>SJXQ01008552.1:255669-494431 GCA_006408695.1 Aepyceros melampus | reverse complement strand
TGGACTGTGAAGAAGGCTGAGCGCCGAAGAATTGATGCTTTTGAACTGTGGTGTTGGAGAAGACTCTTGAGAGTCCCTTGGACTGCAAGGAGATCCAACCAGTCCATTCTGAAGGAGATCAACCCTGGGATTTCTTTGGAAGGAATGATGCTAAAACTGAAGCTCCAGTCCTTTGGCCACCTTATGCGAAGAGTTGACTCATTGGAAAAGACCCTGATGCTGGGAGGGATTGGGGGCAGGAGGAGAAAGGGACGACCGAGGATGAGATGGCTGGATGGCATCATGGACTCAATGGACGTGAGTCTGAGTGAACTCCGGGAGTTGGTGATGGACCGGGAGGCCTGGTGTACTGTGATTCATGGGGTCGCAAAGAGTCGGACATGACTGCGTGACTGAACTGAACTGTGACTTTTTTGCATGCTAAGAAATATTTTTCTATAACATATTTAATATATGCGTGGTAGCTACCGTGTAACAAAAGGTACTCTCATTTTCTTAGCCATTCTTTTATTTCTAGATATTTAGGATTTTCCTAATTTTTAATATGGTTAACAATGTTGCATCTAACATTATTGTGCACATATATGATGCCATCTTTCAGAGTAATTTTTTTCTTAGGATAAATTTCTAGAAGTCGCAGGTTTTGGACAAAAGTATGTATTTTTTTTTTTTTAAGGCTTTCAAATGTGCATTAAGGCTTAATACATTGTCAAGATATTCTGTGGAAATACTGTAACAGTATATCGTACCAGTAAGTTTATGAGTGGAGAAGACTTTATAATTCTTGAATGGAGAGCACTATAAATTAAGACTAATAATTAACTCAGCACCCCAGAGAGAGCCATTAAGGGACTGCTTTTAGAGAGAAATATACCAGGCATGTGTGCCTGACACATTTGTCAGAATAAGGCCACAGAATAAGCAGCAGTCTGCATGAACAACTTTGCAAAAGCTTTTTACTGACATAAAAGCCTGTGTTCTGTCATTGAGTTTTATTACTTAGTAGTATGATGTATGATCTGATACTGAGAGAAATTTAAGATGGAATCTTGAAGGTTTGGCTATCTTTGGGAAGCTGAGAGAATTTGGTGCAGTAGGAATTTAAGACCCCTTCATATTGAGTGTTTGCAGTGCAGTATTAATGTCTTTTGATTTTGAGGGATAGTAACAATCAGTGTTTCCTAGTCAGGCATGAATGCATTACTGTGGTTTTCTGTCAGTAGATTTGATAGTGTGATTATTTTCTACTTATTGTGTTTAATATAAAATAAGAGGAAGTGGGACCATATAGCATATAAAAATGATAGAATACTGTATTGTCGTTCCACTATCATTAGTGAAAGCTAGGAACAACAAAGAACAAAAGCTCTGTAACATAGTGCTAAACAAATAAAACAATTATTTTCAAATAATGGCTAGAACCTCGACACATTACACAGGAAGGATTTAATTTATAAAGAATTTAATTGCTTTGGATATTTAAAATCTCTTATGAAGCGTAGAATTTAAAATTCATTAAAGCCTTACTGTCTGGGGAAAATACTTCAGTGTGACATGTTATAAATAAGTCAAAGAAATTTAATCAAAAAATCCATTTCAGATTCCATGAAAACAAGTAATGATTCCTTCTAACAACTGGCTGATGTGTCTTTTCTAGGAACTGCATAGTGAAAAACTACAGACGTAATATCCCAGCCAAATGTAGTTATAAAATTGAACTGGAGGAAAGAGAAGTGCCGTCTGAGTAAATGGCACGTGACACTTGCTGCCTTTGGGCCTGCACAGGACATGGCTGTAAGCAGGCAAACGAGTCTCTGGGCAGTTTCCTTCAGTGAGGCACTGTCTCCATCACTCATACCCACTTCCAACTATAATGTGATTGTGTTTGCTCTCTTGGTGTCCAAGTCATGGGAGGAGCCCAAGTCATGATATGTATATGTATATATATAATCGAATCTGGGACAAAAACTCTGGCTGACATGTGTCCCCAGGTCCCAGTTTTCCATCCTCTCTGGTACAAGAAGCCATGTTAGAAGGCTAGTTGCTTTCCAGTAAGCACATTTGTCATATTGGACATAGGTGATTTAACTTTTCTTCACAGAGAACGTGTGTCATTTCATGTGTTAGCAGCTGATACATAATATGCTGAATTCATCCAATAATCTTATTCAGTTATATTTTGGGAGGGGATACCTACCAAAGAAAAGATCCACAAAGAAAAATATTTAAATTATTTCCATTCTAAAATGAGAAGTCCATGAATAATTATAATATGGAATACTATGACTGATATAAGAGAAGAAATGCGAAATACTCTAACAATTCAAAAGAATTTTAGGTGCTTTAGGATCCACAAAGAAAAATATTTAAATTATTTCCATTCTAAAATGAGAAGAGAGGTCCATGGATAATTATAATATGGAATACTATGACTGATATAAGAGAAGAAATGCGAAATACTCTAAAAAATTCAAAAGAAGAAGAGATTATATGTTTTGGGCAGTAGATTTGCAATGCATTATGTAGGAGGTGCCATTGGAGATGTGCCGTAACTGATGGATGGAATTTTAATGGGTGGAGATGTAACAGTATAGATGGAAAGCACAGGGTAAGCAAAGGTACAGTACCAGAAAAACATGGTGTGTGCTTTGGAGAACAGAAAGTCATAGCCTTCTGTAGAGACAGAGAGGTAGTGAGCATAATGCCAGAAAGCCCATCCTTGGTGAGAGAGTATCACTTAATTCAGTAAGTGACAGAGGTGAGATATGTTGGTAGATGGCTACTAAGATTTTGAACAGTGAAATGATCAGAGTCCAGACTTAGAATATTCTGGTTTAAACATCTTGGTTTGCTTAGAACAGAGGGATGCTGATGCTATGCTTCTGCATAACTCTTTAGATAATCCCTTGCCTCTGTCTTTTTTGGGGTCAAGATGATTCTGGTCTTGCCCATTTTTTTCACTTCAGTATTCCAAATGCCTATTCCAGTGCCTGGCACAGAGTAGGTTAATTAATTAGCTCTTCCCCTAGACTTGATTATACCAGGGGGGGTTTACAAAAGATAATCTGGCCTCTGGCCATACTCTTTTTCTCGTCCTCCAGGCAGTAGCTGCCAGTTTATTCTTTTGGCTCATCAGAAATAATCACCAGTGCCATACCATAACTTCCCTCATTTTTACCCATTATTAGAAGATGTCTGAAACTGTCAGCTTCCAACTAATGAAACCATTGTTAGGTTCCATAGATTTGCTTCTATTTCAGAGCATTTACTGTATCTTGCATGGTAGCACTCCAACTTTTCAACTTTTGGATCCTTTTGGACACTGTGAACAAGTCTCTATGACTGTCCAATATCTGTGCATGTAAATGTTGTGGAATATGATCATACCAGTGAATCCCATGGCCCCTAGCTTTTTCCTTTACTATAAAGTGATTTGACTGTTCAGGAAGAATGTTGTTTGGTATACTCTTACCATGAGAATTGAAAAGAGCTGGCACAGCAGCAGGACTAGGCCAACTGGAGTAGGAGGCATACGCAATGTGCTTGGGCAACTTCCCTGTGCCTTCAAGACTTGCTGGAGCCCAATTATACAAAATACACAGTGACCTCTGTATTTTTTTTTTTTTTCTTGTAGATGGCTATGCCAGAATTTATACCATCCAGATCACATACAGCTCAGATGCCATGGTTATTCATATCTTGCTATAAATTATACACTCTGAAACTGGGTTTAATGTTAGGTTGGTACAAATGTAATTGTAGTTTTGGACAGTGAATTTTAAATCATTACAACTAGACTCAAATACACCTTTATTAATTAAAATAGGAATCATTACAATCAGCATATTTTTACCAACAAGAAATAAGTTTGTTTATTCTTACAGCATAAAAATCTGTGCTTCAGCATTCAGCGAACTCTTGGAAAGCATTTTCTGCCTCCTGCTGGTTGTGGAAGCATTTTCTCAGGAAAAAGTTGTTGAGATGCTTGAAGAAGTGGTAGTTGGTTGGCAAGAGGTCAGGTGAATGTGGTGGAAGAGGCAAAACTTCGTAGCCCAAATGGTTCAGCTTTTGAAGTGTGATTATGTGAAGTGTGGTCAAGCATTGTCGTGGAGAAAAATTGAGCTCTTTCTGTTGACCAGTGTCAACTGTAGGTATCACAGTTTTCAGGGCATCTCATTGATTTGCTGAGCATACTTCTTAGATGTCATGATTTCACTGGGATTCAGAAAGGGTTAGTGGCTCATACGGGCAGCAGACTGCCAGACAGTGACTGTGACCCTTTTTTGGTCCGAGTTTGACTTTGGGAAGTGCTTTGGAGCTTCTTCTTGGTCCAACCAGTTAGCTGGTTGTCTCTGGTTGTCTATAAAATCTACTTTTCATTGCATGACACAATCCAGTTAAGAAATTGTTCATTGTTGCTGTGTAGAATAAGAGAAGACGACACTTCAAAATGATCATTTTGATTTGGGGTCAAATCACGAGGCACCCACTTACCAAGGTTTTTCACCTTTCCAATTTGCTTCAAATGCTGAATGACCATAGAATGGTCAGTGTTGAGTTCTTCAACAGCTTCTCATGTAGTTGTAAGAGGATCAGCTTCTTGATGATTGCTCTCAGTTGGTTGTTGTCAACTTCCAGAGGCTGGCCACTACACTCCTCATCTTCAAGGCTCTCATTTCCTTTGCAAAAATTCTTGAACCACCACTGCCCTGTATATTTGTTAGCAGTTCCTGGGCCAAATATGTTGTTGATGTTGCAAGTGGTCTCCACTGCTTTATGACCCATTTTGAACTCAAATAAGAAAATCGCAGATAAGGTATGCAGATGACAACACTCTATGGCAAAAAGTGAAGAGGAACTAAAGAGCTTCTAGATGAAGATGAAAGAGGAGAGTGAAAAAGCTGGCTTAAAACTCAGCATTCAAAAAATGAAGATCATGGCATCCAGTCTCCCATCACTTCATGGCAAATAGATGGGGAAACAATGGAAACAATGGCAGACTATTTTCTTAGGCTCTAAAATCACTGCAGATGGTGACTGCAGCCATGAAACTAAAATAATGCTTGCTCCTTGGAAGAAAAGCTATGACAAACCTAGACAGAATATTAAAAAACAGAGACATCTCTTTGCCAACAAAGGTCCATCTAGTCAAAGCTATGGTTTTTCCAGTAGTAATATATGGATGAGACAGTTGGACCATAAAGAAGGCTGAGTGCCAAATAATTAATGCTTTTGAAGTGTGGTGTTGGAAAAGACTCTTGAGAGTCCCTTGGACTGCAGGGAGATCGAGCTAGTCCATTCTAAAGGAGATCAGTCCTGAGTGTTCATTGGAAGGACTGATGTTGAAGTTGAAGCTCCAATACTTTGGCCACCTGTTGCGAAGGCTGACTCATTGGAAAAGACCCTGATGCTGGGAAAGATTGAGGGCAGGAGGAGAAGGGGACAACAGAGGATGAGATGGCTGGATGGCATCACTGACTCAATGGATATGGATTTGAGCAAACTCCAGGAGATGGTGATGGATAAGGAGGCCTGGCATGCTGCAGTCCGTGGGGTCACAGAGAGTCGAACACGATTGAACAACAAGAACAAATGAATTTGCTCATTTGCTTTTTGTCTAATATCATTTCCGTGGCCTAAAATTATTATAAAATACACAACAAGTAATGTCATTCACAAAGAAATATAAAGCAAGAAATGCACATTAAAATGATGTATAACTTAACCACTTTTATTTAAGAGTATATTTAATACTCTTAATAAATACTCAAAGGGCAAAGTTCAACAATATGAAACTGCAATTATTTTTACACCAACCTAATAGCAAGGCAGTAGCTTCTAAAAAGGGCCTTCTATCATTGGGTCAAGGAAAACTTTTTTTGTTTGTTTGTTTAATATTGGACTTAAAGGACATATTTGTATGTTGAGAAGGAAAATCCACTTGCCTTGCTTTGTGAGTGTAGCTGGATTCAAGTGCAGCCTGCCCATTATTGGCTTTCCTTTCCCTACTCTACATGTCCCCAAAGAAGGGAAGAGGATAGATTTCACTGTTTTTAGTACTGATAAAGATTGATTATTATGTAGTTATCATTGCAAACAAAATCCCATTGTCATCTGATTAATAGGCACCTTGTGATCACTGATTTCAACTATTCTACATTTAACATTCTGTGTAAAATGTAGACCTTTTATATATAGTTGAAAATCCCTGTATAATAAGAGAACTTTTTTCTAGGTGATATGGTTAATCAGTCGTTTCAATGATGAGTTATGTGGGCCTTTCTATAGTCCCAGGAGGAGCAATATAATTTAGTAATGAGAATACAGACTTTGGTACCAGTCAGACTTAATTTCAAGTTCTGGTTCTGCCTCTTCCTAATTTTGTATCTATTTTGAAAATAATAATATGGATCTTAGTCAAATTAAAAAAAGATAAAGAGGACTTTCCTTTGGAACCCAAAGGGCCTCCTCTCTTATTGTCCTAGAGGAGTTTGTTACAGTCTCCTTATAACAACTTGATCTACCTAAGACCCTTTGAGTTTCATGAGATTTTTGGGTCATAGCGTTGATGGCAAAAGTTCCGACTCTACTGGCTGATTCTACTGTCTAACCAGCCAGAAAACATTATCTTGTTATTGACCTCACTCAAGGCTAGTAGTTGATAGTTCACTTAGTAAATGTATCAGAGCATCTTCTCCAAGTGTGACTTATTTTGCCTTTCACATGGAAGGGGACATACAGTATATTGTGCCTCTCCTTCTTATTGGTGGGGTGAAGAATTTTTTTCTTTAGAGGAGATATTCAGTCACTTAAAACCACTGTATGCTGACTTGTCTTCATTACTGAGTGTCAAGCCCCTTTATTTCTCTAGGATCTAGCCCCTGCTCTCTAGCACTTGCATCTGTTTCTGAGTTATCAAGAGTATACACCTTGGGCTGGTGAGCCAGTCTAGAGAGCTTTCCAGTTCCTGAAAAGATCTATTTCAGCTATTGGGTTAGAAACTGGGGAAATAACTTCAAAATATGTGGGGTGATTTACTGAGATTGCCTTGTCTGAACACCATTTATTATTGTCACACCAAACTTCTGTTTATTAGGTTTGGAACATTTTTCATTAAAAAAATCAAATAGGATCTTAGCTGCCCATATATTTTCTTCTTATGGGCCCCTGGTCGTTGCCAAAGAATTGGACCATTTTGACTGCTTGCTTTGCTACAGTGGCACTTGAACAGAGTGACAATCTATGAGTTCACCGTCTGCAGAGCAAAACTGGTGGTCTCACCTGGCCGGGGAATTCAGTACCTCCTATGGACTGATTCGGTCCCCAAAGGTTGAGTTGCACAGGCCCTGGGTCCAGTGCAGCACGGTTAATTGATAGCCCCATCTACTACCGAATGGGGATTCCCAGGTGTCACAATGGTAAAGAATTGCCTGCTAGTTAAGGAGACGTGAGAGATGCAAGTTGGATCCCTGAATTGGGAAGATCCCCTGGAGGAGGAAGTGGTAATCCACTCCAGTACTCTTGCCTGGAGAGTCCCATGGACAGAGGAGCCTGGTGGGCTACAGTCCATGGGGTCACAAAGAGTTGGACATGCCTGAGCACAAATGTGTGCTCATACTACTGAATGTGGTATCCAATCCTAACCAACTGGTAGACCAGACAACCACAGACCAGAGTCCAGACAACCGCAGAGCCCATCCTGTAGCCTTACTGGGGTAGGGACCAAGCCAGCAGTCTTTCCCAACCATCCTCAGCCTCAGCACAACACCCATCCCTGTCCTCAGGATCTGAATAGCAGACTTGCCCTCAAGTAAACCATAATAGCAAGCAGACCCTATTAGTCTAAGGACATTTTCAAAAGACACATCTCATAATGCAGACTAAAACTTACTGGTAAAAAAGTCTCTGCTAAAGCAACGTGTGAATTCTGGAGGAGGGACTTGATTATGCAAATGTGCAGTAAGGAATCAAGGGTCAGAAAAATAAAGTAAAAATGACATCAGCAAAGAAAAGCAAAATAAAGCTCCATTCAGTTCAGTTCAGTCGCTCAGTCGTGTCCGACTCTTTGCGACCCCATGAATCGCAGCACGCCAGGCCTCCCTGTCCATCACCAACTCCCAGAGTTCACTCAAACTCATGTCCATCGAGTCAGTGATGCCATCCAGCCATCTCATCCTCTGTCATCCCCTCTCCTCCCGCGCCCAATCCCTCCCAGCATCAGAGTCTTTTCCAATAAGTCAGCTCTTCACATAAGGTGGCCAAAGTACTGGAGTTTCAGCTTTAGCATCATTCCTTCCAAAGAAATCCCAGGGCTGATCTCCTTCAGGATGGAAGAAAAGCTCCACTAACTAACCCTAAAGAAATGGAGATCTATGAACTGTCAAAGAAATAATTTAGAATAATTCTCTTAAGGAAGTTTAGTGAACTATAAGAAAACATACATAGCTAACAAAATTAGTAAACAATGAATGAACAAAAATGAGAAATTTGACAAGGAAATAGCAAACATAAAAAAGCTCAGAAATTCTAGAGTTGAAAAATACCATAACTGAACTGAAGAATTCAATAGAGAGTTTCAGAGGTAGACTTGACCATGAAGAGTCAGTGACCTGGAGGATAAGATATTGGAAATACCCAGTCAAAAGGGCAAAAGAAAAGAGAATGAAAAAGAGTGAAGAAAACCTATGGGAATAATGGGACACAATGAAAATAAACATGGAAACAATGAAAATGTGAAAGTTCAAGAAGAAGAAAAAGAGAAGGGACAGAAAGAATATTTAAAGCAATAATGACTAAAGGTTTCTGAATCTGAGGCTAGAAAGGAACATCCCAGATGGATGAGGCCAAATAGGTTGAACCTAAATAAGGCTACAGAGGTCAACAAAAGTCTATTTAGTCAAGGCTGTGGTTTTTCCAGTAGTCATGTATGAATGTGAGAGTTGGACTATAAAGAAAGCTGAGCACCAAAGAACTGATGCTTTTGAGGGTTGGTGTTGGAGAAGACTCTTGAGAGTCCCTTGGACTGCAAGGAGATCCAACCAGTCCATCTTAAAGGAGATCAGTTCTGAATATTCATTGGAAGGACTGATGTTGAAGCTGAAACTCCAATACTTTGGCCACCTGATGTGAAGAACAGACTCACTAGAAAAGCCCCTGATGCTGGGAAAGATTGAAGGCAGGAGAAGGGGACGACAGAGGATGAGATGGCTAGATGGTATCACTGACTCAATGGACATGAGTTTGAGTAAACTCTGGGAGTTGATGGACAGAGAGGCTTGGCATGCTGCAGTCAATGGGGTTGCAAAGAGTCGGATACGACTGAGCGACTGAACTGAACTGAAATAGGGCTACATTGAAACATGTTATAATTAAACTGTCAAAGGTCAAAGACAAAGAATTTTAAGAGCAGCAGTAGAAAAGAGAGAAGTTTTATACAAGGGAGCCACCATTAGACTGTTGGCAGATTTTCAAAGAAACTTCTCAGGCCAGGATGCAACAGGATGACATACTCAAAATATTCAAAGAAAATAGCTGTCAGCCAAGAATTATATACTGGCAAAGCTCTCCTTCAGATCTAACCTTTAGAATGTCTTCTTGAGAAGACTTTCCTAGACAAAAGCTGAAGGCATTCACTGTCACCGGACCTGCCGTACAAGAAATACTAAAGTGAATTCATTGAGTGGAAGTAAAAGAACACTAATTAACATCATGAAAACATAGAAAGGTAGTGTAAATCTCATTGATAATGGTAGTCATAGTTCTGCAATATGGTACTAGTGATGCATAATTCACAAAAAACTCTAAAAGTTAAAAAAAGACATAATAAAATAGTAAAAATAACCATAATTACAATAATGTCATATTACATAATATGAAAAAAAAAAACATGTAAAATGTAACATCAGTAACCTAGCATACGAGGAGAAAAAGAAAGAGAAATAAAAATGTTAAATTTACAAATGCTGTTCAGGTTAAATTGTTATCAGTTTAAAATATGGTATTATAAGTTTAAGATATTTATGTAAGCCTCATGGTAATCACAAGAGAAAATATTGTAGTAATCATACAAAAGAACACAAATAAGAAGTTAAAGCATATTGATACCAGAAGACATCAAAATAAAAATATACTCGTCCCTAAATGTAATATTGTCAGATTTTTAATATGTTTGCAAATAAATTGCTATTGGGTTAGACGAATGAAAAAAGATAGTAGTAAAAGAAAGGGAACAACAGATCTGTAAACAACCAAAGAACATTTAACAAAATGGCAATAGTAAGTCCTTATAATTTAACTGTAAACATGAACAAATTAAATTCTTCAATTAAAAAACATGGAATGACTAAATAGATAAAAGAACAAGATCCAACAATATGCTGCCTATGAAAGATTCACTTTAGCCTTTAAGATACAGGAAGATAGAGCATGAAGGGATGGAAAAAGACATTTCAAGCAGATATTCAGTTCAGTTCCCCACTCAGTTTTGTCTGACTTTTGCAACCTCATGGACTGCAGCATGCCGGGCTTCCCTGTCCATCACCAACTCCTGGAGCTTGCTCAAATTCATGTCCTCGAGTCGGTGATTCCATTCAACCATCTCATCCTCTGTCATCCCCTTCTCCTCCTGCCTTCAGTCTTTCCCAGCATCAGGGGCGTTTCCAGTGAGTCAGTTATTCACATCAGGTGGCCAAAGTTTTGGAGTTTCAGCTTCAGCATCAGTCCTTCCAATGAATATTCAGGATTGATTTCCTTTAGGATGGACTGGTTGGATCTCCTTGCAGTCCAAGGGACTCTAAACAAGCAAATGTTAACAACAACCAAAAAACAGGGGTATATAGCCTAATCAGACACAACAGACTTTAAAATTGGTAAAGAGATAAAAAGGCCATTATATAATGATAAGTGAAGTCAATACATTAAGGCAAATAGAAGGGGAAATGGTAGAAGAAGTGACAGGTTCTATTTTGTTGGGCACCAAAGTCACCGTGGACAGTGAGTTCAGTCACAAAATTAAGAGATGCTTGCTCCTTGGGAGGAAAGCTACAACAAACCTAGATAACATGTTAAGAAGTAGAGACATCACTGTGCTGACAAAGGTCTGTATAATCAAAAAAGGCTGAGTACTGAAGAATTGATGCTTTTGAACTGTGGTGCTGGAGAAGACTCTTGAGAGTCCCTTGGACTGCATGGAGATCAAAAGAGTAGCTCCTAGAGGAAATCAGCCCGGAGTATTCATGGGAAAGATTACTGCTGAAGCTGAAGCTCCAATATTTTGGCCACCTAGTGCAAAGAACTGATTCATTGAAAAAGACCCTCCTGATGCTCGGAAAGATTGAAAGCCTAAGGCGAAGGGAATGGCAGAGGATGAGATGCTTAGACAGCATCACCGAATCAATGGACATGAATATGAACAAACTCCAGGAGATAGTGGAGGATAGACTGATTAGACCAATACTAGAAAAGGGATTGAGTCAGTAATCAAATGTCACCCAGTAAAGAAAAGCCCAGGACTATAGGCTTCACTGTTGATTTTTTACCAAACATGTAGTTAATATATAAAACCAATTCTTTTCAAACTCTTCTAAAAAATCAAAGAGAACAGAACACTTCTATACTCCTTTTACAAGGTCAACATTATTCTGACACCAAAACCAGAAAAGGAACTTTCTAGGAAACAAAAGTACAGACCAATATTCCCAAGAAATATAGATGCAAAAATTCTCAATAAAATGCTAGCAAATCAATAAATGGTGCTGGGATAATTGAATTTCACATGTAAAAAGAAACGGGACCCATATATTTCACCACTCACAGAATTAACTAAAAATGGATTAGATACTTAAATATAAGATCTATAACCATGAAACTCCTAGAAGGAAACAGGAGGAAAGCTCCCTCAAGCTTCCCAGGTGGCACCAGTGGTAAAGAATCTGTCTGCCAGTGCAGAAGACCTAGGAGATGTGGGTTCGATCCCTGGTTCAGAAAGACCCCCTGAAGGAGGAAAATGGCAGCCCATTCCAATATTCTTGCAGAGAATCCCATGGATAGAGGGGCCTGATAGGCTACAGTGCATAGAGTTGCAAAGAGTCAGACATGACTGAAGCGACTTAGCACACAGGCACACAAAGCTCTTTGACATAAGATCTTGGTAATAATTTTTGGATATGATACCTAAAGCATAAGCCAAAATAAAAGTAAAGAAGTGGGGCTACCTCCAATTAAAAAATTTCTTCAGAGAAAAACAAGTCATCAGCAAAATGAAAAGAGAGCCTCTGGAATAAGAAAAAATATTTGCAGACTATACATATGATGAGGGAAGAACCTGGATGAACATTTCTACAAAGAAGATACACAGAAGGTCAACATGTACATGAAAAGATGCTCAACATCGTTAGTTATTAGAAAAATGCAAATTGAAATCACATTGAGTTACCACCTCATGCCTATTAGAATGGTGCTGGTGGTTGGTGGTTTTGTCACTGAGTTGTATGAATGGCCTGTTAGAACGGTCATCATCAAGAAGATGGGAGATAATAATGTTGGTATGGGGGAGCATTTGCACTGTTGGTGGGCTTGTAAATAGGTATTTCAACTCAATAGCCTGTATGGAAAATAGTATAGAGGATCCTCCCCAAAGTTAAAATAGAACCACACCATACAATTCAGCAATTCCAAAGGAAATGAAACAAAAACACTAACTTGAAAAGATACCTACACCCCCCACAGTTATGGCAGCATTACTGACAATAGTCTAAGACATAGAAAGGTTTTCCCAGTGGCTCAGAGGTAAAGAATCTGCCTACAGTGCAGGAGACACAAATCTATCCCTAGGTTGGGAAGATCCCCTGAAGGATGAAACGGCAACCTACTCCAGTATTCTTGCTGGGAAAATCTCATTGATAGAGGAGCCCTTGGGGTCAAAGAGTCAGAAATGAAATAAAAACAATGTAGATGTCCATCAGTGGATGAATAAATACAATACAGAAATTATACAAAGGAATATTCAGTTCAATTTAGTCGCTCAGTCATGTCCGACTCTGCGACCCCATGAATCGCAGCATGCCAGGCCTCCCTGTCCATCACCAACTCCCAGAGTTCACTCAAACTCAGGTCCATCGAGTTGGTGATGCCATCCAGCCATCTCATCCTCTGTCGTCCCCTTCTCCTCCTGCCCCCAATCCCTCCCAGCATCAGGGTCTTTTCCAATGAGTCAGCTCTTCGCATAAGGTGGCCAAAGTACTGGAGTTTCAGCTTTAGCATCATTCCTTCCAAAGAAATCCCAGGGCTGATCTCCTTTAGAATGGACTGGCTGGATTTCCTTGCTGTCCAAGGGACTCTCAAGAGTCTTCTCCAACACCACAGTTCCAAAGCATCAATTCTTCGGTGCTCAGCCTTCTTCACAGTCCAACTCTCACATCCATACATGACCACAGGAAAAATCATAGCCTTTACTAGACGGACCTTAGTCGAAGTCTGGCTTGGAGAATTTTGAGCATTACTTTACTAGTGTGTGAGATGAGTGCAATTGTGTGGTAGTTTGAACATTCTTTGGCATTGCCTTCTTTGAGATTGGAATGAAGACTGACCTTTTGCAGTCCTGTGGCCACTGCTGAGTTTTCCAAATTTGCTGGCATTTTGAGTGTAACACTTTCACAGCATCATCTTTTAGGATTTGAAATAGCTCAACTGGAATTCCATCACCTCCACTAGCTTTTTATGTAGTGATGCTTCTTAAGGCCCACTTGACATTGCACTCCAGGATGTCTGTCTCTAGGTGAGTGGTCACACCACTGTGATTATCTTGGTCATGAAGATCTTTTTTGTACAGTTCTTCTGTGTATTCTTGCCACTTCTTCTTAATATCTTTTGCTTCTGTTAGGTCCATAACATGTCTATCGTTTATCAAGCCCATCTTTGCATGAAATGTTCCCTTGGTATCTCTAATTTTCTTGAAGTGATCTCTAGTCTTTCCCATTCTGTTCTTTTTCTCTATTTCTTTGCATTGATCGCTGAGGAAGGCTTTCTTATCTCTCCTTGCTATTCTTTGGAACTCTGCATTCAGATGCTTATATCTTTCCTTTTCTCCTTTGCTTTTCGCTTCCCTTCTTTTCAAAGCTGTTTTTAAGGCCTCCTCAGACAGCCATTTTGTTTTTTTTGTGTTTCTTTTCCATGGGGATGGTCTTGATCCTTGTCTCTGTACAATGTTACGAACCTCCGTCCATAGTTCATCAGGCACCCTGTCTTTCAGATCTAATCCCTTAAATCTATTTCTCACTTCCACTTTATAATCATAAGGGATTTGATTTAGGACATACTTGAATGGTCTAGTGGTTTTCCCTACTTTCTTCAATTTAAGTCTGAATTTGGCAGTAAGGAGTTCATGATCTGAGCCACAGTCAGCTCCCGGTCTTGTCTTTGCTGACTGTATAGAGCTTCTCCATCTTTGGCTGCAAAGAATATAATCAATCTGATTTCAGTATTGACTATCTGGTGATGTCCATGTGTAGAGTCTTCTCTTGTGTTGTTGGAAGGTGTTTGCTATGACCAGTGCATTCTCTTGGCAAAAGTCTATTAGCCTTTGCCTACTTCATTCCATATTCTAAGGCCAAATTTGCCTGTTACTCCACGTGTTTCTTGACTTCCTACATTTGCATTCCAGTCCCCTCTAAAGGAAAGGACATCTTTTTTGGGTGTTAGTTCTAAAAGGTTATATAGGTCTTCATAGAACTGTCAACTTCAGCTTCTTCAGCGTTCCTGGTTGGGCCATAGGCTTGGATTACTGTGATATTGAATTGTTTGCCTTGGAAACGAACAGAGATCATTCTGTCATTTTTGAGATTGCATCCAGGTATTGCTTTTTGGACTCTTTTGTTGACCATGATAGCTACTCCATTTCTTCTAAGGGATTCCTTCCCACAGTAGTAGATATAATGGTCATCTGAGTTAAATTCAGCCATTCCAGTCCATTTTAGTTTGCTGATCCCTAGAATGTTGACGTTCACTCTTGCCATCTCCTGTTTGACCACATCCAATTTGCCTTGATTCATGGACCTGACATTCCAGATTCCTATGCAATATTGCTCTTTATAGCATCGGATCTTGCTTCTATCACCAGTCACAGCCACAGCTGGGTTTTGTTTTTGCTTTGGCTCCATCCCTTCATTCTTTCTGAAGTTTTTTCTCTACTGATCTCCAGTAGCATATTGGGCACCTACCGACCTGGGGAGTTCTTCTTTCAGTGTCCTATCATTTTGCCTTTTCATACTGTTCATGGGGTTCTCAAGGCAAGAATACTGAAGTGGCTTGCCATTCCCTTCTCCAGTGGACCACATTCTCTCAGACCTCTCCACCATGACCCATCCGTCTTGGGTGGACCCACACGATATGGCTTAGTTTTTGTTGACTTAGACAAGGCTGTGGTCCATGTGATCAGATTGACTGGCTTTCTGTGATTATGGTTTCAGTGTGTCTGCCCTCTGATGCCTCTCGCAACACCTCCTGTCTTACTTGGGTTTGTCTTACCTTGAACGTGGAGTATCTCTAGCTGCTCCCGCAAGGCACAGCTGTTGCTCCTTACCTTGGATGAGGGGTGTCTCCTCATGGCGACCCATCTACCTTGATCGTGGAGTAGCTCCTCTTGGCCCTCCTGCGCCCACACAGCCACCGCTCCTTGGACGTGGGGAATAAACCATTAAATAAGCCATTAAACCAAAGAAATCCTACCATTTTCAATAATATTTACTTCAATGATATACCTTGAAGATATTTTGCTAAGTGAAGTAAGTCAGACAGAAAAAGGCATCTAAAACAAAACTAAACTAAACTCATGGAAAAGTAGATCAGGCTCATATTTGCCAGAGGGAAAGTGGAGAGGGCATTAGAGGAAGGTGGTAAAAAGATACAAATTTTCAGTATAAGATAAATAGGTATTATGAATGTAGTGTACAACATGAAGAAGAGTCAATCCTGAGTTCTCATTCTTTTTTTTTTCCTTTGTTGTATCTATACTGCAGCCATGAAATTAAAAGACGCTTACTCCTTGGAAGAAAAGTATGACCAACCTAGACAGTATATTCAAAAGCAGAGACATTACTTTGCTGACTAAGGTCCGTCTAGTCAAGGCTATGGTTTTTCCTGTGGTCATGTATGGATGTGAAAGTTGGATTGTGAAGAAGGCTGAGCGCTGAAGAATTGATGCTTTTGAACTGTGGTGTTGGAGAAGACTCTTGAGAGTCCCTTGGACTGCGAGGAGATCCAACCAGTCCATTCTGAAGGAGATCAACCGTGGGATTTCTTTGGAAGGAATGATGCTAAAACAAGCTCTAGTACTTTGGCCACCTCAGGCGAAGAGTTGACTCATTGGAAAAGACCCTGATGCTGGGAGGGATTGGGGGCATGAGGAGAAGGGGACGACCGAGGATGAGATGGCTGGATGGCATCACGGAGTTGGTGATGGACAGGGAGGCCTGGCGTGCTGTGATTCATAGAGTCGCAAAGAGTCGGACACGACTGAGCGACTGAATGGACGGACGGATCTATATGAGAAGATGTGTGTTAGATGAACCTATTGTGGTAATCATTCACAATATATATAAATCAAACCATCATGCTGTATTCCTTAAAGTACCACAGTGATGTCTATCAGTTATTTCCCAGTAAAACCAGAAATCTTCTGTGAACCAGCCAAGCACACTTTGAGGACTACTGCCAGCTATTGAGCAAGGACATCAAATCCAGCACACTTTGAGGACTACTGCCAGCTATTGAGCAAGGACATCAAATCCAGAATTTCTGTTAAGTGTGCTTATATTTATAAATTTAGCCCCAATATAAAACTACTTTCTTTTTTCCCTTGGTCAAATGCTTCACAATACATTCTTGTACATATTCCCCAAGATTTTGCCAAAATCAACAAGCCACATTCTGAAGAGTAGTTGGTGTGTAATTCTTTATTCTTGGGTTTGATTATTTATTGGCCCTTTGGGATCTGTTTGGATCTGGCTATAGTAGTAAGACTGGTGACAATAAGGGGTGTTTTGTGTGTGAGTGCCTGCCTCTTCCCACATATGTATTGGGAGTGGAGCATGATAAGAATTAACTTCATCTTTATAGATAGGTCTCTGAGGTAAGGAAAATATTCTATAAATGTATTCTACATATGAGTATCCAGTTTGAATTTGCAGATTGATATGTAAACTGTAGCAACATAGAATAATGACTGTTCAGAAAATGTTGCCAAATTGTTGAAGTCTGATTTCCCCAGGGATTCATTATCATAAAATCTCTTTTCCAGACCAAGGAAGATTTCACTGGATCAAAGGGGTTAGATTTGGCTGGTTAGAATTGGTCTCTTACTTTCTAAATCAAAATCAAGACCAAATGATTCCACTGAGACCTTGCCTTGAATCTGATAGTCTTTGTGATCAAAGATTCCTTTCTGCTCTCTATAACCTTGCTTTTTCTTTCTTTTTTTCTTTCATTGAGTCATCTGATCTTCTCAAGGATTTGATAAACAATCATCTATTGTTTGTCATGATAATAACATAGTAGACTTAAACAAGCACTCAATTTTTCGTACTCTTTAGGGCTTACAAGCACGTAATTTTGCAAGTTTGAATCAAAGAAGGATTTTAGGAAACTGTTTAAAGTAGAAACAGAAGCCCTGATACATCATTTATTATAGTGCTTATTTTTGCACAAAATGATCAACTGAACTCTGAAAGAGTATAATAAATGACATATTCCAGTAACAAATATCAGCACACAAAACATGCAGACGTGAATCTACTCTATCCAAAATTTTACGCAGTAGAGTTTCTTTTGCCTGAGTATAATTTGTACTCACTTGCCTGGGGATCTGTGGAAATTTGCAGTAGAGCCAAGTTCTTTTGATTCCTGCTGAGATTCTCATGATGCCAAGTCACTTCTCACACCCCTGACCTCGGGTTGATACTGCTTGGGAGAATATTGTTTACTTAAGAAAGAACAAAGTTGCCCCCAGAGTTTAAGTTTTTATATATTATTTCTTAGTTTTTATAAAGACATTGTTAAAACAATTATAAAACATTATGAAAGGAAATAAAACTCGTTTCACTTGTAACTCAACTCCCTACCACAGCAGCTATTTTCATTCTCTCTTGTGTTCCTTTCATTTCTGAATGAGGACAAATTTAGGGGCTTCTTGGGCAGCTTAGCTTTCTCAGGCACTTAGTAAGCTGTCCATGTGTTTGATACCAATCGATTTCCTGTATCAGTAAGTGTATCACAGGTCGTTTCTAGACTTCTGTACTTTTATGCTTCTCTCTCTATGTATTTAGCTTTCTGCTTCCTTTTCCTCTCGACTAAATTATTAATTGGAAAATCTTTATTTATTTTAGTGCATCATATCCAAAGAGGGTCAGCAGTGGGCTCTGCCTAATTTTTCCTTTCTCTCTTTTTAAAAAAACTGTCTGCTCCTATTGAAAGTCTTTACTAAATATCATGCTCTTAGCTGACTATTGCTCTCGGGGATGCTAATCCATTCTGAGATTTTAGCAATGAGTATGATTCTTTTGACTTGTTAGCTAGGATTGATCAAGGCTGGGTTTTAATCAACTTTGTTAGTTAAAGCATTTCTAAATTTTCCATCGTAGTATCTGGGTCTGAGAAGCAGTTGCCTCTTTTCACTCTTAACTCTCTGAATTCACGGACTCTATTACCTATCTTTCTTGTCTTCAAACTGGGCCAGTTAGTTTCTGTGGCCAGTTCGTCACCTCCCTCTTGCAAACCTCGCCAAAGGCAAAGACAGCACCGATTCCCAGTATCAGCAGTTTGCTCCCGCATGGCTTCCTCTGCAGCTCTAAGTTTAGCATGTGTGTGGTCTGCTCCCCAAGCTTTCCCAACACAGATTGCCGCCTTCCCAGCCTCCATTCTCAGTTTTCCTGCTGTCTGCCAATTGACCGTGAAGACAATATTACATAGTTCAGGTTTTCATTATAACTACTACAGTACTTTCTACTTCTAGGTTCCAATTTTTATATCTGTCCGTACAGGTTCAGTTATGGTGTAGTGACAGAGAGCTCTGACAACCCAGTGACTTGACATGGGGGAAATTTATTTCTTGTTCATAGCAGCCAACGGGCTTGGAGCCTTATAATGTCTTAGGGTGTCAGGCTAATGGGGAATCCATCTGAGCACATCCTTGGATGGTTGCTGAGGCAAGAAAGGGGTGGATAGGATCACGTGCTGGAATGACACCCTGACATTGGATTGGTTGTTATAAGTCATGTAATCAGGCCTAACTTCAGAGTGGGTGGGGAAATGCTGTCCTTCTGTTGTGGGTTGAATACCACACCTCAAAAGATGTTGAGGCCCTAACCCCCAGAACCTGTGAATGTGACCTTACTTGGAAATGGGGTTTTTACACAGATAATCAAATTACAATGAAGTCATTAGAGTGGGCTGTAATCTAATATGACTGATGTCCTTTTAAAAAGGAGAAATTTGGGCAGAGATAAGTATGTGTAGAGGAAGGATTATGTGAAAACACAGGGAGAACATTAACTACAAGGCAAGATGTGCCTGAGGTTACCAGAAGTCGGGAGTCTCCCGCACAGCTCTCAGAAGGAACCAGCCTGGTTGACACCTGGATTTTAGACTTCTGGCCTCCAGAACTATGACGTGATAGATTTCTGTTGTTTGAAGCTTCTCAGTTGTGATACTTTATTACTGCAGTTCTAATAAACTTACTGTATATCTAGGAGGAGAAGATTGGAATATGTATAAACAGCGTTAATGACCATCACAGTGTCTTTATTGATATAAAACATACATCACTTTACTAGTTTTAATCCCAGTTTATAGAAAAATTTGCATCCCATTTTCTTCACTTAGCATTATTTAATTAATGTCTTTGTCCTTTTATACCAACATATTTTCATTGCTAAATTGCTGTGTTTTATATATATATATATAAAACTATTTCTATTTTATTTTTAATTGTAGGATAATTACTTTATAATATTGTGATGGTTTTTGCCATACATTAACGTGAATCAGCCATAGGTATACATATGTCCCCTCCTTCTTGTACCTCCCTCCTGCATTCCTCCTCCTTGCATCCTCTAAGCTGTCACAGAGGACCAGCTTTGGGTTACTTGTGTCATAGAGTAAATTGTTGCATTATATCTTATCATATAGTCTTAAATGTTTATAATTTTCATGATGTTAACAAGTATTATGAATTGCAAAATCAAAAATAGAAAAAAATATAAAATTCTCAGATAACATCAATTTCCAATAAAACAGTGAATATGAGGCACTAGGTGTGTAAATACATTGTCCAGTATTGCAACAAATGTACTTACTGCAGACTCTTAGAAAGTCTAAGATTATTGCCAAAATTTGTTTATTATTACACAGATAACAGGTATCAATCTATTCTGTTACTAGACTTTATTGGAGCTGAAAAATATATGTGCAATATAAAAAATTCTCTCTGTAAATATTTCAAGGAAAATTTCAGTGTTATCCCTTAATTCAGTGGTAAAATAAGTCCTGATTTTCTAGGGAATAGTCAATGGAAAAAATCCAAATTAAATTTATTCTTATTCTCAATATCTGGTGTTGCTCAAGAAGAAAATTCTTTGATCTTCAACTCCTACTCAGATATATATCCTTGTAAGGGATGTTGTACTACATGCTGGAACACTTTCTTTCTTCTTTCCTGCTCCGGATTAAATTATGTATGACTCCCTGGTGTATATAAATATTTCCTTCTAGTTGGAATCTCACTTGCAGATGGTAGAATGTCATAAATATAACTTAAACCCCCCCACCCCAGTAACAGACTCAGGATACTCAAGGTATATTAATGTCACACGTCTATGAAAAATGCATGAGATTCTTTCATAGAGTGATGATGCCATTTTTATTTCTTATCTATATTTAACCCTGAGAAAAGTGAGCAGAATGACAGAGTAAAATGAAATATGTTCTTTAAGCTACATTTCATGGTTTCATGGTTGAATTAAAGATATCCTTATTTAGTGTCCTGAAATGTCTGCAAGTTAGCTGAGACCATTTCAGTACCAAGCACAGTTTAATACATTGAAGAGAACATTCAGCACAGTATGGGGGAATAAGGTTCTCAACTTGTGTTCTTGTAGTCTGTGTGTGGCTTTTTTTTTTTTTTTAACTGTGTTTCATAAAGTTCCAGATAGAGGAGAGTCAGTTTTGGTTATCTGAGGATGTCTAAGGAACTAACAGATAAAGTCAGTTTTATAATTTGAGGCTTTTCATCAGCACCAACCAATAACTTCCTCACCACTCTCATGGAGATACAGCTGTTATTTATTGCAATTACAGTGGGCTTCCCTCAAAGCTCAGCTGGTAAAGAATCCACCTGCAATGTAAGAGACCCTGGTTCGATTCCTAGGTTGGGAAGATTCACTGAAGAAGGCATAGGCTACCCACTCCAGTATTCTTGGGCTTCCCTTGCGGCTCAGCTGGTAAAGAATCCACATACAATGTGGGAGACCTAGGTTTGATTCTTGGGTTGGGAAGATCCCCTGGAGAAGGGGAAGGCTATCTACTCCAGTACTCTGGCCTGGAGAATTCCATGGACTGTATGGTCCATGGGGTTGCAGTCACAGCAATTACTATATACTGGGCATTGTGCCAAGTGATTTACATACATCACTCATGTAGTTCTCTCAAGAAACGGATAGAGTGTTATCCCCATTTTATAGATAAGGAGCTACAGTTTAGAAAGGGTTCGTCCAAGTTAATGGATACTGAAATGTGAATCTGAACCAGCTTGCTTTCTCAGTCTCTCCTAACCATTACTCCAGAACTTTCCAATATGGTTTCATGTAGTAGCATGCATAGAAATTGACAGCACTTGCATACAGACTGAGAAAACTGAAGGGGATTTGGGAATATCTATAATGGGGCTTGGTGGAAAACAAGTTATATTTTCCCTGTAGAAAATAAGAACAAAAGAACAAGGACTTCTTAAATAAAAACAATAAATCTTGTCCCATTTTATTTTTTCAATTTTAGAGAAGTATGGTTGATTTGCAATATTATGTTAATTTCTGCTGTACAGCAAAGTGATTCTGTTATACATATGTATACTCTTTTTCATGTTCTTTTCTATTATGCTTTATCTCAGGATATTGAATGTAATTCCCTGTGCTATACAATAGGATCTTGTTGTCTGTCCATCCTACATGTATTAGCTTGGTACAAATGTAATTGTGGTTTCAGACTGTGAAATTTTAAATAATTATAACTAGGCTTAAAAAGCAGAGACATTACTTTGCCAACAAAGGTCTGTATAGTCAGAGCTGTGGTTTTTCCAATAGTCATGTATGGATGTGAGAGTTGGGCCATAAAGAAAACTGAGCACTGAAGAATTGATGCTTTTGAACTGTGGTGTTGGAGAAGACTCTTGAGAGTCCCTTGGACAGCAAGAAGATCAAACCAGTCAATCCTAAAGAAAATCAACCCTGAATATTCATTGGGAGGACTGATGCTGAAGCTTTAGTACTTTGGCCATCTGATGTGAAGAGCTGAAAAGACCCTGATACTGGGAAAGATTGAAGGCAGGAGGAGAAGGGGATGGTAGAGGATGAGATGGTTGGATGGCATCACTGACAAAATAGACATGAGTTTGAGCAAGCTCTGGGAGATGGTGAAGGACAGGGAAGCCTGGTGTGCTGCAGTCCATGGGGTTGCAAAGAGTCGGACTGAGCAACTGAACAACAACAACAAAAAACCCAGCAAGGCTCAAATTAATTAATTTTAATTAATTAATTAATTAATTAATCAACATCTTTATTAATCAAAATAGGAAACATTACAGTCATTTTTGGCAATGAGAAATAAGTTTGTTTATTCCTGTAGCATAAAAATCCATGCTTTGGAATTTGGTGAACTCTTGTAAGGCATTTCTGCCTCCTGCTAATTGTGGAAGCATTTTCCCTGGAAAAAGTTGTCGAGAAGCCTAAAAAAGTGGTAGTCAGTTGATAAGAGGTCAGGTGTATATGGTAGATGAGGCAAAACTTTGTAGCCCAATTTGTTCAACTTTTATAGAACTGATTGTGCAACATGTGGTCAGGTGTTGTAGAGAAGAATTGGGCCATTTCTGTTGACCAGTATTGGCTTCAGGCATTGGAGTTTTGTGCATCTCATCAATTTGCTGAGTTTTGCAGGGATTCAGAAAGCTGTAGTGGATCAGATGGGCAGCAGACCATCAAACAGTGACCATGGCCTCTTTTGGTGGAAGTTTGGCTTGGGAAAGTGCTTTGGAGCGTCTTCTCAGTCCAACCACTGAGCTGGTTGTCAACGGTTGTCACTTATTATTGTACATCACAATCTGATTGAGAAATGTTGTTGCGTACAATAAGAGAAGACACTTCAAAAGGATGGGTTTTTTGATTTTCGGTCTGCTAATGGAGCACCAAGTTTTTCAACTTCCAATTTGCTTCAAATGCTGAATGACCATAAGATGGTCAACATTGAGTTCTTTGGCAGCTTCTCATGTGGTTGCAAGAGGATCAGCTTTGATAATTGCTCTCAGTTGGTTCTTGTCAACTTCTGATGGCCAGCCACTGTGCTACTTACCTTCAAGGCTCTCATCTCCTTTGCAGAACTTCTTAAACCACCACTGCACTGTAAGTTCATTCACAGTTCCTGGGCCAGATGTGTTGTTGATGTTGTGAGTTGTGTCCACTGCTTTATGACCCATTTTGAACTCAGATAAGAAATTTGCTCAAATTTGCTCATCATTTTACATATTTCCACAGTCATATAAATGGAAATACACATACATATAAAATAATCAAATAATGTCATTAGCAAAAAGCATAAAGTGAGAAATGCACATTTAAATGACATATAAAACATAACCACATTTATTTAAGAATGTATTGAAGTATCAAATGGCAAATTTCAGCAGTGCAGGAACCGCAATTACTTTTGCACCAGCCTAGTATAATAGTTTGCATCTGCTCTTGGCATGTTTTAAATAAGGGACATGAGCTCACTTCTATGACCATATAATTTTGGCATCAGATTTTAGGCTTGAAACATAATTTCTGACCGGATTTCTTTTAAAGACAGTTGCTTCAAATTCTTGACAGTGGTCATCAACTAGAAACTTCTACAAACAGGCAAAAAAAATTGAATTCATTTTAATAACCAGTTATATTCGAAGGGGATGACAGAGGATGAGATGGTTGGATGGATGGTATCACCGACTCAATGGACATGAGTCTGAGTAAACTCCAGGCACTGGTGATGAACAGGAAAGCCTGGCATGCTGCAGTCTGTAGGGTCACAAAGAGTTGGACACGACTGAGCGACTGAACTGAACTGAAGTGAATTCTATTTAGTTACTCTAAGGATTCCTTTTATCATGTTGAAATAGTCAATGGTAGAATTTCATGTGAAAATGGATAGGCTTCAAATACAGACTTTTTCATATCAGGGATTTCAGAGTAATGATAAAGCTCTGCTTTTGCCTGGAACTGTCTGGATAGTTCTGTCCCCTAGCCCTCACCCCCAAGAGTGCAACTGGGGGCTTTGCACAGAATGTCTTACATGTTAAAGGGATTGCTAGGCTTTTTGTTAAGAATATGCTTATAAGGTAAAAGGAGTGAGCCTGAATATGGTTTGCTAATAGGATTTTAAAAAAGGAGACCAAAGGTAATAGATTTTGGCCTAGAGAACTGAAGTCACGTATGTAAGTTCATAGAAAATACATTAGGATTTGAACCCCAAACTCCAGAGCCTGAACCCCCTACTCCCACATTTGTCGCTAGATAACATTTATGGCCTGGTTCTATTAGAGTCCTTCACTGTTGACTGATATTTAACATTCTAAAAATGGGCAATTTCTAAGTGCCATTCAGAGTCTTGGTGAATCTTTTAAATCATGATATTTATTTTTCTGTCATTTTCTCTTTTTTTAATACTTCCCTAGATATAACTAGGTAAACGAGAACCTCATGCCTTATATCAACAGTGAGTTCCCAGACGGCAGCTATGCCCAGACCAGCATTGAGTAAGTATGCATTCATGGTTATTGGTCATCTAAGATGTGCTGAACATTGTGTTAAATTGCAGGATAGCATACAAACAATTTAAGTGGTGATGGGGGGGAGAGGGGAGGGAAGAAAGCCCTGTAAATAGAAAATGGGTTGCTTTTTATCATAGGATTACAGAGAATGATGCCATGACCTCTACTTGAGGGCATCATGAAAGGCTTTTCAAAAAGTGACATTTGAGGTGGGTTTTGAAGTGTGAATAGGAGTTTGACAAGCTCTCTCTCTATATATAAAATACGTATGTATATATACACATGCATTGTGATTATCTGAGTTCTCTCCATGTGGTGAGGTGATGTGATATAGTGAAAGAATATCGGGTGGAAAATCGAGAAAAACATGTTCCTGTCCTGATTTGTACATTATAATTTAGGGGTAAGTCATTTAACATCTCTGTCCTGTGGACTGTTTCGTGAAAGAATTTTGAAAAAAAGAAATCTTGACAATTCTCAGGGGATTATTGGCACCCGGCAATCAGCATTTCTACTCTCTGTTCTTTTACACAGGATTTTGTGCCTGTGCCTATTTAAAACCCACTTTTCCTCCTCTGCCTCTCTCAACATTACCTTTAATTAAAAGTCATCTCTTTTCTCGTAATGAAGCATTTCACAGATGATTCTCATTCAGTGCTGCTGCTGCTGCTAAGTCACTTCAGTCGTGTCTGACTCTGTGTGACCCCATAGATGGCAGCCCACCAGGCTCCCCAGTCCCTGGGATTCTCCAGGCAAGAACCTGGAGTGGGCTGCCATTTCCTTCTCCAACGCATGAAAGTGAAAAGTGAAAGTGAAGTCGCTCAGTCGTGTCTGACTCCCAGTGACCCCATGGACTGCAGCCCACCAGGCTCCTCCGTCCATGGGATTTTCCAGGCAGGAGTACTGGAGTGGGGTGCCATTGCCTTCTCATTCAATACCACATGATTATTGAGGAAAAAAATTTTTTTAATTTAAATACATATTTGAACTCCTGTGACATCAGGCTATGTACCATGAGTATATAAAGATTGATATGACTGCCCAATCCTTGGGAATTTATAATCCAGGAGAAGAGACTGTTACATTCGGAGATTACTCTGGCACAGGCAGACCGGAATAAAATCAGGGAATCTGTGGTTCAGTGGTGGAGGGACAGACCCACTGCACATGAGGGACTCTCAGGTAAGTCAAACTCGAAATGAAAAATAGTGTAGGTCCCAATAAAGTGTGGCGATAACCTAAGGCCTATAGAATGTTATTCTGTTCACACTACACTTTATTTTGCATTATCTCATTTGATTGTCACAATAAACTTGAAATGTAGGAAGGTATAATTTCATTTTATGAGTGAGAAATTCAAACTCAAGGAAATTAACTCACCTCCTCAGGGTTCTTAGTAGTGAGTGGGAGAACAGGGACTGCTTTCTAAATTCAGTAATTTTTGTGTAGCACCAGCTGGTTGGATACAGACTCTGGAGGCTGGAGGTGGAAAAGAATAGGACTGAGAGTCAAGTTCTTCATATGGCTCCTGTTTTTAAAGAACTCTTGCATGGGGGTGTGGGTGTGGGGTGAAACTATTGAATACCTGCGCCACCAGTTTCATGGATTAACCGACAGGTGGCACCACGTCCCAGTACAAGCCTTTTCTCCTTGAAGCTATAGCACAGACCACTGACCTTCAATTAAACTTGGCGGACTCAAGTGAGGTTCATAATCCTGCTTCTCTCCTTCCTGAGATAATCAGGATCTGTTTACTTGCATACTTAAAATCAGTAAATAAGGAGTGAGAAGCATGAGGATGTTAGAATGTAATGGCTTGGGAATATCCACTCTGCCTTTCATTGCTGAATGCTTTGGACAAGCAACAAAGTCCCTCTCGACTCCGGCTCTTCACCTTTCAAGTGAAGTGAACTTTCACAAAAGTTTCTGTGAAGGTTAGTCATGATGCATTACTGTGGGCCAGCTACACAGCTCTTCAGCAAACGGTAGTTATATTTACCCATAGCTAAACATGGTAGAAGGAGGAGGAGGGGACGACCGAGGATGAGATGGCTGGATGGCATCACGGACTCAATGGACGTGAGTCTGAGTGAACCCCGGGAGCTGGTGATGGACAGGGAGGCCTGGCGTGCTGCGGTTCATGGGGTCGCAAAGAGTCGGACACGACTGCGCGACTGAACTGAAGCACCGTAAGGAAACCATGATCATACCATCATCTCTCTACCTACCCATTTGTTATTAGAAACACATATTCAAGTAGTTAGTCCAGTGTCTACTCTTGGTATGGTATTATTCTTGCATTTTTGGACTCTTCAGCAGAGGATTCTTTCATGAAGGTTGGGCAGGGAGAGTAGTAAGAGGTAGAAAGAGAGTACAGATGGCCTTTGATTTTGCTGGGAGGGCTTTCATCATCTTTCTGATAAACAACACGATTCTGTCAGAAGTCCCCAAGGTAATGAACTAATGCACATTTATTAGGTATGTAACTAAGTATTCTACATGGTTGAAATAGCATAGAAATTCTTTCTCAAAATTTCTATCTTATGAGGGAAAAAGAACTATTAACCGTGAAACAACTGAAAATGCTAGATTATCATCATGCATATAGTTGACTGCTAAATGGGGTCGCAAAGAGTTGGACACGACTGAGCGACTGGACTGAGCTGAACTGCTAAATGATACTTCTGTGTAGGATTAAGGGAAGTTTTTGATTTTTTGCTCATCTCATCTGGCTCTGCTCACTTCTGATACTGGTATTTTGAATAGCTGGTTATCAGGGTAGTTTCTGGGAAATCATAGCCAATTCCCAATAAATAACCTGAAGGACAGCAATAAATCTACAGATGTCAGAAGTCAAGAGCCCCTTGCAATAAATCTTTTAATTTTTTAAAAAAATTTATTTAACTGGAGGGTAATTGCTTTACAATATTGTGTTGGTTTCTGGCATACATCAACATGAATCTGCCATAGATATACATATGTCCCTTCCCTCTTGAACCTCCCTCTCACCTCCCACGCCTTCACACCCCTCTAGGTTGTCACAGAGAAATAAATCTCTTTTCATTTGGCAGGACAGGTCACCCTCAGGAAGTAATAGGGTGAGTCATGTGAACCCATGAGCTGGTTCATCTCTTTTAGGCTGCAAGGTAAGAGAGACGTCAGGTCACCTAAGGAGAAAAAAGTCTTGCAAGGACACGTAGAATAGGAGATGAACAGTGGGAAGCTTTCACAGAAGGCTCATGGAATCTAGAAGTTTGTTCAGGTGCCACACTGTTCATGCCATCTTATTCCTTCCGTGTCTCCTCAACAGCAGAAGTTTTTGCTTCCTTTCTCCTGCACAAGTTTGGACACTGTTTCTACTGCTATTACTTTTATCACATAAGCTCCTATGTTCCCTTCCCCCCCTCCCCATAATTGCAGGGTTTCTATTAACTTGTGGCTTATAGTCGTGCCTTCTGTTATCTTCTGAATAACTTATTTTTTAATACTTTTCTTTCTTTGTCTCCTTTTTCTGTCTAACGACTGTCTGTCTGATGACTCCTTTGGAGTTGAGTAGAAGATTTAGTTCTATCACCCAGTCATCATGGAATAGAGCATGTCATGGTCCTGGCTCACCTGCTAATCATCTGATAAACTATTTTGGTGGCCTTTGGTCAGATATCCTTTCTCTGTTGATTGAATTCTGCTCAAGGTATTAGGGCTACATGCTTCAGGGCATGGAGATTCTCAGCTGGGGCAGTGTAAATATAGTCACATTTCATGGTGTCCCTAATGGGCTGCGTAGCCCATACAAAATAAGTAGATTTAAAAAAATTTTTTTTCTGCCTTAGATTTATTGGAGTATAGCTGCCTCACAATCTTACATTCATTTCTGCTGTACAGCAGAAAGAATCAGCCATACATATACTTATCTGCCTCTGTGTCTTAGTCATGTCCAACTCTTTGTGACCCCAAGGACTGTGTAGCCTGCCAGGCTCCTCAGTCAATGGAATTTTCCGAGCAAGAATACTGGAGCAGGTCACCATTTCCTACTCCAGGGCATCTTCCTGACCCAGGGATTTAACTGGAATCTCCTGAGTCTCCTGTATTGGCAGGTGGATTCTTTACCACTGAGCCACCTGGAAAGACTGCAGATACATGGATACATGTATACACAATGTATCCCCTTCCTTTTGGACTTCTTCCCACTCAGGCCACCGTAAGGCATTAAGTAGAGCTCCCCCATGCCACGCAGTATGTTCTCATTAGTTATCTACACATAGTATCAATAGTGTATGTATATGTGTCAATCATAGTCTGCCAGTTGCTTCCCTCACTCCCATTTGCTCCTTGGTATCCATGTATTTCCTCTATATCTATTTCTCTTATTTCTGCTTTGCAAATTAGATCATCTATACCATTCTTTTATATCCCACATATATGCATTAATATATGACATTTGTTTTTCTGCATCTCATGCAGCTCAATATAAAAAAACAAACAACCCAATCAAAAAATGGGCATAAGACCTAAACAGAAATAATGATTTTGAAAGAGGTTCCCCAAGCAAGCTCTGGGACCTGTGCCCATGTTAATTAGTTTTCTATTTTTGCTGTAATAAGTGATCAATTTAGCAGCTTAAAGCAGCACAAATTTGTTATTTTATAGTTCTGTAGGTCAGAAGTTCTCTATGGGTATCATTGGACTAAAGCTGGGTGTCATCAGGGCTACATTTTTTTTTTTTTCCTAGAGATCCTGGAGAAGATTCTACTTGCAGGATCATTTAGGTTGTTGGCAGAATTGAGTTCCTTGCAATAGTAGGATTAAGGATTCTTTCCTTGCTGATGGTCAATTGAAAGCTCCTTCTAGAGCCACCTGCCTTCTTTGGCTTGTGGCTCCTTTCCCATCTTCAGTGCCAGAAACAGAAAGTCAAGTCCCTCTCAAGCTCCAGGTCTCTCCTGCTTCTTCTTTTGTCTTCTCCTCTCCTTGATCGATCCTCTGCTCTCCTCTTCTGCTTTTAAGGACTCATGTGACTAGATTGGGTTTACCAGAATAATCTAGGATAACCTCACTGCCCCACAGTCTATAATCTTAATCACCTCATCTGCAAAATCCCTTTGCCATGTAAGGTAACATATTCACAAGTTCCAGGATTAGGACATGAACGTCTTTGTGGGGCCGTTCATCTGGCCTAGCACACCATTTTTTGACTTGCACTTGTCTTGACCATGACGAATATAAATCCTCCAGAAACTATCACAGTTTTCACATCCTCCTGAAGCCTTCCTCACATATGATTGGCAATGCTGATTTTTTCTTTCTGTGACTTCTTACACCATATTGTTTATACCACATTTTGTCACATTTTATCTTATAGTATGCTTATAGTATGCTTGATGGTTCAATAAATATTTAAAGTATGATATAGGTAGCAGGCTTTTGGGAAAGGAAGCCTGATGGAGTACCAGTCCCTGGGTTGATGATCACTTCATTGATATATCTACCACCAAAGTGGAGCTACTAAAAGATTCTTATAATATGTTTTCTAGTTCCCTCTCTTACTCTGGCAGCCAGAGTTGATTAGAATTTAAATCATTCTTTGAATAGAGTAGAGCTTCTGCCCTTGGATTTTATTGTTTGTTTCATGAAATAGAGCTCCAGTTGACAATTCAGGCATGGTTAGAATTCAGGAAATCTTTGTTGACAAAGATCACATTATAATTACTCTAAATCCAAGTCTCTATGAAGATAATAGAATGTTAGAAAGTTTAGGGTCAGGCTTAATGCCTAGATTTCATCATTCCTTTTCTGTTCACTTCCAAAGTTCATTGAGTATGTCCATAAAGACAAGACCACGGATAAAAATGTAAATGTTATCAAAGTACCGAACACAGTTCATTAATCTGTTTCTTAGAGCAGTGCTTTTTAGTAAGGGACTAAATTGAGAGTGGCCAGTGAGAAATAACCTTGGGACCCGTGCTGTTCTGGTTTACCCACTTACCTGCAGACAGAAAGCTTCAGGCAGGCAAGAAGCCAAACTAGATGTCTCTTTGCTTACTGCATCACTTCATGGGAAATAGATGGGGAAACAGTGGAAACAGTATCAGACTTTATTTTGGGGGGCTCCAAAATCACTGCAGATGGTGATTGCAGCCATGAAATTAAAAGATGCTTACTCCTTGGAAGAACAGTTATAACTGACCTAGATAGCATATTGAAAAGCAGAGACATCACTTTGCCAACAAAGGTCTGTCTAGTCAAGGCTATGGTTTCCAGTAGTTGTGTATGGATGTGAGAGTTGGACTATGAAGAAAGCTGAGCACTGAAGAATTGATGGTTTTGAACTGTGGTGCTGGAGAAGACTCTTAGAGTCCCTTGGACTGCAAGGAGATCCAACCAGTCCATTCTAAAGGAGATCAGCCCTGGGTGTTCTTTGGAAGGAATGATGCTAAAGCTGAAGCTCCAGTACTTTGGCCACCTCATGCGAAGAGTTGACTCATTGGAAAAGACCCTGATGCTGGGAGGGATTGGGGGCAGGAGGAGAAGGGGACGACAGAGGATGAGATGGCTGGATGGCATCACCGACTTGATGGACTTGAGTCTGAGTGAACTCCGGGAGTTGGTGATGGACAGGGAGGCCTGGCATGCTGTGATTCATGGGGTCACAAAGAGTCTGATACGACTGAGCAACTGAACTGAACTGAACTTGCTTACTGCATGGAGGAGGAAGCCAGGGGTTTTAAAAATGTGTTTGTTTTATAGACTTGAAGCAGGCAGCCCATAATGAGTGAGAAATAAAGGAGTCTGTCTTGCTTTTGAGCAGCTCGCTGGTTTTATGGCCTGGTCTCATTAGTGACTGTGATTTCAACACTCAGAGAAGAGACTTGAAACTTCATTCCTGTTGATCCTTCCTGATAGTAGAACAAGAATTCCCTTTCTTCTTCTTCTCTCCCTTCTACCCACTTGGAGCTTCCCAGGTGGCTCAATGGCAAAGAATCTGCCTGTCAGTGCAGGAGATGTGGGTTTGATTCCTGAGTCTGGAAGACCCCCTGGAGAAGGAAATTGCAACCCACTCCAGTATTCTTGCCTGGGAAATCCCATGGACAGAGGAGCCTGGCGGGTTACAGTCCTTGGGGTTGCAAAGAGTTGGACAGGACAGAGTGACTAAACAACGATTGCTCCTTCCTGGACAGTGGAACAAGAGTTCTGTCTCCTCTATGTACATGTGAGGGCAGGGGATAGACACTAACCCATCTGTGGCCTTTGAGGAACTAGACTTTACTGCTGCTGCTGCTGCTGCTAAGTTGCTTCAGTGGTGTCCGACTCTGTGCGACCCCATAGGTGGCAGCCTACCAGGCTCCTCTGTCCCTGGGATTCTCCAGGCAAGAGCACCAGAGTGGGTTGCCATTTCCTTCTCCAATGCATGTTTCACTTTCAGACTTTACTGAGCCCCACTTATTTATCTGTCACCAAATTGACCTCTTCCTGAATGTATTTCCTCATCAACCCTCAATAGCTTTTGAGTAGACATCAATGGCACATGCTTTGATCTCCAAAAACTCTTACTTCTGTCCTCCTCTGATAAGAGTTAAGGATCCAGATCAGCCACTGATTGTGGATTGGAAGTTTCTTTGAAAGAATAACAGTTGTTAGACTGTGTCTTCCACGTGTAGTTCCATTTTGCTTTTGTAGTTCCTTTCGCTGTGTTGCTTTGCTGTGTTACTTTATCTCCAGGATTTTTCTCTTCTGAATCCTGCTTCTCATGTAGCAGTTAAGAAATGGTTCTCTTTCCCTAATATCTTCTTAAAAAGCCTAAACATTTTAGGTTTACAGAAACATTGCAAAAAATGTGTCTAGTTCACATATACTTTTCACCAAACTTTTCTTGATGTCAGTAACTTATGTAACCACGGTATAGTGATCAAAATCAATGACAAAAATCAAGAAATGAACACTGATACTCTTCTGATCAACACAGAGTTGTGGTTCAGATTTCACCAGTTTCCCTGTCATCAAAATATCCTTTTCTTGTCCAAGAACCCGATCAAGAACTTCACTGGCACTTACTGCATCCGTCTCCTTACTCTCCTGCAACCTGTGACACATTATTTCTGTATCTTTCATCAACTTGACAATTTGGATGAGTATTGTTGAGCTGTTTTGCAGAATCTCTCTCTCATTTGGGGTTTGACTGATGTCCTGTTGTGCTTGTTCAACAAAAATACCACCGGTGATGTTGCATCCTTCTCAGCACATCCCAGCAATAATTTTCATCACTTGGTTAAGGTAGTGTCTGCTGGGTTTCCACCATAAAGTTATTATTTATGCATTGGAAATTGATAATTATAGTGGGGGAGAAATTTTGAGAGTGGAGTAATATCTTTTTCATCAAACTTTTGCCCAACAATATTAGCATCCATCGGTGGAGCTTGCCTGTAACAGATATTACTGTTGTGTTGGGATCATGGTAATTTTCTAATTCCTTCTTTATTTTTACATTTATTAGTGGGAATTTTTCTGATAAGAGATATCCTGTATTGCCAGCTTATTTATTTATTCAAGTATTTATAATATATAGGGTCTCCTGGATATTTATTTTACTTACATGGCTTATAAATCCAACACTTTCTCTTTTCCTCTCTTATTTTCTTTCTCCCTCCCTTCCTTCCTCCCTTTCTTCCTCTCTTCTCTTCGTTTTTTTCTTTCATTGTTCAAACTTTGGCTGTTTGGAGTTCTTTGCTATTGGCTATTATGTCCCTCTGACATATCTCATTCTTTTTGTACACTTCCTTATTTTTCTAGCATCATGAGATGTCCCAGGCTTACCTTATATTTTCTCTGCTCCAGTCCTGATATCAGCTTGTCCTCTAAGGAGCCTGCTTTCATTTTTGGAGAACAGTATTTAGAAGATGAAGATCTGGGTACTGGGTGTGCTCCTTGTTACTGTAGTATCATTGTCCCAGGCCTTCTCAGTGGGCAGCATATATACTCATCCAACTATACACATATTTATTTACTTTTGTGTCTATATTCATAAGTCTGCATATACATTAAAAACTGAGTTCATATTGGTATCTCTGACTCCAGTCCAACACCACAAGGTCTTTGTAGCCTTCCTTCTTTCCTCATTTTATGTATTTATTTGTATTTACGGTTGCACTGGGTCTTCACTGCTGTGCACAGGCTTTCTCTGGCTGTGGTGAGTGGGCTTATTGTTGCATTGCATAAGCTCTAGGCGCGTGGGCTTCAGTAGTTGCGGATTGTGGGTCCTGGAGCTGGGGCTCAGTAGCTGCAGAACATGGGCTTAGTTGCTCCGTGGCATGTGGAATCTTCCTGCACCAGGGATTAAACCTGTGTCCCCTGCACTGGTAGACGGATTCTTATTCACTGCACCACCAAGGAATTCTGCTCCTTTCTTATTTTTAACTTCGTTTCCCCCACAATGAGAAAGCTGGATCTCAATATGTGCAATACCTTGACTTATTTGTTCAGTCCTAGAATACACGTAAAGGATTTTAGAATTGCTAGCCCATATTGCTATGAGAAATAGATTTGCTAAATAGACTATAATATTTTTGTGTACAGTGTGAAATATTTATCTAATTTTACCTTTTCTAAGCAACTTGTCAACATCCATCGGTTGTCCCAGCACCATTTATTAAAATGTCTGTTTTTATCTCGGTGATTTAAGATGCCATTTGTAGCATATACTCAGTGCTCATTGATACTTGTGTCTGTTTCTGGACTTTTTACTCTTTTCTATCGATCTAGTTGTCCACAAAATTGTGCCAATACCACGCTTTTAATTACAGAAGTTTTGTAGTGTATTATAGTGTATTTTAACGTGTGATATGACTGGTTTCTCTCTGTAATTTTTCTCTTTGGGTGTTTTCCTGGCTATTCTTGCATATTTGTTTTTCTATGTAAATTTTAGTTATCAACTTATCTAACTGTTAAATAATTTCTTGGTAATTTTATTGGATGGCATTGAGTTAATAAATTAATATAAGGGAAACTATCAAGTTTAATGCCAGGTCACCTAACCAAGAGCAGAGAATGCCTTGCCATTCCTTAAAATCTGCTTTTGTTTCTTTCAGGAGGTCTGATATGGCTGTGCTAATTTGCACCAGCCTCTCGGTTGTTTCCCTTCCTCAGACTCTCTGCACAGACGTTCAGGCCATGCCCTTAAAGATCCTTCCCTATGTCTGGCTGCCTCATGGCGCTTAACACACATTTTTAAAAGGAAGAAAAGAAAAAGAAGAGAGAAAAGAAGAAAAGGTAACTTGTTATGGGCTCATTAGTATCATCTCCCTCCAACAAAAACAATTTGTATTATTGTCCTAACCTTAGAATGAAACCATATTTGGAGATTAGATCCTTATAGAGGTGATGAAGTTAAAATGAGGTCATTAGGGTGACCTTAATCCAATCAGATAAAAAAGGGAAATTTGGACACAGATTTGTTCTAAGCGAGGATCATCTGAGGGCACAGGAACAAGACAGCCATCTAGAAGCTGAGGAGAGACCTCAGAAGAAAGCAACTCTGTTCACAACTTAGCCTTTGGAACTGTGAGAAAATCAATTTCTGGGGTTTAAGCCACTCAGCTTGTGGTAATTTGTTATTGCAGCCTTAGCAAGCTAATATATTTGTCTAGAGAAAATTTTACTTACCTCAAGAGATCAGCCCTATTGATTAATTAATAGTAAAGTGTTTCTTTGCAAATTCTACTCTTGAGATAGACTTTTTAGACCAGTATGGACGTGCTTTGAGCCTCAATATTGCTGTCATTGAATCAGCCAATATACAAGTGACATGATCAATATTTTCAAGCCGTGTCCTCAGGGATGCTAGAAATACGACTTTATTTTTTTCTATCACTCACCCTTATTTCTGTCTTGATCCTCAGTGCTGCCTGGTGGCAGAAAATTTACCCAGTTAGTTCTAGTTTTAAGTATTTCAGATTAGGTCCATTTGGGGACTTTTCCTCTCCAAATGACTGCCAGAGATTGGTTCAGAAAAATGCAGTAATCAGTTATGCTTTGTCGTGGCCAAGCTTCGTAATGCCTCCTCTTATGATCTTCCCTGCTTCTCTCCCTGTCTCTCATGCCTGCTTGTTGCATTCCGTGAAATGTGCAGCAGATACACCTTCTCTAGGCTCTCCTTTTTCTGCAGACTAAAATAACGCCTTGGCTTGTCTCTCTGGGCCCCACTTGGAAAGAAACTCAGTCCGCCTTTGCTCTCTGAATGCCAGGATTATCTGAGGAACATTTATTCATCTTTCTTTTCCCTTATACTAAGACGTGATCCTGGGTTGGAGATGTAGGGTTAAAAGCCCCTTCTTTAAAGATGGAGACCCACTGCCTCCACTAGCCAGACACATGGCCCTTCCTCATTCTTTCCAGTGTCACATTCCACTCTGTATATATTCTATAATTTATTTAACTGGTATCCCATCAATGCCTGTCTTCTACTATTGCAAACAGTATGGCAATGAATATCCTTGTCCATTTGATGGACATTTGTTAATTGATCCAAATATTATGTGTGCAGTTTTTCATTGTCTCTATGGCATCCTCAGCATTGTATGAATATCATCCTACAATTCACCAGTTTCACCAACATTGAGGGCTATCAATCTTTTTGATATTTGACAATTTTGTAGATAAAATATTGCATATAATTTTAGTTTAGATGTTTATTTCTCATTTTATGAGATAAGATACTTTTTAATCAATACCTAAGAGCTTTTTATTGTTTTTGTAGCTTATCTATTCCTGTCCTTTTTTCCATTCTTCTGTTGGTTTGTTGGTGTTTTGATTTTTCTGAAGCCATTATAAAGGAAATTATCCCTTTGTCTTTCACTTGTTTTAGCTGTGTTTTTTCTTTATTTTTCATTTGTAGTTTGACTTTTCTAATAATGAGTATTTCCAGGAAGAATTTTTAATTTTGTTATTAAGTTTATCAGTTGTTTTCTTTGGCATCGTAGAATATCTGTGACTGTTTAATACTAGGAGTAGTAGCAAGAAGTTGCTTTTTTCCTGTTCCTCCCTGCTAGAACTGAAAGCAGGAAGAGCACCAGTGCTGTTTTCAAACTTTGCCTTAAATACCTCCTCGATAGGTCTACATCAGAGTGAATTTGAAGTGTTGTTACTCAGTTCTTACAAAATAATCAGGTTGATCTCAATTTACAGAGCTACTCGTACCTTGTATAGTCCTTCAAAACTGTGGACAAGTTTTTCTGAAAAAAGAAAGAAACAGAACGAAACTAATGGTGCAGAACAATCACTTGACTTGATGCCATGACTTGATGCCATGACTTGATGCCGTTTGTGAGAAAAGCAACTATTCCACTGTTGATAACTGCTATAATGTACTTCATTGCCCAAGTTAATGGATAACAGTGATACAGAGTAAAAAGATATTGTGCTTTTTGCTTTCATTTTCTCAACAGATTTCAATGAAATAACAAAGAATATTCCTTAGAACATGTTTCAAGATTCATAACACTTCTTCAAAACTTCTAGTATGATAATGCTACTAGATTAGGGCAGGTAAGAATTGCCTTCTTACAAAAGGAATTTCATTTCTAAATGCCACAGAACTGGAGTTTGTCATTTCTTCTCTTATTACTAGTGTAATTTAAATAATCGGGAGAGGTTCTTCAATTAATTTGGTGCATGCCTTCAGTGTGCCTCAAGTAACCTTTTCCACGTTGACAGCCTGGTTTATTTTAGGAAGAAAGGGTGACCTTAAGAAACAACTGAGCCTGTGTGCTCATTGTTGTCAGTAAGGTGGGCTTGAAATCAGCTAACTAAGGCAAGAATTATAGTCTTGGTTAAAATTTTCTCCAAATATAAGTGTACTGCACCCCTACAGTTATCTTTCAGCAGAATATAGCAAAATAAAGAAAAAGCCCTTCTGGCAGTGCAACTCATTCATTGGGTGATTGTAACAAAGCTTCTTTTAAAGCCACACATTAAGTTGTATTTGCTATTTGTTAGAGACCCTCAAACTCTTCTGATGATCACATGAACTTCTTACTGAGGTGCAGGAGCTGCCTGACTTAGAGATAAAGAAAGAGTTAATAAGAACTTTCAGTTTTAATTTTTCCTAAAAATATTTGGCTCCCACATATGATTTTACTGTTTGTTGCCTAATACCATTTGAAAATTACTGTTAAGTGACATAAATTTATGAAGTTTTACCAAATATTCAAGTGTTGAAGCAGATTTAATACTTCCTTCCTTTTATTTAAAGAAATATCTTGGTCATTCTGTCTTTTACAGCAGAAGAAAACACACAGGAACTTAAATTAAAAAGTTGGTTATAAAATTTTTTCAAAATTTGAAATTGAGGTATAATTTACATATAATAAAGTGCACAGATTTTGAATTTAGTTTTATTAGTTTTAATAACTGTGTACATCCACCATCCATAAAAACAGTGTAGAATATTTCCATTTCCTCCAGGAAGTTCCCTTGTGTCCCTTTTTAGTCCTTCCACGCCTCTTCTTCCAACAGGCAACCTGTGGCTGGACATTTGAATTGTTTCCAGAGCTTTGCTGTGTTGGGTAAGTTTCGAACATTGTTGTACACGTCTTTCTGTGGATATATGTTTTCAGTTCTCTTGGGTAAATACCTAGAAATGTAACTGCCAGCCGTGAAGTAGATGTCTATTTGTAAGAAACTGCCTAACAGTTCTCCAAAATATTGTACCATTTCACATTCTCATGGCAGTGTGTGAGAGTCCCAGCTGCTCTACATCATCACCGACATTTGGTAATATCAGTTTTTTATTAAAAAAGATTTATTTATTTATTTTTGACTATGTTGGGTCTTCATTGCTGTGCACAGGCTTTCTCTAGTGGGGAGTGAGGGCTACTCTGCATTGCAGCGGCTTCTCTTGTTGCAGAGCCTGAGCTCCAGGCACGTGGGCTTTAGTAGTTGCAGCATACAGATTCAGTAGTTGTGGTCCACAAGCTTCATTGGTCTGTGGCATGTGAGATCATCCTGGACCAGAGACTGAACTTGTCTCTTCTGCATTGGTGGGTGGATTCTTAACCACAGACCACCAGGGAAGTCCCAGTGTGATTTTTGATGTTAACTATTCTAGTGGGTATGAAATGGTATCTCATTTTGATTTTATTTTGAATTTCCCTTGAATAATAATGAACTTATTTTTATATCCTATTGATCACTTGTATGTATAGCTTTACTTGGGTGAAGAGTTTGTTGAAATATTTTTTGTCCACTTAAAAAATTAGGTTGTCAGTTTCTTTTTCTTAAGTGTTGATTTGTAAGAGTTCTTTATATATACTGGGTACAGATTTTTAAAAACAGATTTAGCAGATATTTTTTCCGTAGTGTGTAGTTTGCCTGTTAATTATGTAACTGGTGGTTTTCAAGGAGCAAAATTTTAAAATTGTGATGGGTCTGTTTATCAATTTTTTCTTCAATGGCTAGTGCTCTTGTGATCTAAGAAATCTTCATCTACTCCAGGGCCTTATGGCTCTAGTTTTCAGGTTTATATCTATAATCCACCCCAAATTATTTATGTGTAGAGTGGCATCTGGTCCAATCACTTCATGGGAAATAGATGGGGAAACAGTGGAAACAGTGGCAGACTTTATTTTTGGGGGCTCCAAAATCACTGCAGATGGTGATTGCAGCCATGAAATTAAAAGACACTTATTCCTTGGAAGGAAAGATATGACCAACTTAGATGGCATATTCAAAAGCAGAGACATTACTTTGCCAGCACAGGTCCATCTAGTCAAGGCTATGGTTTTTCCAGTGGTCATGTATGGATGTGAGATTTGGACTGTGAAGAAGGCTGAGCGCTGAAGAATTGATGCTTTTGAACTGTGGTGTTGGAGAAGACTCTTTAGAGTCCCTTGGACTGCAAGGAGATCCAGCTAGTCCATTCTGAAGGAGATCAGTCCTGGGTGTTCTTTGGAAGGAATGATGCTAAAGCTGAAACTCCAATACTTTGGCCACCTCATTTGAAGAGTTGAGTCATTGGAAAAGACTCTGATGCTGGGAGGGATTGGGGGCAGGAGGAAGAGGGGACGACAGAGGATGAGATGGCTGATGGCATCACGGACTCTATGGACATTGGACGTGAGTCTGAGTGAACTCCGGGTGTTGGTGATGGACAGGGAGGCCTGGCGTGCTGTGATTCATGGGGTCGCAAAGAGTCGGACACGACTGAGCGACTGAACGGAACTGAACTGACAGTGGAATAGCAGTTGAAATTTATTTATGTATTTATTTATTTTTAAAGCAATGTACAGAAAACTTTATTTCCCTCATAATAATTCCTTGACAATTTTTTTTTTTTTGAAAACCGAGCAATATATGTGTGTGGATCGCTTTCTGTAATCTCTGTTTTGTTCTGTTAATCTATTTATCTTCGTGGCACTGGCACACTGTGTTGATTACTGTTACTATATTGTGAGATTTGAAAGCAGGCTGTGTACATCTTCAACTTTGTTCTTTTTTAAAAATACTACTTCCGATTCTTTGCATTTCTGTAAACATTTTAGAATCAGGTTTCTGCTGGAATTTTGGGATTGTACTAAAACATTAATTTGGGTAAAATGTATATTGACAGTGTTGAGTCCTTCAATCTATGAACATAGTATCTTTCCATTTATTAGGTCTTTAATTTCTTTCAGAAATTTTTATAGATTTTAATCTATACAGCTTATGAATTTTTTGCTAAAATTATTCCTATGTACTTGATGGTTTGTGTTGCTATAGTAAATGGTATTGTTTTAAGATTTCACATTATTATTGTTTGTTGTTTGTATGTAGAAGTACAATTGATTTATATGTTTTGCCCTAATATTCTTCAAACTTGCTAGATTCACTTGTCAGTTCTAATATAATTTGTTTTTGCAGGTTCTATAGGAATTTCTGGGTACCCAGTCATAATTGCAAATAATGATAGTTTTATTTCCTATCAAAACCGTATGCCTTGTTTTGATTTTTTTTGCTGTATTTGCCTATTAATTCTAGTACAATAATAGTACAATATTTGTAATGTACCAGAATAGAAAAATGAGTAGAAATGGTGAGAATTAGTATCTTTCCTTGTTTCCAGTATTAGGAGAAAGATTTCAGTGCTTCACTTTTATATTATTGTATTAGCTGTTAACTTTTTATTATTATTATTACTAATATTCCCTTTATTAGATTTCCTTTTCCTCATTTAGAATATTTCTATTCTTTCTAGTCCTATTTCCTTCTATTCCCTTTATTAGATTTTCTTCTCTTCCTTATTTGCTGAGTATTCTTTTTAAAATCATGAATAAGTACTGAACTTTGTTTGCTGAATTTTTGCTTTTTTGTTATTTTTAGCGATAATTTTATAATTTTTCTTCTAATTCTGTTCATGTGTCAATTAACATCAGTTGATTTTTATACCAACCTTGCATTCCGTGTTTATGTTTGTTATATCTTGTTGAATTTGATTTATTACTATTTTGTGTCTATTGTATATATAGTCATAAAGTATATTGGCCTGTGATTTTCTTCTTTTTGTTAGGTTTTTGTATTAGGGTTATGCTGGCATCAAAAGGAGTTGAGAACTATTTTTTCTTGATTTTTCTGTAAGATTTGTATAAATCATAAGATTGTCTCTTAATCAACATTACAGAATGACAACACTTGAGGCCTGATGAGTTGATGGTTCAGCATTTTCCAAGATTTTATTTTTGAGTCATCTGATATTTTAAGATGTCTAATAGACTTTTAATTATGAATTTCTCTACTTTTCGTAAACCTCTCCATTTCTCAGTTATATAATCAGAAGTCAGTTTTCATGGTTCTAATTCCTTGGAGATACATTTTGATTTTTATGTAATACCACCCACTTTGTATAAGGATGCTACTAAAGTGATCATTTATAGTTTGTGTTATTTGCAATATCCTGATAGTAAGCATTTCCTACTCTCATCCAATGTCCCTGACATTAAAACCTGCACAATAAACATTTCATAGATTTCTCCAGAAAAAAAGTACATTTTTTCAAGCAAATATATAGGTCTTTCAAGAATCTGAACTTTTAAAAATTTAGTTACTATGAAGTTCAAAGTTAAATTTAACATTCGGTTGTAATGTCTAACTTACCCAGTTACTTTAAATAGCTTTGGTAGCTCAGTTGGTAAAGAATCTGCTTGTAATGCAGGAGACTCTGGTTCAATCCCTGGTTGGGAAGATCCACTGGAGAAGGGATAGAGTACCCACTCCAGTATTCTTGGGCTTCCCTTGTGGCTCAACTAATAAAGAATCCGCCTGCCATGCGGCAGACCTGGGTTTGATCCCTGGGTTGTGAAGATCTCCTGGAGAAGGGAAAGGCTACCCAGTATTCTGGCCTGGAGAATTCCATGAACTGTATAGACCATAGGGTTGCAAAGAATCAGACAGGACTGAACAACTTTCACTTTCACTTCTGAATTGGCTGGAGAGATTGGGAAGAAAGGAATTAATAAAAACATTTTCACTGTTGCCCACAGAAAGCTCCATTTAACTGAACACACACCACCAGATTCTTAAACTAAAGGCAAGTGGTATGATTTACCCGCCCCACACCACTGGTTCCAAAGTGGAACATTCTTAGCCCAGGATTCTTTTTTTGTGTTTAGTGATGGATGGGTGGGAAGAAACTCCTCTTGGATCATGACTTGACTCAGGTTTTGGTTAAAAGCAGAAACCATAGATGACATATAGATCTCAGAGCAGCATCTGAGTAAGAATACAGAAAATCTGTACCATAGTAGTCCTAAGCCACTAAGTGTAGCCCTCACTGAATTCACTTTGTCCTCTGAACCTCTTTCTTGCTTCCAGTTGGGTCATCATAGATCCTCCTGGCTTTGTCACTGGCGCACCGTCTTCTTAAGTCATTTCTTAAATATCGATACATTTGGGTCATTGGAGACAATGTTCTTAATTAATACTAAGAATCAAAACAATTTTGTGGTTAGATCTCATTGACTGGTATAAACCTTTTATTCATTGATTCAAAATAATACATTAATTTTTTTCCCAAAGAGATAAAAAATAAAAAGATACAAAGTTTCCTATGGAGGCTATATTTGATATCTTTTCTTATTCTTGCAAAGTGTGATGATCATAAAAAAACTCAAAGAAATTACCCATAGGTGCTTGGCTTACCTAAGTACTCTAATTGCCGTTTTTCCTTTTTTAATTGTAATTTTCTTATTTTATGTCTCCTAAAATTGTGAGCTGCCTAACATTTTTTTTGATGAAATAGAACCATTATAAAAATACTTAACAATTTAAAACATTGAACAGGTTGTGATAAGTCATTTTTATAGTTCTTCCCCCAAGAAGAGTGTAGAGCCGTCACAAGTTGAAGGCAGGGTCATCCTCTCTACATGGTCAAATTAAATATTATTTCTGCAGGAAAAGAAGAAGTAATATGCAGGAGAGTGATGAATACCTAGACATATGATGCTGCCTCTGTTCCAATGACTTCTACATTGGCATCTCCTGCCCAGACTTCTCCCTAACTCCACCTTGTATTCTTAGAATGTCCTCACATATATCTAAATGGCATCTTATGGTTAACATGTCCTAAACTGATTCTTGGTCTTCCTCACCATGCCTCATCCTCCTACGCCCATCTCCTTTCAATAAACGGCAAGTCCATACTTCCAGTTCTTTGGACAAAGCACCTCGAAGCCGTCTTTGACTCTTCTCTTTTACTCACATCCCACATCTGATCCACAATAAATTTTATCATTGCAGCTACAAAATACACTCTGAACATGAACCTGCAGTAGTGATCACTTTCATTATCACTGCCATGGTCTAAGTCATTTCCCACCTGGATTATTGCAATACTTTTCTAACCTACTTCCAGCTTATTCTTTTCAGAATAATTTCAGTAATGCAAAGATCTTGTTAAAATCTAGGTCAGATCTTATAACCTTTCTGTGCCAATTCCCTGTTCTAGACTCTCCAAGAGCTTCCTTTTCCCTCTGACACAGAGTGAAAGCTAGAGAGAGACTTTCCAGTAGTCCATAGCATGTCCATGATCTGGCCATGGATCACCTCTCTGAGTTCATTTCTTCCTCCTCCTTTCCTGCCTGACACTCTGTTCCAGCCACACTGTTTTCTCAGGGCGTCCTGTCTGGACCACTTTCTCCAGTATCATCATGTGTTACTTTCTCATCACTTTCAGACTTTAATCGCTGTTATTTTCTCATTGAGGATTTTCCCAGCCAATGTAATATTGCACTCTCTCCCGGGTACTCTCTGTTCCATTTCACTGCTTTTTTTTTTTTCTCCTTATCTTTTATTATCACACAAATTGTGCTAGTTTCCTTGGGCTGCTGTAACAAAGAACCACAACCAGCTGTCTCAAAACAGCAGGTATTTATTCTCCCACAGTTATGGAGGATAGGAGTCCAGAATGAAGGTGCAGCAGGGTTGGTTCCCTCTGGAGGTTCTGACGGAGAATCTGTTTGTGCCTCTCTCCTGAATTTTGGTGGTTACTGGTCATCCTTGGCATTCTTTGGTTTGAAGCTGCATCACCCCAGTCTCAGCCTTTATCATCACATGCTCTCTTGCCGTGTTTCTTTCACCCCTTCTTGGAAGGACATGAGTTGGATTTAGGGCCCACCTTAAATCAGTATGGGCTCCCCTGTGGCTCAGATGGTAAAGAATCCACCTGCAATGTGGGAGACCTGGGTTTGATCCCTGGGTTGGGAAGATCCCCTGGAGGAGGGCATGGTAACCCACTCCAGTATTCTCACCTGGAGAATTCAATGGACAGAGGAGCCTGGCGGGCTACAGTCCATGGGGTCGCAGAGAGTCAGACATGACTGAGTGGCATTCACCTTCACCTTTTAATTGAGTGTGGCTTCCCAGGTGGCACTAGTGATAAAGAAAGTGAAAGTGAGAGTGAAGTCGCTCAGTCCTGTCTGACTCTTTGCGACCCCATGGACTGTAGCCCAGGCTCCTCCGTCCATGGGATTTTCCAGGCAAGAATACTGGAGTGGGTTGCCACTTCCTTCTCCAGGGCATCTTTCCAACCCAGGGATTGAACCCAGGTCTCCTGCATTGTAGGCAAATGCTTTACTGTCTGAGCCAACCCAACTGCTAATGCAGGAAATGTAAGAGACATGGATTCAATCTCTGGGTTGGGAAGATCTCCTGGAAAAGGGAATGCTAGCCACTCCAGTATTCTTGCCTGGAGAATCCCATGGACAGAGGAACCTGGTGGGCTATGGTCTATAGGGTCACAGAAGTCGAACACTATTGATGGGACTTAGCATATACATCTGGTCATCGTCGCCACCCCCTCTCCTTTTGATCCAGTATGATCTCATCTTACCTCGATTATATCTGTAAAGACTGTGTTTCTAAATAAGGTCATAGCCATAGATTCTAGATGGATATGAATTTTAAGGGAAAGTGACACTATTAAATTCAGTACACTAATACATTTATCTTGTTTACTGTCTGTTTCCCTCAGTGAAAGATACATTTGGGAGAACTTTGCTCATCACTACATCCCTGTTCATAGAACAGTCTGAGACACGTGGTAAGGCTTAGTGATGTTTATTAAATAAATAATATTCTTGGTTGGTCAGACTAGGTTTTAATTAGATGGCAGATGCCCAGATATATTGCAGCTGATGATGACTACTGTGTTAAAGAGAGTCCATTTTTTCTAAGTGAAGCCTACAGGCTAGTAATTCAATAATAATTCTTTACTCCTTGATTTTTCCTCCAAGATCTATTCACAGACCTTGGACTAGCCTCTAGTCACCTCTGAAGCCATAACTTAGAAAATAATCTCGGTTGTAAAAGACTCTGAGGTCTTGAATAAATGTACCATAACCATGCAAGGACCATTCCTTAAAGACAGTGCTAATGTCATCGATGATAGAGGGCACTAAATAAACTTTTGATGTGTTTCTGACTTTTCTAAATTCCATGGATAATAGGAAATCAAATAAGACAGTCCAAGAACAATATTTCCAAACAAAGCAAATAAAAGCCCCCAACATACTTTTGACGTCAAAGCAAAGCTCTTCTCACATTTAATCCTAGTGTTTAAACTCTTGGACAGATGAATCAACAGCAGCTAAGTTAACAAATAAAATATGAAGCCTCATATCCCAATATGAGCCTTCCCATCCCATTCAAAGAAGGAAACTTCAAGGCATACATTTTTCTCTCAACTATGGAAATTACATTTGTTTAGCAAAAGTTGCTGCCACTGACTTTTAAAAATGAAATGATTGTCTTACTTAAAAAGTGTTCTCAATTTTATTGCTTGCTATTAGTACAAGCTAAAAAGAAAAAAGAGCATTTTGGTACTGGTATCAGTCTTGCTGTATGAGTTGATTATTTATTTGCTAAAGTTGTGAGTCATTCACTTGAGTGAGATTTCTTGCCAGGCTTTCACAGGACTTTTTAGTTTTTATTGTAACCATATTTGAAGTGAGGTGGTGTCCTGCCAGTAGGGTGCCCTGAAAAAACTAATGTTTTTGGAGAGAGACTGTTATGGACTGATCTGTATCCATCTTCTACCCTTCTCTCAATTCATATGTCGAAGCTCTAACCCTCTGTACCTTAGAATGTGACCTTATTTGGAAATAATGTCTTTGTGATGTAGTTAGTGAAGATGAGTCAGTTAGGGTGAGGCCTAAATCCAATATGACAAATGTCCCTGTAAAGGGGATGGGGGGACAGTATGGGTGCAAAGACATGCGCACAGAGAGAACTCTGTGAAGATGAAGGTAGAGATTGGGCTGATGCTTTTATAAGCCAATAAACACCAAAGGTTGCCGGCAAATCAGGGGAGATTCATGGAATAGATGCTTCCTCACAGTCCTTTGAAGGAAACAGCCCTGCTGATTGACTTAGGACTTCTAGCCTCCAGGACTTTAAGATAATAGATCTGCGTAGGTTAAGCACCCAGTCCATGGTACTTTGATATGGCAGCCCTGATACACCCTGGAAGGCACCTTGGTGGAACTCTTTCAGTATGGCCTTAGCCTGGCTGCCTTCATGGTCTCCACTTGGCTTGGCAGACAGGAAGTCACATGCCATCTTTTCCTTCCAAACTCCCAATCCCTCCCTCTGTCTCCACGTTCTGTAGTATCGGGAGATTCCAGGTAACTCCTCTCCGCAGAATTTTCTGTTTCAGCAAATATGCAGCCAGGGGAGTGATGTCACGTTCCCCTTTTGCAAAAACCCCAGATCACTTGGAGTCCTCTTCACTCAACTGAGAAGTGAAGACTGAGGAATCTACAGTAAAGGAAATATTCTCTAATAACAAGTTCCTGCCATTCATTGGCATTCATGCATCCGCCTCCTTGCATTCATGCATCCTTCTCTTTACCTTCATTCTGTTGGCAAATATTGTTGAGTGTCAGGCTCGAGGCATTAATAAAACAAGGTTTCTGCTCCCTTGTATTCTAGAGATGAAGACAGAAACTATTAACAAATAAATAAAATATATCATATGTCAGATGATATTAGGTGCTAAGAACAATAAAACCATATGGGAAGGGTTGATTTTTATATAAGAGGAAAAACCTCTCTGATATGGGAACATTTGTGTGTAAACTTGTGGGAATCAAGAGGAGAACAGGGAGGCTGTTTGAAGGAAGAACCATCCAGACAGAAGGAGTAATAAATGCAAAGACCCAGAAGTGAGAGTGCAGGTGGTTTGTTCACAGAAAAGGAAGCACAGCAGTATGGCTACAGCATAGTGATCAAAGAGAAAATTGGTAGGAGATGAATTCCAGAAGGTGGGGTGCTTGCAGAACCAGAAAGGGCTTATGAACCATTGAAAGGACTTTTGATTTTACTCTGAGAGAAATTGGAAGCATTGAATTATTTCAAGCACAGGAGTGACATGATCTAATGAATTTTAATGAGGATCTCTCTGGCTGCAGGTGAAGAATAGTCTGCACAGAGAGGAGAAGAGAGGTCAATGAGATGAGTCTGTGAGCTGCCAACTAGGATCCATTCTCTCTCTTTTTTTGTATTTAGAAATTACTAATTAACAGAAGTGATGATAAACTCAGATTTAAAAATTCCACAGACTACATTAACCAATCTTCCATGCACATAGGGGAGGTCTTGTGGCTATTTCTAGCCAATGAAATGTCATCAGAAGTTGTTAGGAGGGGCTTCTAGAATGCCACTTAGAAAGGGTGCTGCCTCTGCTAGCGTGTGCTTTTTGCCTGTTGTCTTTCACTTCTTCCTGCATGAAGTTGAATATGATGATTGGAACCAAAGGAACTATCATTAGGGAAATACAATGTAAAAACATAATGGTATAAAATAGTTCATACAACTCAACAACAAGAAAAGAAACATTTGTTTATTTCCAGAATTCTGGGAGGTGGATCATAGAGGATCCTGCTGTGATTTATGTTGGAGAGTGTTTTGCCTATGTTCTCCTCTAGGAGTTTTATCGTTTCTAATTAAAATTAAAAGCTTCTGCACAACAAAGGAAACTATAAGCAAGGTGAAAAGACAGCCTTCAGAATGGGAGAAAATAGCAAATGAAGCAACTGACAAACAACTAATCTCAAATATATACAAGCAACTTATGCAGCTCAATTCCAGAAAAATAAATGACCCAATCAAAAAATGGGCCAAAGAACTAAATAGACATTTCTCCAAAGAAGACATTTGGATGGCTAACAAACACATAAAAAGATGCTCAACATCACTCATTATCAGAGAAATGCAAATCAAAACCACAGTGAGGTACCATTTCACACCAGTCAGAATGGCTGCAATCCAAAAGTCTATAAGCAATAAATGCTGGAGAGGGTGTGGAGAAAAGGGAACCCTCTTACACTGTTGGTGGGAATGCAAACTAGCACAGCCACTATGGAGAACAGTGTGGAGATTTCTTAAAAAACTTGAAATTGAACTGCTTTATGACCCAGCAATCCCACTGCTGGGCATATACACATCGAGGAAACCAGAACTGAAAGAGACACGTGTACCCCAATGTTCATTACAGCACTGTTTATAATAGCCAAGGCATAGAAGCAACCTAGATGTCCATCAGCAGATGAATGGATAAGAAAGCTGTGGTACATATACACAATGGAGTATTACTCAGCCATTAAAAAGAATACATTTGAATCAGTTCTAATGAGGTGGATGACGCTGGAGCCGATTATACAGAGTGAAGTAAGCCAGAAAGAAAAACACCAATACAGTATACTAACACATATATATGGAATTTAGAAAGATGATAATGATAACCCTGTATGCGAACAACAAAAGAGACACAGATGTATAGAACAGACTTTTGGATTCTGTGGGAGAGGGAGAGGGTGGGATGATTTGGGAGAATGGCATGGAAACACGTATACTATCATGTAAGAAACGAATTGCCACTCTAGGTTTGGTACAGGATACAGGATGCTTGGGGCTGGTGCACTGGGATGACCCAGAGAGATGATATGGGGAGGGTGGTGGGAGGGGGGTTCAGGATTGGGAACTCATGTACATCCGTGGTGGATCATGTCAGTGTATGGCAAAACCAATACAGTATTGTAAAGTAAAATAAAATAAAGAGCAAAACAAACAAACAAACAAACAACCCAGTTGAAAAATGGACTGAAGACCTAAATAGATATTTCTCCAAAGAAGGCATGTAGATGGCCAAGAGAGAACCACACATGAAAATTACAATGAGGTACAAGCTCATGCTTGTCAAATGACTTATCATCAAAAATTCTACAAATAACAAATGCTGGAGAGAATATAGGAAAAAGGGAACCCTCCTACACTGTTGGTGGGGATATAAATTAGTATAGCCATTATGGAGAACAGTATGGAGGTTCCTTAAAAAACTAAACATAGAATTACCAAATGATCCAGCAGTCCCACTCCTGGGCATATACCTAGAAGCAAACTAATTCAAAATGATACATGTACCCCAGTGTTCATAGAAGCACTATTCACAGTAGCCAAGACATGAAAATGACCTAAATATCCATTGGCAGATGAATGGATAAAGAAGATGTGGTGATTAGGCACAATGGAATCAAACTCATAATAAAAAGGAATGAAATAATGACATTTGCCAAGATATGTATGGATTTTAGACATGTATTGTCATATGAAGTGAACTGAGTCAGAAAGACAAATACCACATGATCTCACTTACACGTGGAATCTAAAATATGGCACAACTCAACCTGTATAAAAAACAGCAACAGACTCACAGATGTAGAGAACGGACTGTGGTTGCTAAGGGAGGGATGTGGGAGGGAGGATGGATTAGGAATTTGTGTTAGCAGATGCAACCTATTATATATAGGATGGGTAAACACAAAGTTCTACTATAGCACAGGGAACTATATTCAATATCCTGTGATAAACCATAATGGAAAAGAATGTAAAGAAGAATGTACACATGTGTATAACTGAATCACTTAGCCATACAGCAGAAACTAACACAACATTGCAAATCAACTGAATATTAATTTAAAAAATAGGGGTATAACTACTCATGCCTATCAGAATGGCTAAAGTGTAAGAAAAACGATAGTACTAAGAGAACACTGACACAAACAAATACTGCACACAAACGAAACCCTGTGCACACCAGGAGCCAGGAGAAAGGAGCAGTGTCCCCACAAGAGACTGAGCCAGACTTGCCGGTGAGCGTCCAGGAGCCTCCAGGGAGGTGTGGGTTGACAGTGGCCTGCTGCAGCCTCAGGGGCACTGAATACAAGTCCTTTTGAAGGAGTTCCCCATTACTGTCCTCATTAGCCCTCCATAGTTTGGCCTTGGGCAAAAACACAGCCCCACCACCCATCAATGGAAAATTGAGTTAAAGGTTTACTGAGCATGGCCCCACCCATTAGAACAAGACCCAGTTTTCCCCACAGTCAGTCTCTCCCATCAGGAAGCTTCCATAAGCCTCTTATCCTTATCCATCAGAGAGGAGACAAGATGAAAACCACAATCACAGAAAACTAACCAAAGTGATCACATGGGTCACAGCCTTGTCTAACTCAATGAAGCTATGAGCCCTGCCATGTAGGGCCATTTAAGATGGGCGGGTCATGGTGGAGAGATCTGACAAAATGTGGTCCACTGGAGAAGGGAATGGCAAACCACTTCAGGATTCTTGCCTTGAGAACCCCATGAACAGTATGAAAAGGCAAAAAGATAGGACACTGAAAAAGGAACTCCCCTGGGGAGTTCCCAATATGCTACTGGAAACGAGTGGAGAAATAACTCCAGAAAGAATGAAGAGACAGGGCCAAAGCAAAAACAGCACTTAGTTGTAAATGTGACTGGTGAGGCAGTAAAGTCTGATGCTACAAAGAGTAATATTGCATAGGAACCTGGAATGTTGGGTCTATGAATCAAGGTAAATTGGAAGTGGTCAAACAGGAGATGGCAAGAGTGAACATTGACATTTAGGAATCAGTGAACTAAAATGGACTGGAATGGGTGAACTTAATTCAGATGACCATTATATCTACTACTGTGAGCAAGAATCCCTTAGAAGAAATGGAGTAGCCCTCATAGTCAATAAATGAGTCTGAAATGCAGTACTTGGCTGCAGTCTCAAAAATGACACAATGATCTCTATTTCCAAGGCAAACCATTCAGTATCACAGTAATCCAAGTCTATGCTCCAACCGCTAATGCCAAAGAAGCTGAAGGTGAGTGGTTCTGTGATGAGCTATAAGAACTTCTAGAACTAATACCGAAAAAAAGATGTCCTTTTCTTATTAGGGGACTGGAATGTAAAAGTAGGAAGTCAAGAGATGCCTGGAGTAGCAGGCAAGTTTGGCCTTGGAGTACAAAATGAAGCAGAGCAAAGGCAAACAGAGTTTTGCCAAGAGAACACAGTGTTTATAGCAAACGCTCTCTTCCAACAACACAAGAGATGACTCTACACATGGACATCACCAGATGGTCAATATCGAAATCAGATTGATTATATTCCTTGCAGCTGAAGATGGAGAAGCTCTTTACGGTCAGCAAAAACAAGAACAGGTGCTGACTGTGGCTCAGATCATGAACACATTATTGCCAAATTCAGACTTTTAAACAAGGTAGGGAAAAGCCTAGACCATTCACGAATGACCTAAATGAAGTCCCTTACAGGTATGACCTGAATCAAATACAGTGGAAGTGACAAATAGATTCAAGGGATTAGATCTGATAGACAGAGTGCCTGAAGAACTATGAATGGAGGTTCGTGACACTGCACAGGAAGCAATAATCAAGACCCTAAGAAAAAGAAATATCAAAAGGCAAAATGATTGTCTGAGGAGGCCTTACGAACTGAGAAAAGAAGAGACGCTAAAGGCAAGGAGAAAAGGAAAGATATACTCATTTGAATGCAGAGTTCCAAAGAATAGCAAGGACAGATAAGAAAGCCTTCCCCAGTGATCAATGCAAAGAAATAGAGGAAAACAATAGAATGGGAAAGACTAGAGATCTTTGCAAGAAAATTAGAGATATCAAGGGAACATTTCATACAAAGATGGGCACAATAAAGGACAGGAATTGTATGGACCTAACAGAAGCAGAAGATATTAAGAAGAGGTGGCACAAATACACAGAAGAACCATACAAAAAAGATCTTAATGACTCAGATAACCGTGATGATGTGATCACTCACCTAGAGCCAGACATTCTGGAATGTGACGTCAAGTGGGCTTTAGGAAGCATCAATACAAATTAAGCTAGTGGAGGTGATGGAATCCCAGTTGAGCTATTTCCAATCCTGAAAGATGATGCTGTGAAAGTGCTGCACTCAATATGCCAGCAAATCTGGAAAACTCAGCAGTGGCCACAGGACTGGAAAAGGTCAGTTTTCATTCCAATCCCAAAGAAAGGCAATGCCAAAGAATGTTCAAACTACTGCACAATTGCACTTATCTCACACACTAGCAAAGTAATGCTCAAAATTCTCCAAGCCAGGCTTCAATAGTACATGAACCGAGAGCTTCCAGATGTTCAAGCTGGTTTTAGAAAAGCAGAGGAACCAGAGATCAAATTGCCAGCATTCGTTGGATCATCAAAAAAGCAAGAGAGTTCCAGAAAAGCATCTACTTCTGCTTCAGTAACTACGTGAAAGCCTTCGACTGTGAACTTGGAAAATTCTTCAAGAGATGGGACTACCAGACCACATGACCTGCCTCCTAAGAAATCTGCATGCAGGTCAAGAAGCAGCAGTTAGAACCAGACATGGAACAATGGACTGGTTCCAAATTGGGAAAGGCTGTATATTGTCACCCTGCTTATTTAACTGATATTCAGAGTACATCATGTGAAATGTCAGGCTGGATGAAGCACAAGCTGGAATCAAGATTGCTGGGAGAAATATAATAACCTCAGATATGCAGCTGATACCACCCTTATGGCAGAAGGCAAAGAGGAACTAAAGAGCCTTTTGATGAAAGTGAAAGAGGAGAGTGGAAAAGCTGGCTTAAAACTCAACAGTCGAAAAACTAAGATCATGGCATCCAGTCCCATCACTTCATGGCAAATTGATGGGGAAACAATGGAAACAGTGAGAGACTTTATTTTCTTGGGCTCCAAAATCACTGCAGATGGTGACTGCAGCCATGAAATTAAAAGACGCTTGCTCCTTGGAAGAAAAACTATAACAACCTAGATAGCGTATTGATGAGCAGAGACGTTAGTTTGCTGACAAAGGTCTGCCTAGTCAAAAGCTATAATTTTTCCAGTAGTCATGTATGAATGTGAGAGTTGGACCATAAAGAAAGCTAAGTGCCGAAGGATTGATACTTTTGACTTGTGGTGTTGGAGATGACTCTTGGGAGTCCCTTGGACTGCTAGGAGATCAAACCATTCAATCCTAAAGATATCAGTCCTGAATATTCATTGGAAGGACTCATGCTGAAGTTGAAACTCCAATATTTTGGCCACCTGATGTGAAGAACTGACTCATTGGAGAAGACCCTGATGCTGGGAAAGATTGAAGGCAGGAGAAGGGGGTGACAGAGGACGAGATGGTTAGATGGCATCACTGACTTGATGGATATGAGTTTGAGCAAGCTCTGGAAGTTGGTGATGAACAGGGAAGCCTGGTGTGCTGCAGTCCATGGGTTCACAAAGAGTCAGACAGGACTGAGCAAATGAACTGAACTGACCTGAAGAGAGTACTAAGAGGATGTGGTGCAATTGGAACTCTCATACATTGAAAATGGAAATGTAAAATGAACAACTCAAGTTTTCTTAGAAATTTTAATCTACCCTTACTGTGTGATCTATCTATCTCATCTATGTGTTTACCCAGTAGAAGTTTAAACTTAAGTTTGTGTAAAAATATGTATATAAATGTCTATAGAAACTTTGATATATAATCTCTAAGCACTGAAAACTCTGAAATGTCCCTTAGTGGATGCACAGGTAAAGAAACTATGGTATGTCCATGTAATGCAATACTACGCAACAACAGAAAAGAAGGAACTATTGATACATGTGACAGCGTGCATGAATTTTTAATGAATTTTGCTAAGTGGAAAAGCCAGATCCAAAAGATTTAATGCTGTCTGATTTCATTTATATGTCATTACAAAAAAGGGAAAACTGTAGACATAGAAAAGAGACGAGAGGGGATATAGGCTGCAGAATGGATTGATTATAGAGGGCAGTGTGAGAAAATTTGGGGAGGTCAATGGACCTGTTCTACATCATAATTCTGGTGGGCATACATCTCTGTGCATTTGTCAGAGCCCATAGAACTGCATATCACAGGATGAAAATTTTATAGTATATAAAGTAAGAAATAATTTTTTTAATAGGGGAAAAAGGTTGGGAAAATTGTCAGTCTAAATCTGTATTTTCTATTAGAAAGTGGGAAAATAAAATTATCTTGATTCCTGAAACTCAGTTTTGTGGTTCAATAAAAGATAATTCCCCTTCATGGATACATAGTCCATTTCCCATTTTTTAAACAAGTACTTGTGTTAGAAAGGCAACACAGGGAACAGAAGAGTCTGAACAATTGAGTTTGGTGTATTTTTTTTCCGTCTTAATATCTACTCCTGGAAACATTTGGAGAGGGTCAGAGCCGACAGAAAGATAAGTCATGCTTTTAGCTTCTTTTCTTTCTGGTACACAAATGTTAATATGCCAGATAAATTGCTCTATAACAGTTGTTGTAGGGATAACATAGGGATAAAAAAACCAATTTCCCCTCTATCAGAAATCTCTCTCAGTTGAGATATGTAATTTTCAAAGTCTTTATATATAAATGATTTAGTTATTTTTGTTATTAGGGATGAAAATGTTTTGGAAGGAATATTTAGCTCTGGGTAGCAACCGAATGAGACAGCTGAAATGCAGAATCCCAGTAAATAAAGCTGCAGTCTGCTCAGCCCACCAGATGGAGAGACCTGCAAGCTCTTATCCTGTCACCAAGTAACCCCCATCAGTTTTCTTTCCAGGGACAGGCTAAGAAAGTTCTCCACTTGAATACTCACATATAAAATCCTCAAGTAATTCCCTGCCTTGTCCCCAAGCTACTCCGGGTCACTGTCCGGGAGAGGTGAGACCAGCTCAGATTTAACTAGCAGGGAACGCCAAATGGGTGAAGGACATTGATTCGACTTTGTGCCTGCACACGGCGCAAATAAAAGATTAAAACACACACACACACACACACACACACACACACACACACAACCCGAAGATTTATCTGGAGAGGCAGCTGAAGTGGAGCTCAGTCACTGTGTTTTTACTGAAGGAGATTTCTGAGTCAGAGGCAGAGACAGACACTGTTTTATCTCCTTAGATGAGCCCACACCATGTGTGATGATGCCCTGGTGTGCGGATGACTCCATGCTGTTCAAAGACGGCCGACAGAGGCAGTGCTGATCTGGTTGTCTTTCTTAGTGTATCCTGAACTAGGGCTTAAGAAGGAACAGGGGAAGTAAATGTCTAGAAGGGCCCCAAAGCCTCTCTTGATCATTCTCAAGTCCAGTGGCATCTGGACTTTTTACTGGGCTACAAAACAGTTCAATATTCTATTTTAAAACAGTTCCTTGGCCTGCTGGGCGGTAGTGGTGTCCTGGCCCCAACAGTCATCTTTCCCAGCTGTGCAAGGGCAGGGCTTTCCAGGAGGGTGGGGTTGAGGGAAAAGAAGGGATGATGGTCCAAGTAGTGAAAAACCTACCCACCCGTGTTTATGGCTGGGTACAGAATCCTTCCTTTGTGACCTGAAATACACCTGACACACAGGCCAGGACCTGAAAATAAGACTTAAGTAGAGCTGAATCCAATGATGTTGGCTAAATTGTGATTCCACATGGGAATAGTTTCCACAAGCCATTAGTAGAGTTAAAATGGGAAGTTGGTACTGAAAAGTGTGTGCCTTGCACAGAGGAGAGATCGTCCTTGTTCCCCAATCTCCATCTGCTTGCCCAACCTTTTCTGAAGCTGTTGCACTTTTTTCCATCTGCACTGTATCGTGACCCCACTCCCCATTTGTTCAAATCCCAGTTTTATTAGGATATAATTGACATATAACATTGTTTTAGTTTAAGATGAGCAATATAATAATTTGATATTTGTAAATATTGTGAAATGATTACCCTTGAGTTTAGTTAATGTCCATCACCTCACAAAGTAACAATTTTTTTCTTGTATTATTAACTTTAAGATCTACTCTCTTCAGTTCAGTTCAGTTGCTCAGTCGTGTCTGACTCTTTGCGACCGCATGAACTGCAGCACGCCAGGCCTCCCTGCCCATCACCAACTCCCGGAGTTTACCCAAACTCATGTCCATCGAGTCGGTGATGCCATCCAACCATCTCATCCTGTCATCCCCTTCTCCTCCTGCCCTCAGTCTTTTCCAGCATCAGAGTCTTTTCAAATGAGTCAGCCCTTCACATCAGGTGGCCAAAGTATTGGAGCTTCAGCTTCAACATCAGTCCTTCCAATGAACACCCAGGACTGATCTCCTTTAGGATGGACTGGTTGGATCTCCTTGCAGTCCAAGGGACTCTCAAGAGTCTTTTCCAACATCACAGTTCAAAAGCATCAATTCTTTGGCACTCAGCTTTCTTTATAGTCCAACTCTCACATCCATACATGACCACTGGAAAAACCATAGCTTTGGCTAGACAGACCTTTGCTGGCAAAGTAATGTCAACATTACTTTTAATTTCTATTTTATTTTTAATTTTAACTTCTACTCTCTTAGCAACTTTTAAATATAAAAATATTTGTTAACTGTGGTCACCGTTGCTCTGCATTGGTCCTGTAGAACTTATTCATCTTATAACTGGAATTTTGTACCTTTTAACAACCTTCACTCCTTTCCCTCACCTCCCACCCTGACACTGGCAACCACCAATATGTTCTCTGTTTACATGTCTATTTTTTTAGTATTAATTTAAAAGTGAGATCGCACAGTATTTGTCTTTCTCTGACTTACTTCACTTACATAATGCTGTCAAGGTCTGTCTGTGCTGTTGCAAATGGCAGGCTTTCATTCCTTTTTATGGCTGAAAAATTTTCCATGATGCCATCTTCTCTGTCCATTCATCTGTAATGGACACTTAGGTTGTTTCCATGTGTTGACTGTTATAAATAATGCTGCAGTGAATGTGGTTGTTCATGCACCTCTTGGAGATAGAGATTTTGTTTCCTTCAGATATGTACCCAGAAGTGGGCTTGCTGAATTACATGGTAGTTCTATTTTTAATTTTTTGAGGACTCTCCATACTGTTTTCCATAGTGGCTGTGTCAATTTGCATCAATGCCAACAGTGCACAAGGAACCCCTTTTCTCCACATATCTCTTCTCTTTATGATGACAGCAGTTCCAACAGGTCTAAGCTGCTGTCTCATTGTGGATTTGCGTTTCCACAATGATTAGTGTTGTTGACTGTTGAGCACTTTTTCACTTTTCCATTTCTCATCGGAACTTCTGCAGCAACCTCTTGACAATAATCTCTTGCTTCTATTCCAGTTTATTTCCACATTATGTCCAGAGTGATCTTATAACTAATATACCAGCTTCTATATCTGCTTGTGACATCCAGTGATTTTTCTTTCCACTTAGAGTAAACCCCAGCATTTTTTAGATCATGGCTTATAAGGCCTTGAACTCACAGGCCTTATACCCACCTCTCTACCTTCAGTCTAAAACACTTGCCTACTTGCTCATGACATTCCTGGACAACCCTCCTCTTCCTCAACATTCAAAGCCCTTCCTACTCCCAGCCTTTATCCATGCTGTTCCATCAGCCTAGAACTCTCTATCTCCAGCTCTTTGCATGACTGGTTTAATTCTCAGAAACTCTAGCCTTCCCTGAGCACTCCTGATAAGATGGCCACCCCCAGAGATTCTGTGATCATTACCCCATTTATTTTCTTTAGAACATTTTCCCAAACAAATACTTATTTGCTTATTTAGTATCTTCCCTACAAGAATGTATCGATCCCTGGGTCGGGAAGATCCCCGGAGAAGGAAATGGCAACCCACTCCAGTATTCTTGTCTGGAGAATCCCATGGACGAAGGAGCTTGGTGGGCTACAGTCCACGGGTTGCAAAGAGTCGGACACGACTGAGCGACTTCACTTCCTATAAGAAATGTATACACTGTGAGGGTAGACAGCTTGTGTTTTTCACAGCTCTTTCCCCAGTGCCTAGCGCAGTGTAGAGCATTGAAAGCAGCTTTTAAAATACTGGTTGAATGACTCAGTGAATACTAAGAGAAGGAACAAATGAGTGAATGAGTGACTAGAAGGAACATCTGGTTTCCTGATCTTTTGTTGGCTCATCTCAGAAAGTTTTTGATGATGACTTCACTATCTGTGGCACTAGTGGTAAGGAACCAGTTTGCCAATGGAGAGGACATAATGAGACACAGGTTCAATCCCTGGGTTGGTAAGGTCCCCTGGAGGAGGGCATGGCAAGCCATTACAGTATTCTTGCCTGGGGAATCCCATGGACAGAGGAGCCTGGCCAGCTCCTGGATTTTTCTATATCTGGATTTCTTTTTCTGACATTCTGGGCCCTATTACTTACAGACAGGGTGAATGTGTGATGACTATTTGGCTCTTCAAAGACCCACTCTCCCCACCTTGCAGCTAAAGTACAAACCCAGACTTCATCCTTAGCTCTTTCTTTCCTTTCCTCCACACCTAGTTAATCAGCCACTGTGATGTCTTACACCTACTTCCTAATATGGAGCTTGACTCTGCTACTTCTCTCTACCTCCACTGTCACCCTAGTCTACATATCACCAGTTTCCCTGCCTGGACTACTTTAGAAGCATCCCAAAGTCTTGAAGCCTTGAGTTAAGGTTTAATCAAATGCATCTTTGACACCAGTGATGTGAAAAAATGTAGATCAGATCACCTTTCTCCTCTGCTTACATTCCTTAGTAACTTCTGACACTTAGGTAAGTCCTCACCTGACTCACAAAACCTTAGGAAGTTTCCCTTATCTCCTTTTGTATCACTTCCCCTTCTCCCCCAGGGGCATATTCTAATTTCTGGCTGTGATCTTTCAGTCCTTCAGGCCCCATGGACTCTTTTTTCCTTAAAACCATAGGATGCCTCTGGGTTTGGGATACTGTTTCTCCCCCACTTCATCTCCTGTTCGTGGTTCAGGCTGACCAAAGGGGTACTGCTCCCAGGATTTCTCTCCTGTCCTCTCTGCCTAGATGAGGCACTCTTGCTAGATCCTCCTGAGGCAGATACTACTTTCTCTGTCACAACTTTTGTCCCTTCTGGACACAAGAGTTCCTCAGGGAAGAGACACTTTCTAGTTGTTTCACCATTTCTGGCACCTGGCACAGTGCCCGGCACATAATAAGTGCTTAGTGAAAATGGTGCCAGTGGTAAAGAACTCTCCGGCCAATGCAGAAGACATAAGAGATGCAGGTTCAATCCCTGGGTCGAGAAGTTTCCCAAGAGGAGGAAATGGCAGTCCGCTTCAGAGTTCTTGCCTGGTGAGTCCCGTGGCTAGAGGAGCCTGGCAGGCTGCAGTCCATGGTGTTGCAAAGAGTCTGTCACGACTGAACTGAATTAGCCTGCAAAAATGTGTTGACACCAGGATTCTTCTCTAATACATTTAGTGGTGGTTGTTGGGAGACTATTTCTCTGTGCTGTTTCACTCTGATTCTCACTGTTTTCTTTTCAAAGATAATTTTATCTATCTATGGCTCTCCTGGGTCTTTGTTGCTTTGTGTGGACTTTCTCTAGCGAGGGGGGGCCACACTCTAGTTGTAGTGTGTGGCCTTCTCATTGTGGTGGCTTCTCTTGCTGCAAAGCATAGACTCTGGGTACACGGGCTTCAGTAGTTGCCGTTCCCTGGGCTTTAGACCACAGGCTTAATAGTTATGGCGCACAGGCTTAGTTGCTACAGGGTATATGGGATCTTCCCAGACCAGGGGTTGAACCCCTGTCTCCTGGATTGGCAGGCGGATTCTTTACCACAGAGCCACCTGGGAAGCCCATTGTCACTTACTCTTGACTCTGTCTGTACCCTGCCTATTGCTTGGCACCTGGGTACCCCTCCACCCCCAGTGTCCCCAGACTCTGGTTCCTCAAAGCCAAGTTCAGTTTAGAGGCAGGTCTTCTCAGCATACTCTGTCCACTCACCTTTGCTCAATTCTTTCGTTAGATTTGGCAGCAATCAGAGAGGAAAGAAGCATTTTTATGCCTATTGTTGAATAGAAGGAAACTGGGGCCCCAACATGAAGTACTTGCCTCAGGTAGCCACTCTTATGATAAAGAAGTCTTAGGTCACAGGTTGTCCATGTGTTAAAAACTTGTCCAAATTCTGTAACTCTATAACAAGCTAAATAGAAGGAAATGAAATTCTCTGGGATGACATTCAAGGACTTGGTAGATTGCCATTCTGTCTTGCCCACACTTGAAACAATGCGTGACAAAGGATACTCAGTGAGCTCCGTCCCCCGTCCCACTCACTTTCTCTGGAAAGCCCTGATTTTAGGTGTGAGGTCCGCCTGCCTTTGGAGTGGTTAGTAAAACTCCTGGAACTCGTCTGTCAGCCTAGGTCTCAGCAGTTCGATCCCATTATGAGAATCTCCCTCCCCTTCATTCCCACTCAGACGTTCTTTTCCGTATCTTGCAGTTTGACACTTACCCATGAAACATCAAGAAAAGTCACCTAAAATTGGAATTCTTTTCAGTCAGAATGTTGAAAATAACGAGATTCAGAAGGAGACTGCAGTAATAAACTTGACCCCTTTCTTACCTCCTCGGCCGTTCTTTGCCTCAGCGTTGCCATGGAAACCGCTGACTCCTTTCTTGTCAGGGTGATTATACCTTTTCAGATTTTGACAACTGGAAGATACAAGTGAAAGAAATCCAGACTCTTTCATTCCCGCTCCCCCTTCCACTGATGGTGCTTATGCAAATTGGAGAGAATGGGCTTTGTTATGTTTTATTTTGTATTCTGCTGACAAATAAGTACATCTGTGCAGTGCATGTGTGAGAGAAGACTGGTTGCCCAGACGTTTGGGGAAGCATCGGATTTTCTTGCTTTTATTATATGCTTTAACTACCTGCTTGACAGATACAGTAATCATTACAGATTGGAAATAGCCTTGTCAGACAGCAATTTCCTGAGATGGGCAGCCTCAGAAGTGTGCATAATGTATTGAGTTGACATCTTGCAGGGAGATCCAGGAAAAAAAAAAAAAAACACTTGTGAAAGGGAAAAGCTTATTTTAGCATCAGACTTGAAAATTTCACAGTCGTTATAGAGTTCTTTTAGAGCGATGCATGATTTTTCCTCATCAGCTGCTAATTAAGGACATTAATTTATGTATTTGTTTGACACTGGAAACATAAGGCTTAGTTTAGCACGAGTTACTAGTTTTAGTTTTAGTTACATAGTTTTAGTGTGTTTTAGGTAATCCAAAATTATCCTTTCCAATAAGTGATTTATGAGGAGTTTATAAGTATTCTTATTAAATCAGCATTTTTAAAAATGTATCATTCTCTGCCGTTATGTACCTCTATAGACTATTAAAGTTTATTACTCAGTGTTCATTTTAATAAGAGCCTTCTGACATTCCCAAGGGCCTGAGAAAAACTCTCCATGAGTTTCTGCCCAATACTGAATGTGGCATTGGTGGTAAGGCAGTCCTCTTCATCAATACTTTGAAGGGAGAAATAAGTCGATGGTTCAGATTTCAGCTTTGAGGCAATGGCTTAGGCCGGAGCTTCCTAGTCATTTTTACTTCATGACTCACTTGTAAACTTCCAAATTTGCAGTAGCAAAACTGGCCCGCGGTGAATGGGTGCACATCTGGAAAACAGGAATGGTGATAGCTGCCGGTGAGGCGTATCCGAGCTGCCACAGGTCCCACGCACCTGAAGTTGGCTGGGTCCTGAGTTCTGACCCTGGAGGGAGAAAGGAGAGACAAGGACTTTCTGGGACATTGAAGAGGCTCCTAGATTGTTGGGCCTGCGTTGTTCTGGAAGCATTTTAATGGAAAGAAATTGTCTGAGATTCAGACAAAACGCCAAACTCACTTCCCAGACAGTCATGGAGAGAAAGATAGAACCTCGCCTTCCAGACACCCTGCCCTGTTTCACACACGCAACCATCGTATGTCCTGGGTGAGAGGTTAAGCGTGTAACGCTTGAGAACAGGACCACAGGTCTTCCTTCTCTTCTGCCTGATATCTTTACTCTTTTTCATAAACCATGCAGTGGCACACTCTAACTGCTTTTCTTCTAACGCCGCCTTTGGCCTGATGTCTGACTGGCTGGCATTGTTGCCAAGTAGCCGTTCAGTGTTGTCTGTATAGTAGTGTTTGTTTCTGTTTATTTAAATAAATATTTTATTGCATATAATCTTTAATATTTAAACATGTGGAAAACAGGGAAACCGAATTGTTGACATTAGTGATGAAACTATTGAGATGAAGATTGTTCTCCACCCCCCACCCCCAGAGTGTTTAATTTTTAGCTTCAATCGACGCTTATCAGACCTGAGTTGCCAGTGATGTTCAATTGTAAAGGAAGGGGAAAAAAATAGAGGACAAGTTGGGAATATGTTGTTGAAGATGGTCGAGATGGCATGGTGTAACTAGGGATTTTCCTTTGTCTTTTAGCTTTTTTGGAATAGATCTTCCCCTTGTAATATGTAAGGCAATTGTTCAGCTTTTCTATATTTGGTGTTCATGTGTCTTCTTAGGAATTCATCATGTGTAAAAATTAAGAATTATCTTGCTATCTCATCACTTTTTTGCCTTTCTGCAAATGGGTGCTATTAGTTTAAGAAAATGTCTTTGTCTACTAATATGCTAGCATAGCTATTTATCGTTATATGTGTTAAAATCCAAGTGTCAATGTCACCAGTTTTCAAAACTATAAACTCATTTTTAACACTTTATTTACCACAAATGCTATTTTTATATTTTATTGTATGTCTACCTTTGAATAGATAAGGGAAATCTTCCCAGGAAGACTACTTGTTAGAATTATCTAAATGCAACTGTAATTGCCCTGGAATTTTAAAACAAAAAGGAAATAAAACAATAAACCCAGGAGATATTACTGCTAACATTATTTAAAACAATTATTTTCTAAAAATCTTTACTTTTGTGACCTTGAAAGGCATAGCAGGAAATGGAAATAGTGGGTAGGGGTTGATTATTCTTATAGGACTAAGTCCTCAGAAATAAACTGAAATTAAATTGTTACTAACTTTTACGCAAAGTATCTATATTGAGAAGGACAATGGAATAACACTGTATTGACTGACACTAGAAAGTGAATTAAAACACATTCATGTTACAGTGGTAAATCTCCAGCACACATGCTAAATCTGGTCTTCTATTTAAATTCTTCCAGTCCCTGAGGTAGGTACCGAAATATATTAGTCCTGTGTGCACCTGTGATAAAATACAGATTAGGTGAAATACTAATGTAATTCAGTATAATTCCAACATAGTAAGAATGATACTCCAAAATGATAGACTCCTTTTCTTTTCTTTTTTTTTAACTGAGATAGAAAGATGTTATACTGCTGTCTTTGAAGATGGAAAATGGAGCTGTCAGCTAAGGAATGCTGATGACCTCTAGAAGCTGGAAAAAAATAAATAAGGAAACAATTTTTTTTTTCTAGAACCTCCAGAGGGTGCACAGCCCTGCCTATATTTTGATTTCAGCCCTGCTGCTGCTGCTGCTGCTAAGTCACTTCAGTCGTGTCCAACTCTGTGCAACCCCATAGATAGCAGCCCACCAGGCTCCCCCGTCCCTGGGATTCTCCAGGCAAGAACACTGGAGTGGGTTGCTATTTCCTTCTCCTGATTTCAGCCCAGTGACACCCATTTCGAGCTTCTGATTCCCAAACAGTAGGATAATAGATTTGTGTTGTTTTCAGCCCCTAAGATTGTGGTAATTATTTCAGCAGCCATAGGAAATGGATACACTGATGACTGTTAATATTTTGATAGCACATGGAAAGGAAAGATGACTCCTGCCCCTCAGTGCTATGAAATGGAACGTATTTGATCTAAGCCAAGGCATGGTAAACCTATTGGCCTTTGTTGGCAGTGGTTTAGAAATGAACCTGTGTCCCAGTTCCATTCAGTGAGGCATAAAGGAAGACGGATGGTAAAGAGACTTCCTGGGAGGAATTTTGCTCCTTTATATAAAGAGCTTTTGAGATGAGAAATCTTGCCCCTTCCTGCCTGCCATGACCAAAGTTAAGGGAGGTTTTAATGGTTGAAGCTGCACTGAAAGACTTGATAATCACGGTGAAATCTGTGGTAATAAGAGGCTGAAAAGTGTGGTCAGAAGGACCGACCAATAGTAACTGATGACTGCTTGAGGTGAAGAAAAGCTTGATATATTTCCGTTAGGGAATCGGAAAGAAAAAGCATTGTACTTGCAGTTCAGGCAAATTTAGTTTTCTGCAGGGAGTTTGCGGTTGATTCAGGAACATTAGATCATGAACTTAAGATGTTCTGTCAGAAAACAAGCATTGGACAGTACACTGGCATCATTGTCCCAGTGTAGGGCTGGAAACTCACACAGAGCATTTCCAAAAAAAAAATCTGTTTCTTCCACTGAGCCTTTTATGAAAGGACAAACAAATCGAGTCCCTGATACTGAACTTGACCAAGACAGACTTGCTGCAGAGAAGAATGCCATGTTAGGTGGGTCTCTCTGGAAGCTTCTATAAAGGAATTTCTCTCTCTGGAGAGCCTCCCTCTGTTTCTCCCGTGGTGGTGGAGAGAAGCCCAGTTGCATTTCCAGTTATCTAGGCCAGAAATCTGAGCCTCTGCGCCATTTCCTCCTCTCCTTTCCCTCCGCTAACACCTACCTGTGGCCCTCACTGTTTCCCGTGTCTCTGTCCTCCTGTTTCTTTCTTGGTTCAGCCGTCCACCATCACGAGTCTAGATTACTACCATGATCTCCCAACCTGTCCCCCCACCCCCGTCTGATCCAGGCTCCAAACTTCAGGCAAATGATGTTTTCAAAATGCAGAGCTGATCATCACCAGCTCCGGCCTCCCAGGTATTTGATGCCTCCTCATTCCCTGCAGGGTGCAGTCCAAACTTCTGAGCCTTCACCTCTAAATAGTAAGAGCCAGCATGTGGCTCTCCATGAGATCACTGGCTGGACTCTTCCTTCTAGCATCTTTAAGTCCAGTCAGTCAGAAGGAGACCTGCAGGTCTCTGATGGAGCCTGGCTGTTTCATCCCTCCCTCCCTGCCTTTCATCATGTTGCCTCCTGTCCTGGAATTGAAACCCTTTACCACTCTGCACACTCCAGTCAAACATCCCCACTTCTGTGATGCTACTCTGGCTCTCCTCTTGGTACTCAGGGGGAATGACCATGTCCTCCTGATGCTACACCCTCCTTCAATACCATTTTGTGTGACTTTCTTACCATGTTACATTTTTGATAGTCTTAGAAATTGTTCTTCCCATGTTAGACAGTGAGCTTCTGTAGAATAGGAATACCATTCTTGTCTGTCTTTTGTTCAGGCTCAGTACGGTACCTATTACATACAGGATACTCAATTTCAGAGATAAATAAATACATATTGGTGGGACTTTAGAAAATGATTAACTTCAGAATTGGTGGTTTTAGATCAAAAGGAAACTTTTATGTATTATTTTGAATTTATATATTATTTATATCATATATTTTATATACAATTTTATATGCCATTTAGTCCAACTCTTTCATCCTATACTTCTAGACTGCACTGATCAAGTTGTCCTTTAAACACTTGAAATGTGGCTCTTTTGTACTCGGATGTTCTGCAAGTATAAAATATACACCAGATTTCAAAGGCTTAGTTAATTATTATATTAATAATTTTATATGATTAATAATTTTATATGATTATGTTTTTATAATGATAAAACTAAATAAAATAGATTAAAATTTAATTCTGCCTATTTGTTTTTGCTTCTTTAAATATATGACTACTGAAAAATTTTAAATTACTTGTGTGATTCACATTTGTGACTCACCTTATATTTCTCTTGGACAGTGTGATTCCAGAACAGGAGTTGACAAACTCAGGCACATGGGTCAAATCTGACCAGCCACCTGTTTTTTTGATGTCTATTAACAACAACAAATTTTTTTTTTACATTTTTTTCCAGTTTCATTCTGATTATTTTCATGGTGCATTTTAAATGTTTTTGTACCTATATTGTAGCCTTGATTTTGCTACTGGGCCCAGAGTCTAACATATTCATTATCTGGCCCTTTAAGAAAAAGTTTGTTGATCCTGTTGTAAAACATAAGACCTCCTGTGTGACATAAAGTAATGACAATAGCAACATGAAACAGTCGCTATTGCCTTAATAGTGACAGCTCACCTGTCACATATTCTGTGTCTCATGGTCTGTTATGAGTGCTTTGCTTGTAGTAACTCATTTCGTCTTCATACCTTATTGAGGTAGCAACAATTGTGATCACCATAGTTTGGGACAGGTAATCAAGACAGGAGGAAGGTAACTAACTTGCTGAAAGATGCACAACTGGTACGGGTAGAGATAAAGTTTTACCTCAGGCATCTATTTTGAGGTTGAGAGGTCAAAGGCGAGAGCCCTGAAGATGAGGATCACAGTGGCCAGCCATTGGAAGTTGACAACAACCAGTGGAGAGCCATCATCGAAGCTGATCCTCTTACAACTACATGAGAAGTCGTCGAAGAACTCAGTGTCGACCATTCTGTGGCCACTTGGCATTTGAAGCAAATTGGAAAGGTGAAAAAGCTCAGTAAGTGGGTGCTTTGTGAGCTGACCACAAATCTAAAAATCTTCTTTTTGAAGTGTTACCTTCACTTATTCAACACAAAAACAAGGAACCATTTCTCAATCAGATCGTGACATGCAATGAAAAGTGGATTTTATATGACAACTGGTGATGACCAGCTCAGTGGTTGGACCAAGAAGAAGCTCCAAAGCACTTCCCAAAGCCAAACTTGTACCAAGAAAAGGTAATGGTCACTGTTTGGTGATCTGCTGCCCATCTGATCCACTACAGCTTTCTGAATCCTGACAAAACCATTACATCTGAGAAGTATGCTCAGCTAATCGATGAGATGCACCCAAAACTGCAATGCCTGCAGCTGGCACTGGTCAACAGAATCAGCCCAGTTCTTAACAACACCCAGTCGTACACCACACAACCAATGCTTCAAAGTTGAAAAAATTGGGCTATGAAATTCTGCCTCATCCACCTGACCTCTAGCCAACTGGCTACCACTTCTTCAAGCACCTCAGCACCTTTTTGCAAGGAAAATGCTTCCACAGCCAGCAGGAAGCAGAAAACACTTTCCAAGAGTTTGTTGAATCTCAAAGCATGGATTTTTATGCCACAGGAATGAACAAATTTATTTCTCATTGGCAAAAATGTGTAGATTGTAATGGTTCCCATTTTGATTTATAAAGATGTGTTTGAGCCTAGTTATAATGATTTAAAATTCATGGTCTGAAACCACAATTACTTTTAAAACCAAAATTACTTTTAAAATTACTAATAAAACAATTATCCATTTGTTTTTGAATAGGTTATTTGTGTAGTTGCATAAAGGAAATGGCAACCCACTCCAGTATTCTTGTGATCCCCTGGAGAAGGAAATGGCAACCCACTCCAGTATTCTTGCTTGGAGAATCTCATGGACTGAGGAGCCTGGTGGGCTGCAGTCCATGGGGTCACAAAGAGTCAGACACGACTGAGTGACTTTACTTACTTACTTGCATAAAATCTAAGTACCCAATGATATACCATTTAAGGAATGCTTATTCTGTCCACCCTGTCTGCCAGCTTCCCAGACCCTTACTCCAGAGGCTGCCACTGCTCTTCATTTGCTGCACACACTTTTTCCCTAGCTTTATTGAGATACGACCACATATAGCTAGAGAAGAGCATGGTAACCCATTCTAGTATGCTTGCTTCGGAGATCCCATGAGCATAGGAGCCTGGCAGGCTACAGTCTCTGGGGTCACAAAGAGTCAGATATGACTTAGTGACTAAACAAACCACATGTAATGTTGTATAAGCTTAAGGTTTGATTTGGTACATTTTATTTGCAAAATGATTATCACCATAGAGTTGTCTATACAGTTCTTTTTATTTATACTTTATTTTTCTTTCTCAGAGGGAGGGAACTTTTCTGGAGTCCTGTCAGTTCAGGTGAGGATATTCACTTTGATATTAGCACAGTCGTGCATATAAGGGAAACTTCCCAGGCGGCTCAGGGGAAGGAATCCATCTGCCAGTGCAGGAGCTGCAGGAGACACAGGTTAGATTCCTGGTTTGGGAAGATCCTCTGGAGGAGGAAATGGCAGCCCATTTCCGTTTTCTTGCCTAGAAGATCCTGTGTGCAGAGGAGCCTGGAAGGTTACAGTCCGTGAGTCACAAAGAGTCGGACACGACTTAGCATGTACACAGTGCATGTCAGACACAAACACAGCACGGTAGACACATGCATGTGAGGTTCTGCAGGTCAGGGATTTCTAACTCTGTGTTATAAGTGGAATTTCTTGTGTAAAATGCAAGTTAAACCTGTGAGTTAAGTGATTCAGATGTGAAACACCACTTCTGAAGAAAAGGAAGCTTGTTTTGGATAGTAAGTATTGACCAGTGAACAACTTAATTATTGACCCAATGAACAACTTAATTTTTTGATTTACATCTTTGATTTATAAGTATAATCACCAGTAAAAAGCACAAAACCCATTACTGTCTCATAGAAGATCCATGGAGAATTTTGGGGGTAATATTGCTTATTGTGAACTTACTATCCTAACACAGATTAACCCCTTCTGTTTAATAACTGTTTTTTTACTTGATAATAGTTAATCTCATTTAATAATTCTTTTTGATAAAATAAGAGAAGGATAAGATTGATTCTAAGCCACATAAATATAAGATTTTATAAATACAAGATTAAAAAAATATCTACATCAAACATATTTTTTCTTCTTTGTTAGTGAAAACAGGTGAATCTTCAGTTCCAGAAACTTGCAGCCTCATTCAGGTATAGGCTAAATTGACTCATGGGTGTCAGCCAAATATGTGTTCCAGGGATGAATTTCCATAAGAGGCTTTGTATGGGAAAGAAAGATGTATATGTTTTTCAACATTAATAGAAATCTTACAACCTAGTTTGTAAAATTTTCCTATAACTTGGGGCAGATGTTTGGCTGAAGAGTCTAAATACTTTTTTTTTCTTAAAGCACTATTTGTTGAGCACTTTCTACTTGCATGTCACTGAGATAAGAGCCTTACATGTTTTAAGATGTATAAATTATTATTTGCATGTTGCAGATAAGGCAACTGAGGTTTAGTAAGTTTTACTAACTTCCTAGATTCAAACTAGGCCTGTTTGACTTCAACGTTCTGTAATATAATATTGCTTGTCTAATGACTTACATGTTTTAAGCTGTTATAAATCAAGAATTATTTGAAAAGAGCCAAGGAGGTTCCTACTCAAAGGAATCTTATGGGGAGTCTTTTCATCAATCATCAAATATGTAAAGACAGTTCTTCTAATTTAGTCTTTTAAAATGGCAGCACTCGTATTTACTTTTTGTGATTAGGGAGTGATTTAGCATGACAACATTGACTGGCAGACTTCTAAAAGACCAACACATCTTTTTCTCAAGAAGAACTAGAAACTTCAGTGACTCTGTGCGAAATAATCAGTGTAAAATTTTATAATCAGCTAGAGTAATGAGCTGTTCGCCTCTTTTTAGTTTAGCTTCTTATGTCTTAACTGCTCTTGAAAAGATAGACTCTTTTCTGTCAGTGAGCCACTATACTGGTTTGTTTTCTTCAGAGAATTAACAATACAATTTAAGGCCCAGTCCACTCGTTTTAAACCATATTTCAGCCTTCATCTGTCAGGGTCTTTAGCAGTTGACAAACTTCTATCCATCTATTCATTCATTCTCTAGATATTGTTTGACAGCCTACTTTGGGCCAGATATTGTGAGTAGATATTGCAAATTGAGTGTTGTACAAAACAACTATGGTATACTTTCTGATGGAAGTTAGAATCTCTCGAGGAAAATATTTCTTAAGTGAATAAATAAAGTTATAGAATACAAGTGGAAAGGCAGCATGAATTTTGGGAATAATAACTTTTAAGTAATTAAACAGAGAAGGCAATGGCACCCCACTCCAGTACTCTTGCCTGGAAAATCCCATGGATGGAGGAGCCTGGTAGGCTGCAGTCCATGGGGTTGCGAAGAGTCAGACCGACTGAGCGACTTCACTTTCACTTTTCACTTTCATGCATTGGAGAAGGAAATGGCAACCCACTCCAAGTTAAATAACATAATTTTTAATTACTTAAAATAACTTTAAAGTGATTAAAAGCCAAGTAATTAAAAGCTATCAGGCTTCACTCATGGTAAGGAAACCATCCGCCTAAAATGCAGGAGACCTGTGTTTGATCCCTGGGTCAGGAAGATCCCATGGAGAAGGGAGTGGCAGCCCACTCCAGCATTCTTGCTTGGGGAAGAGCATGGACAGAAGGGCTTGGCGGGCTGCAGTCCCTGCATTGCCAAGAGTAGGACCCAACTAAGTGACTAACACTACCCTAACGCCATAACCCTGATGCTCTTAAGTTATTGAACTGATCTACTTAAGACTTATTGACTGCAAGTTTATAGTTAGTACTCCTGTAAATGCTGCTTAAGATTGCTTGAGAAATTTTATCTCTCAAGTTATTTAGAAATTCTAACACTGTATTTATTTTTTCATTGACCAATTTATTCTTTTATTTAGGCATTGCAGCACTGTTTATAATAGCCAGGGCATGGAAGCAACCTGGATGCCCATCAGCAGACGAATGGATAAGAAAGCTGTGGTACATATACACAATGGAGTATTACTCAACCGTTAAAAAGAATACATTTGAATCAGTCCTAATGAGGTGGATGAAACTGGAGCCTATTATACAGAGTGAAGTAAGCCAGAAAGAAAAACACCAGTACAGTATACTAATGGATATATATGGAATTTAGAAAGATGGTAACGATTACCCTGTATGCAAGACAGCAAAAGAGACACAGACGTATAGAACAGTCTTTTGGACTCTGTAGGAGAGGGTGAGGGTGGGATGATTTGGGAGAATGGCATTGAAACATGTATATTATCACATATTATCAACACATATTATCAACATGATAATATAAACACATATTATCATATGTGAAACAAATCAGCAGTCCAGGTTTGATGCATGTTACTGGATGCTTGGGGCTGGTGCACTGGGAGACCCAGAGGGATGGTATGGGGAGGGAGGAGGGAGGGGGGTTCAGGATGGGGAACACGTGTACACCCATGGAGGATTCATGTCAATGAATGGCAAAAACAATATAATATTGTAAAGTAATTAGCCTCCAATTAAAATAAATAAATTTATATTAAATAAAAAAAAGAACATGTATTGAGGGTCAGTGGTATAGCAATCTTGGCTCTCAGGAAGCCAGAACCTATGGAAGGGTCAGCATATTGTTATCGTATGATTAATGCTCAAGTATGACTGCTTTGTTGTGAGAAAATGGAGTTGGAAAATTTTTTTCAGGAGAGATGATACTACATCAGTGAACAGAGCTTTGCCTTGAATAAAAGAGGGATGCATTCTAGGAAGAAGGAACAGCATATGTAAGGGAATGCAAGTTTCATGTATTTTAGGGACAGAAGGAACTTCAGCTGAGAGGAGTGTAGGAGTGTGGATGAAAATTGAATTTGAGGGGAGACCCTAGAACCTGCCCATGGGTTATCTGGGTGTCCTGCAGAAAAGGCTGAGTTTACTCCTAGTTGATCAGAAACCTCTGAATTTTATTATTTATTTAACAGTATAGTCTGAATTTTTCAAGTTTATTTTTCTACTGAGAGACACACAGGGAAAATGTGTGTCTTAGAAGCCAGTTTGAGACTGTTAAAACACAAGTGAGAAATAAAAAGAAATAAAAATCTGGGCCTTGTGGGAGGATCAAGAAGGAAAGTAGACTTGAGAGACATTTGGAAAGTAAAGTTAATTGATTTTGTTGTTGTCGAGCAGTATGATATACATGCAAGGAAAGGGAAAAATCAAGATGGCCACCATATTTTTACATCAAGAGCCACTGAACTGTGACTCTGTTAGTTCAGAGAGACAACGGGGAACAGAGCAAGCATGGGGCATTAGAACTTCAACACACAAGTCTTGGGAGTCACGCAGACATTCAAACTGTAGCAGCAAGATTAGCTAAGATACAAATCACCATTAAATCACAGCAGTGGTTATAATATGAGGATAAAAGCAAACCACAGCTCCCCAGTTACTCCTGTTTGATCAAAGAAGAGAGTCCAGGTAATGAGTTTCTAGCGCTTCCCTGGTGGCTCAGCTGGTAAACAATTTGCCTGCAGTGCAGGAGACCGAGGTTCGATCCCTGGGTCAGGAAGATCCCCTGGAGGAGGAAATGGCAGCCCACTGCACTATTCTTGCCTGGAGAATCCCATGGACAGAGCAGCCTGGTGGGCTACAGTCCATGGGGTCTACAAATAGGCACTGTTCGGTCTTTGATTTTTTTCTCCTGGGCAAGAATTTTGTCTGGTTCTATGAATTCTAGAACACTCTGATATTTCTAACAAATGAATACTTATAAAAGAGTAATGAAAACGGCATTTGGTTTCTTTTGAAATCTCGCTCCCACTTCCATGCTTATCCCACAGCTGCGCTTTCTGGCTGGGGTTTTGATTGTTTCCTTTCTCATATCCTTTTCCTCTGGATATTTTCCTCAGTCTGTTTTTTTTTTTTTTTTAAATATGGCACCATCTGAGTTTTTGCCATTACAAACGTTATTATCCTCCAGGATCATTTACAGTGCCCTGAACTACCTTATCCTTGGGAAAAGAATGGAAAAAAAAGATCTGAGTTTGATATTCAATATATATTATCCTCACAAATATTTGGCCAGTTTCTACAACTTTTATTCACAATTTCCACTGGGGATTTTTTTTTTTAATAAAGGAGCAACCAGAGTAGGTATTAGTTTAGGAACTTATACAATTTAAAGCTTCTCTGCTGGCTCAGCTGGTAAAGAATCTGCCTGCAGTGTGGGAAGACCTGGGTTCAATCCCTGGGTTGGAAAGATCCCCTGGAGAAGGAAACGGATACCCTCTCCAGTATTCTGACCTGGAGAATTCCATGGACTATTCCATGGGCTCGCAAAGAGTTGGACATGACTGAGAGACTTTCACTTTCATACAATTTAACAGGATTCTTCTAAGGATAATTCTGGTGTGGCAATTAAAGAGTGTAGTATATAAAAGCAATTACCTAATTAAATATCTTTCTCATCATCTTATTCTAGTGTATGTTACATTAGTATCTAAAGAGTTACTGAAATTTTTACAAGCATAATTTTGCTATTGTTATTTGGGGGAGAGTTTACCTTACTTTTGTTACTTAATAGCCAATAAGTCCATTCTAGAGGAGTGCTGTGGATTCAGAGTTGCCATAGTGAACCCCCTGTGGGCAGCTCTTCTCAACTCAGTCCCCCTGCAGTTACGATGAATCCTCGGATGGCTCCTCACTGTGGAACCCAATAGCAAGGTCACAGGTGCGTAGCCCTGTACCAAGGTCACAGGACAAAAATCTCTGGAACTGACCAATCCCCATCGCAGCTATTGCTATGAGCCTCCAGGTCTAAACCTGCCAGTTCCCTGACCCCATATTGGGCAAAATACCCACCCTATTGCCCTCCCTATAGCATCCTAACCAGTCACCTAATGCCACCCTTCCAATAGGAATTTTCTGTCTTGACGCTATAAAAAATTGGCTTAACTCTCCCTTAATCTGGCCTGCTGTTCTAACAGCGTCTCCCACGCTAGTAAACTTTATTCTCCTCTCATTCTGTCTCATGTCTGGAAATTCTTTTCCAGTCTGTGCATAGACCACGACACTAACTATTAATATCAAGGCTAGGAATTTCATTTGCTTTCCACAGTCCCTGTCCTTTCTCTGATCTTTCTGTTACAGAAACAGAGAGATTATCACATACAAACTTTGATTATTTTTGCTTTGGCCCTTAACTTCCTATTGCCTTAGCAGGGTTTATATAAACTAAAGTAGAAATGCTCCAATTCTTTCAGCTACAGTTTCTTGTAAAATCTGCTTCCGAGACAAAATATGGAGTGGCAGAATTTATTTAAATCAGAACCAGTTTCCTAAAGGATACAACATTCTTCAAAGTTAAGTTATTTTAACCAACACTTAAAAAGAAACTCTAACCTGGAGCCACAGTCCTTCCAACTGGTGCCTCCCCAATCCTCAAAATCAGCTTCAAAGTAGAAGAACAAATGAAAATTCATCAGTCCATTTTGTTAGTTGAAGAGTGGCTGCTAATTGGTAAGAATACTGGTAACAACATTTTTTTTCCCCCTGAACCCACAAACAAATCTTCACTCTTTGGCTACCTTAACTATAAAGAGGGAGATAGTAATATCCTGTTGATAGGGTTGTGAACAGCATCAAATATGGCATGTGAAAACTACTTGAGATATTAAATATAAGCAGTTATTGTTGCTGTTATTGTTTTTGGTAGTGGCTATTATAGTTTTAGATGTTGTAAGAATGGGAGCATATTAATACCTTATCTTCTGCAGCCCAAGGTACAGGCAATGTCAGTGGAGAGAAAAGTAAAAAGCAGGGAGAAAGATGGTAGGAGAGGAAAGAATGTGTCTGGGACAGAGTGAGAGAGCTGATCAAGAACAACTTGTAAGGTTGTAGGATGTTACTTCTATAATAAATGGAGCAATCTTGATTTAATCAAAGTGGACAAGAGGTGGACATTTAAGCAGCACTTGCACCATCATTGAGTGCTTAAAGGTGTTTCACTGAATCTTCACAACTATCCCCTGATGCAAGTTTTATCAGATCCATGTTGCAGATGTGAAAACTGATGAGAAGAGTGTTTATGCAGCATTCTCTTAAGTCATCCCACAACTTGTAAATATTAGAAGCCAAGATCAGAAGGTGGAATATGGAAATCTACCAGAAAATAAAAGAAAATAAGTAAGAACTCAGGTACAGGCACGTGTTGCCTAAAGGTACTTGAATTCACTTCGCTTCCCCTTTGTGTCCCACCACTGTACTAGCCTGTTGTTATTATTGTTTAGTCACGAAGTCCAACTCTTTGAGACTCCATGGACTGTGGCCTATCAGACTTCTCTGTCCTTGGGATTTCCCAAGCAAGAATACTGGAGTGGATTGCCAATTCCTTCTCCAAGGGCTCTTCCTGACTCAGGGATTGCACTTGCGTCTCATGTCTCCTGCATTGGCAGGTGGCTTCTTCATCACCAGAGAAGCCCAGTGGGATGCAATTTTGACTTTACTTGACTATATAGGTATGAATAAAATTAGAATATGATTGGGTACTAGATGAAATTAAAGGATTATAGCTGTGTTAAGTTTTTTAATGTATTGTTGTTATGCAAGGAAATATTCTTATTTAAAAAAATTCACCCTGAAGTACTTCGGAGTTAAATGTCATGGTATCTTGAATTTGCTTTTCGATAGCTGAGAAGGTGAAAAAGCAAGAAAGAGTGAGAAAACATGAGAGAGGGAGAGAGATAAAATATGGCAAAATCCTGGCAATCATTGAATCTAGGTGCTAGGTGAACTGGTTTATTGTGCTGTTTTCTCTGCTGCTGCTAAGTCGCTTCAGTTGTGTCCGACTCTGCGCGACCCCATAGATGGAAGCCCACCAGGCTCCCTCGTCCCTGGGATTCTCCAGGCAAGAACACTGGAGTGGGTTGCCATTTCCTTCTCGCTATTCTCTCTACCTGGTATCTATTTAAACTCTTTTATAATAAAAATTTTAAAAAAGAGTTCACTTGAGTTCACAGGAGCCCAGTGGTAATGCCAGCATCAGTATATGACAAATGAATGTGGTAAATACACAGGGCCAGCTTAATACCACCAAGCAATTTACATGAAAGTATCATTTTATGCCACAGAATTATACTGTTTGCTTTTCATGTGTTAGTACTTTTTGTAAAAAAAAAAAAAAGTAGGAAGGACAATAATATCTAAGTCTGTTTACTAGCAAAAACACTTGTATAATTGTTTTAATATGCTGTAGCTCTATATTTATTTTTAATTTTCTTTGTTTTATTGGTTAATTAAAAACACAAACACTTCCTGGCTTAAGCAAAATCAGCATGTCACATCCACACCAGAAGAAGGTCATAATCACTTGTTCTGTCTCATTTGAACTTAGTGAAAAGACAAATTTTCACTTTTTAAAAGTTCACAAGTAGAAGGCAAATATATTTGCAAAGATTTTCCCTGTTTAATTACAGCTCAAATAACAAGCACATTTTAAAAAGAAATCGTTTTTTTTGCACATTCACAATTCTACTTTCCTATAATATACAGATAATTGAAAACGTAACATCTGATAAAAGTTCTTTCCACTTTAAAAGGTATATTCCTAGGTATATTACTTAAGTCAGTATAGATTTTGCCCAGTCTTTCTTATTTTCTTTATAAATATTTGTCTTCCCAACTTTTTTTTAATTTAATTTTTATTTTATATTGGGGTATAGTTGATTTACAATACTGTGTTAGTTTCAGGTGGACAGCAAAGTGATTCAGTTATTAAATATACATATATCCATTCTTTTTCTGGGATTCCCAGGTGGTGCTGCTGCTGCTGCTGCTAAATCGCTTCAGTCGTGCCCTACTCTGTGCAACCCCATAGATGGCAGCCCACCAGGCTCCCCAGTCCCTGGGATTCTCCAGGCAAGAACACTGGAGTGGGTTGCCATTTCCTTTTCCAATGCAGGAAAGTGAAAAGTGAAACTGAAGTTGCTCAGCCTTGTCCGACTCCTAGAGACCCCATGGACTGCAGCCTACCAGGCTCCTCCAATTCATCTACCCATGCAGGAGGTGCAAACAGAGTTTGATCTCTGGATTGGGAAGATTCTCTGGAGTAGGAAATGGCAACTTGCTCCAGTATTCTTGCCTGAAAATGTCATGGGTAGAGGAGGCTTTCAGGCTACAGTCCCTGGGGCTGCAAAGCATCAGACACAACTTAGCGTACAAGACACACAATTCTTTTTCAGATTTTTTTCTCATAAGGTTATTATATAATATTGAGTGGAGATCCCTGTGCAATAGGTCCTTGTTGATTATTTATTTTATATATGCATTCATGCACACTCAGCCACTCAGTCGTGTCTGACTCTTTGCAGTCCCAGGGACTGTAGCCTGCCAGCCTCCTCTGTCCATGGGATTCTCCAGGCAAGAATACTAGAGTGGGTTGCCATTTCCTCCTCCAGGGATATCTTCCTGACCCGGGGATGGAACATGCATCTCCTGTCTTGGCAGCCGGATTCTTTACCACTGAGCCACCGCAAAACCCCTATTTTGTATGTTCAGTTCAATTCAGTTCAGTCGCTCAGTCGTGTCTGACTCTTTGCGACCCCATGAATCGCAGCACGCCAGGCCTCCCTGTCCATCACCAACTCCTGGAGTTCACTCAGACTCACGTCCATTGAGTCCATGATGCCATCCAGCCATCTCATCCTCGGTCATCCCCTTCTCCTCCTGCCCCCAATCCCTCCCAGCATCAGGGTCTTTTCCAATGAGTCAACTCTTCGCATAAGGTGGCCAAAATACTGGAGCTTCAGTTTTAGCATCATTCCTTCCAAAGAAATCCCAGGGTTGATCTCCTTCAGAATGGACTGGTTGGATTTCCTTGCAGTCCAAGAGACTCTCAAGAGTCTTCTCCAGCACCACAATTCAAAAACATCAATTCTTCGGCACTCAGCTTTCTTCAGAGTCCAACTCTCCACATCCATACATGACTACTGGAAAAACCAGAGCCTTGACTAGATGGACCTTTATTGGCAAAGTAATGTCTCTGCTTTTGAATATGCTGTGTAGGTTGGTCATAACTTTCCTTCCAAGGAGTAGGTGTCTTTTAATTATTTCAGAAGTTGCTAAATCAAACTTGGAAAGATGTTCACCACAGCAGTATTTACAATAGCCAAGACATGGAAGAAACCTAAATGTCCATTGTTCAGTACCATTGGGATTTTAGCATTTCATATCAAAGACTGTATACTCTGGATAAGAGGGCCATAGTACTCTGGAGTCAGATCAGTTTTATCTGTGATTCTTAATAGGTGTGTAACAATGTAAACCTCATTTTCCCCATTTGTAAAATGGAAATTATACCTACTTCATGAATTGTTGTGAAGATAATTTGTGCAAAGTGCTAGGCACAATGCCTGTTCCACTGTAAGATGTCAAAAAGCAGTAACCAGTCCATCCTAAAGGAGATTGGTCCTGCGTGTTCATTGGAAGGACTGATGTTGAAGCTGAAATGCCAATACTTTGGCCCCCTGATGTAAAGAGCTGACTCATTTGAAAGACCCTAACACTGGGAAAGACTGAAGGCGGGAGGAGAAGGGGACGACAGAGGATGAGATGGTTGGATGGCATCACCGACACAATGGACATGGGTTTGGGTGGACTCCGGGAGTTGGTGATGGACAGGGAGGCCTGGGGTGCTGCAGTTCACTGGGTCGCAAAGAGTTTGACACGACTGAGCGACTGAAGTGATGGTAATACTGTTGGAGTTTCTCAGGTGGCACTTGTGGTAAAGAATCTGCCAGCCAAAGCTGGAGAGCTAAGAGATGCTGGTTTGATCCTTGGGTCAGGAGGATCCCCTGGAGGAGGAAATGGCAACCCATTCCAGTATTCTTTCCTGAAGAATCTCATGGACAGAGGAGCCTGGCAGGCTGTGATCTGCTGGGTTGCAAAGAGTCAGAAACAACTGCATAACTGAACACCATTGTAATGCTGTATTTGTAATGAATATAAAAAAGATGTGAAAAGCATTCTATTATTTTAAATCAATCTCCAGGGCATTTTGTCTTTGGGTAGGGTGTGTACTTGGGTCCAAGCTATTAAAGAAATTAAACTTTTGAATAATGATTATGGAGCTCTGACTGATGACTTTCACCCAAACTAAGCATCAACTAGGCAATATTCTGAATTAAAAACAATGGAATTTTCAAAAATTTTCAAAGTAATTTTTTATGAAGATTTGGTAAAAAATCACTTCTGAAAGTTAAATTAACTTTAAGCACTAAAGAAGTTATTTGCCATATTGTATATATTTTATTTGATAAGTAAATATTTCTGAGTACACACTATATATAGAGCATTGAAAACCAGAAAACAGTCTCTATCCTCAGTTCTATTCCTTGGCCCATGGTTTATTATTTAGCAAAAATTAATAAAAAAAAAAAATGTGAAGTTGCCCAGTCATGTCTGACTCTTTGCGACCCCATGGACTGTAGCCTACCAGGTTCCTCCTCTGTCCATGGCATTTTCCAGGCAAGAATACTGGAGTGGGTTGCCATTTCTTTCTCCAGGAGCTCTTCCCACCCAGAGATTGAACTCAGGTCTCCCACATTGTAGGCAGACAGACACTTTACCATCTGAGCCACCAGGGAAGTAAAAAAAATTAATAAAGTAAATATATAATAAAGGCATATTAAATGATCACACTTAACATGAAAGTTTCAATTGTGCTTGCATAATACAGTTTTTTCTAAGCTTCAAGTTAGCAGACATTTAAAATTAATGTTTTTCTCTAAATGGATAAAAAGAATATGATCTCTTTTCTGAGGCCTGCTATATTTATATTTTGGTTTTTATAAATGTGCATGGTAGGTTTATATTAAAGATTTTGTCATTGTTGATCCTTTTATTTAATTAAACATTTGAAAGATTGCATTTTTTCCACATTCATAAGTGATCATACAGATTTTCTCAAATTTTCCAGAGAGGAAAAAAATAACTATATTTGGGTGGAGCTTGAACATGAAATGGAAAGTTTCAGCCTCAAAGACTTTTTTTTTCATCAAGTTATGAACATGTGAACATGGATTATAATTGAAACCATTCTGTATACTTCACCATCAAATTCATACTGAAAAGAATGTTTTACCAATTTAAGCAGCAGTTATAACAAAGTCTCACCAGTCCCCAGGACTTATTCAGTATGCGCTGCAGCACTTCTGCACTAAGTACAGGGAAATGGTGCATGAAGTAAATAGTGAGTTACTAAGGATGTTGGACACACATAGAATAGCTAAATGAAGCCTACAGCTACATCTTTGTTTTATTATTGCTTAAAAATACTTTTAATGTTTTGCTTTTTATTTCAGATGTGAGGTGTAGTGGACATTATAAAACTATAAGATATTTAAAGTTTACTTTGTGGTGATTTGATGTATGTGTACATTGTGAAGGGATTCCTTCTAGTCAATTAACACACTCATTATGTCACATATTTAACTTTCTCTTTTCAGTGAGAGCATTTAAGTTTTACTCCTTAGTAAATTTCAGTTATACAAATTTCTTGTATAAGTGTTATTGGTAACACTTCTGTGAGTGTTATTACATCACCATGTTTTATATATGATCCTCAGACCCTATTCATCTTCTAGCTAAAAGTTTGTACCCTTTCCCTTACTTCCCAGCCCCTGGTACCTACTCTTCTATTCTTTTGAGTTTGACCTTTTTATTTTTATTTTTTTAAGATTCCACATATAATTGATATCATGTAGTTCTTGTCTTTGTCTGGTTTATTTCATTTAGCAGTCTACCCTAAAAATGCGTCTGTCTTGTTCTAAATGTCAGGACTCCTTTCTTTTCCCTGATTGAGTAGTATTCCATTACGTCTATGTGCGTCTTCTTGGCCCCTTCATCCACTGATGTACATTCAGGTGGTTTCCATATCTTGGCTGCTGTGGATGGTGCTGCAGTGAACATAGGGGGGTGTGTGTGTCTCTTTGATATCCTGTTTTCATTTCCTTTGGATATATACCCAGAAGTGGATTTGTTGGATCATATGGTAGTTCTGTTTTTAATTTTTTAAGAAACCTCCATATTGTTTTCCATAGTGGCTGCACCAATTTACATGCCCACCAACAGTGCACAAAGGTTCCCCTTTCTCCATATCCTTGCTCTGTACTTGTTGTCTCTTGTTTTTTGTGACAGTGGCCATCTTAACAGTTGTGAATTGATATGTCATTGTGGTTTTAATTTGCGTTTCCTGATGATTAGTGATGTTGAGCATCATTCATCTACCTGTTGGCTTTCCAGTGACATATTTGACCATCTCTTTTGTGCCAGGTGTTATGATCAGCTCTGGGTATCAACTATGAAGGAAACTGATAAAGTAATGGTCCTTGGAGTTCACAGTTGAGAGGAGAGAGATATAACAAGCAATGAAGCAATGCATAGTGGCAAATTCTGACTACCATATAAAGGAAACAAGCAGGATTAGAGGGGGCTTTCTCTTAAGGAGTCTGACTCCGGTTTTAACGTTTGACCATGGACAGCATTCACACCCCACCACCCTTCCTTCCTCCCTGTCCCACATCTCAGCAATAAACTTTTTAATAATAAAGTTGGGTGCTCCTCAGTTAGTGCTGGCAGGGAGTTCAAACAATGCCAGGCCCATCTCTGAGAGGAAGCCCTCATCCCATCCTGATCCTCCTAACCATCATATAATCCTATGCCAGTGGCCCCTCTGTGCTGTCTTACGACTTGGTCAGGAGGATACACTGGTCTCCCAGAACAGTGTGAGTGATAAGCCTTTTCATACCCTCTCATGTGTGGCACGATCAGTCTCAACATGCAAACCAAGTTTGGGGTGGTAGGTCCATCCTTTCTGTGAGATAACCCCAACAGGCTTGCTACATAAATATCACAGCCCCAACTAATATGATAATAACTATATTTATAATTTAGATGGTTTTGATTTGTCTATTTCTCTTAGAGTTGTGGCATAATTTTCTAAGATTTCCAGAAAGAAATCTTAGGGAGAATTAACATAAATAAATATATATTTAATAGATAAAGTCAGTATATAAAAATACTTCCAGAATTTTCTTTTAGATTATTTAGATAGTATATTAAATTTAGTTCCCAAACTAGAGTCAGCTCTTCATTTAAGTAGGCCCTGTGGTCTGGAGAGCAGAAGGTTTCCATCATCTAAAATACCTATTCCAGGGATATGTCACAGGCCTATCTTTAGACTCACTCTCAAGGGCTCTCTGAAATCATTTATTTTAATCATGGGAGAGCATTAAATAACCTGAAGAAAGAACTCCTGAGGAAGTCTGTGTTAGGAGTAGCGGTCCCTGGAAAGGACCTGGCATTAGAAAGCCTGGATTCAGGCCCCAGCTCTGCTGGTTTCAGTCTGTGAGGCCGTGAACGCTTGTTTTTCTCATCTTTGAAAATAATGGTTTTCTTTTCAATATCTTTTTACTTCAACTTTAACCTGCCACATCTGGTTGAATGCGCCGACGTGTCTGGCTCTGGAAAGTCTGATAAAGGAACCAAGTTTCACTTCTGCAGTTATTTTCTGATTACCCCATCAACAACAAAGCCTCCCTGGTAGGTGAGCCATGACAGGTGAGGAGAGCGTGAGGTGCTGGAAGTGAGGTGATGCTGTCAAGAGCACACAGTGTGTTTTAGGGTTGGTGACCCAAGGACCGAAGCCTAGCTCTCCAACTCCTCATTTTCCTTCCATATAAAACAGAGATTTTAATAGTAACCCCCTGATAGGCTTGTGAGAATTAAATACAGAATTTTAAGAAAAGTTCTGAGGAAGCCTTCAATAAATGTTAACTATTACTGCTACTATTATTAGCGTTTGTATAGTCATTTTGATTCTTTCTAAAAGAATTAGGAGAGCCTAGAGAGTTTTAAGAGGCAGTCTCTAAAACTAACTTTGCCAGTTTTCCCCAGATCTGACTATCATTCTAACACTCAAAGGTCTCTTTGGTAATTTGGAAATGAAACTTGAGAATGAGAGAGAAAAACAAGTTATTTCAACTTTTTTTCTATAAATTAGTGTTATGAGTGAGCATGGGAAAAATTTTAAGACTATTGTTGATGCTTTTTTAATTAAAAAGATAGGATAAAATACCTGGCTAAGTAGCGAAGGGCTCTCAAAGTCAGATATTTGAATAGTGTCTGTGGCAGAGTGGTCATACCCACGATACACAGTTGCTTTGTAGTCCTGGGCTCTTTAACTGAGCAGACTGATGTATCGCTGGTGTAGTGGGTGTTTGGAGTACCATGAGTGCCAGGCATTGTAATCCCTCCTCCCATGAAGCTGTATATTTGAAGTGTGCTGCTGCTGCTGCTAAGTCACTTCAGTCGTGTCCGACTCTGTGTAGGTGAATACAAACCAGTCAGGAAACAAGGGCTCTGACACAGTAACAGGAACAGCCATGTTGGCAGCAGGGAACAGCGATATTAACTCAGGTAACAGGAGATCATGAGGCTAAGATATAGAATGCACGGTTTCCCCAGTTTGAAATATATCAGCATAAGAAATAGAGAATTACAAACACAGTCCCAAACTTTCTGATGCTAGTCTTTTCATATCAGTAAAAAATTTAAAAAGCCTTCTGTCTCCAAAGTTAACTAAGTTGCAGCAAGCAAATTTAGAGTTTATCCTTAATTTTTCCCCCTTTTGGTTTTATTACGTCTGTATCAGGGGTTAGCAAACTATGGCCCAAGGACCAAGTCCGGCCCTCTACCTGTTTTTATAAATAGGTTTTGGGGAGCACATTCACGCTCGGTCACTTCCATATTGATCACAGCTGTTTTCATTCCATGATGGCAGAGTTGAATAGTTGTGCAGAGAACTTATGATCCGCAAAGTCTAAAATATTTCCCATCTGGTCCTTCACAGGATAAGCTTGCTGACTCTGTGAACTGTTGGCACAGGCCAGTCAAGTCCATTCCCATTTCTTTGATTAATATCCTTAAATGACATACTGGTGCCTCCAGGGTAAGTCTGAATTTTGAACTTGATTTCGATGTACCCGACTATGTTTTATATTAAATCCAAAATTTTGGAGGTGGTTTGACGTAAAACAATTAAGTTTAGTTAGTGTTATCTCCTAGAGTAGGTATTAAAATAAAAATTTGTCCTTAACTTTGCATACTTTTCTTTTTTTAGTGTTCACTCTCTAATGATGATTTAAATGACCAGTGCAAAGGATTCAGATCAAGATGGCCAAGTAGGAGGACATGGAACTCAACCTCCACCCACAAGTACATTGAATGTAAATCTACATGTGGAGCAATTCTTTTGGGAGACTAGCAGAAAGGCTGTTGTACAACAAAGGCTAAGAAAGATCCGCATGGAATTGGGTGGGAGGGGAAGAGGAGAGGAGGGATCGGGTTGAAACTGGTGCCCCAGGAGGGGACAAAAGAGGAGCAGATGACACAGGTGGAGACCTGCCCTGGGAGTGCATGGGTCAAGCCACATATTTGGCATGCCAGCTCTGCGTTCCATCACTGGGAAGATGAGTCCCCTTAGCTAGTCAGAAAACCAGTGGAACTAACTGGAAGGCTGTGAGAAATCTAGACTCTGCTTGTAAAAAGTATGCACCCACTTGTTTACTATTTTCTAAAAAATTTCATTGGAATGTAGTTGATTTACAATGTTGTGTTGATTTCAGGATACAGAAAAGTGAATCAGTTGTACGTATACATATATCCACCTCTTTTAAAAGATACTTTTCCTTTATAGACTATATTGAAACAAAGTGGAGAAAGCAGATTGAAAATGCAGTGAACTCTGGCCAGTTTCCCACAACCACCCTGGCGTGTGCCCAGCCTGAGCCAGGTGCCTGCTACAGCCCTGCTTGCTGCATGGCACAGCTTCATCCTCTGCCAGGGTGTGCAGCAGCTGAGGGGGGTGGTCAGTTATGAAGGATATGAGCTGGACTTGGACCCAGAATGCATCTAAATAGGGTGAGGGTTGCTGGGATGGAGTGCTTGCATGGAGGCAGCACATCAGAGGGGGTGCAGAACTCTACATGAGGCCTTGGCTGCCAAAGCCTTCACTCAGACCCATGCAGAATGGCTGCTTCAAGTCTCACTTGCTACAGTACTACTCCCTTCTGGGGCAAGGGCTTTGGTGTTGGGAGAGCGCAAGTGTGTACTTGTAAACACTGTAAGGGAGAGAAAAACCTGAAAGGGTAAGAGGCTGTGTGCAGAAAGCAAATGGAGACTTAAGATGTTAAAGGTCAGGCACTTCTGGATGATGACAGAGGAGGGAAGCTGAAAGCCTGGAGGGCTAGGAGACCCTGGTGCTTTTGCAGCAGCTACCCTTCTGTCACCTTGCTTATTTAATTTCTATGCAGAGTTCATCATGAGAAACGCTGGGATGGAAGAAGCACAAGCTGGAATCAAGATTGCCAGGAGAAATATCAATCACCTCAGATATGCAGATGACACCACCCTTATGGCAGAAAGTGAAGAGGAGCTCAAAAGCCTCTTGATGAAAGAGGAGAGTGAAAAAATTGGCTTAAAGCTCAACATTCAGAAAACGAAGATCATGGCATCTGGTCTCATCACTTCATGGGAAATAGATGGGGAAACAGTGGAAACAGTGTCAGACTTTATTTTGGAGGGCTCCAGAATCACTGCAGATGGTGATTGCAGCCATGAAATTAAAAGACACTTACTCCTTGGAAGAAAGTTATGACCAACCTAGATAGCATATTGAAAAGCAGAGACATTACTTTGCCAACAAAGGTCTGTCTAGTCAAGGCTATGGTTTTTCCAGTGGTCATGTATGGATGTGAGAGTTGGACTGTGAAGAAAGCTGAGCACCGAAGAATTGATTCTTTTGAACTGTGGTGCTGGAGAAGACTCTTGAGAGTCCCTTGGACTGCAAGGAGATCCAACCAGTCCATTCTAAAGGAGATCAGTCCTGGATGTTCTTTTGAAGGAATGATGCTAAAGCTGAAACTCTAATACTTTGGCCACCTCATGCAAAGAGTTGACTCATTGGAAAAGACTCTGATGCTGGGAGGAATCAAGGGCAGGAGGAGAAGGGGACGACCGAGGATGAGATGGCCGACCGAGGATGAGATGGCTGGATGGCATCACTGACTTGATGGACGTGAGTCTGAGTGAACTCCGGGAGTTGATGATGGACAGGGAGGCCTGGCGTGCTGCGATTCATGGGGTTGCAAAGAGTCGGACACGACTGAGCGACTGGACTGGACTGAACTGGACCCTTCTAGAAACCTGAACTTTCAAGTTTAGTAAAAGAGTGGCTTACATCTGTCATGCCTGCTTCCTCTCTTTTTATTGACTTCTCAAACCACTGTACTGAAATTGTTCTTGAAAAGATTAGTCCTAACTTCATTTTATGTTTCCAGTTAACTTAATTGAGTTTCCTGTAGTATTTGCATTATTGATCAAGCTCTATTTGAAACCCTCTCTGCCTCTGGCTTCTCTTGATTTTCTTTCTATCTCTGAGACGAACAGTTTCTCAGCTTTTTCTTATTCTCCACTTGACTTTCCCAATTCCCCCTTTCCCTGACTGTCCAGTTTTACACTTTTCCTAACTCTCCCCGTCCCCTAACCCCCAGTGATCGTGACCCAGGGCTCCATGATGTCTTTGCTGTTTATCCTCTCCAGATTAATCATCTACTCTTTGGTTTAAATTCCAGCAGTATTCTGGAGACGTCCACATATAAATCTCCTGCTTAATGTCTCTTTAAAGCTTCATCTACAGCTCATTAAGAGGCATCTCCACTTGGATGTTGTGTTGGTTAGGGTCCAGTTAGGAGATAGAAAATATACCAGCAATTTAAATAAGAGGTTATTTAATAGAAAAAACTGACTGTAGCCTACCAGGCTCCTCTGTCCATGGAATTCTCCAGGCAAGAATACTGGAGTAGGTTGCCATGCCCTTCTTTCCAAGGGAAGTTCCTGACCCAGGGATCAAACCTGGGTCTTCTGCATTACAGGCAGATTCTCTACCATCTGAGCCACTAGGGAAGCAAAAGGAAACGTAAGTCTCTAAAAGTAGAAGATTATTAAATGCAGAACGCAACTACTACCTTTAGGGCTGTGGGAGAGCAAAAATGTAAGAAAGTCAGAATTTAAAAAAGCTACCTTCCTCCCTCCCAGGGCTGACTCAGGCCCCTTTGGAGATTTTGGCTGTCAGAGGAAAGAGAAAAACTTGCCAGAGGGCATGGGAGCTGATCTGAGAGGGGTTCTGAGGTGAGCGCCCTGGCCTTCTACATGCTGACTCACTTCTGCTGCTTTGGTCTCAAAGGGTCCCTCCAGTGCTTTCTGCTGATAAACCCTAACACTGAGTCAGCTAGTGAAGGATATTTGTCTATAGGGGTTGCTTTAGTACACAAAGCAAGAAAGGGTGGATTTAGGGGCTCAGAGACAATAATTGATACCTGGCACAAATGGTTCCCTTGTTACCTCCGAGGCAATCTGTCAAAAATAGAGCTAATTACAGTATCTGCTGATTCTTGTTTTACTAAATGGTATCATTTATCTTCCCAGTCAGACAAATGGAAAGCCTGTAAAGCAACTGAGACTATTTCCTTCTCCTAACCCTTCCATTTTATCAGTCAACAAGTCTGACTGATTTCACTTCCTAGATGTTTATTCATTTAATAAATATCTCTTGAGTATCTGCTATGTACCAGGCACCTCTCTAGGCACTGCAGATACATAGCAATGACCAAAACTACCCACATGGAACTTACATCCAGGATGAAATGAAGAGCATAAGTGAAAAATAAAGCAAAATATTATATAGTATGTTGGGAGATAAAAAGAGCCATAGACAAAATTAAATAGGGGACAGGAAATAGGGAAAGTTAAGGGTAGTAATTTTCTAGAAAATTCCCTCTTCCACGAGGAAACCTTCATGGAGAAGGTGGCATTTGGGCAGATTTGAAGGAGGAGAGGGAAGAAATATTTAGGGGAAGTCATTCCAGTAAAAGGGAAAAATCTCTAAGTCAGTAGTGTACCTGGTGTGTTTGGGGATGCGTAATGGGAGAAGAGATCAGCGAGGGCACAAGGCTGTATGACTTTGAGGCTCATTTAAAGAGCTTTGGTTTGTATTCTCAGTATGATGCCAGGCCATTGGAGGATTTTAATCAGGGGAGTTACATAATCAGATCTAAGTTTCAGCAGAATCATTTTGGTTGCTGAGTGAGAATGGGTGAAGGCAAAGTGAGGAGGAAAATGGGGAGACCAGCTGGGAGGCTTTTGTGACAATCCAGTCAAGAGATAATAATGGCTTGCCCCAGGGTGGCAGTGTTTCCAGCAAGGACCCGACATGCATAGAGTCTAACACTATGGCTTTTGAGGGGGAAAAAGGCTTTATTGTGGGGTCGACCAGCAAGAAGAGGAGAGAAGAGTTGGACACGACGGAGCGACTGAACTGAACTGAACTGAATCATTCTAAAATGTAATTTTGAATTTCTTTAGCTCTTGACTTCCCATCTGTAATAGGCTAAAAAGCCCGAATTCTTAGCATGGTATACAGACTGTTCAGTGCTTTAAATCTGTTATCTCCCAGCATGGTGCCTTGTGCTCTAGACAAACCCAGTTACTCTTAGGTCTTCAGACTGGCCATAACCTCCCTTTCTTTTTTGCCCTTTTTGTATTCTATTTCTTCTCTCTAGAATGCTTTAGAGTTTCTTAGTATTGAACCCTTCCGGAGAAGGCAATGGCACCCCACTCCAGTACTCTTGCCTGGAAAATCCCATGGGCGGAGGAGCTGCTAGGCTGCAGTCCATGGGGTCGCTAAGAGTCGGACACGACTGAGCGACTTCACTTTTACTTCTCACTTTCATGCATTGGAGAAGGAAATGGCAACCCACTCCAGTGTTCTTGCCTGGAAAATCCTAGGGACAGGGGAGCCTGGTGGGCTGCCGTCTATGGGGTCGCACAGAGTCGGACACGACTGAAGTGACTTAGCAGCAGCAGCAGCAGCAGCAGTATTGAACCCTTCAGTATTTCAGCAATTTTTCCCTGACCCCTCTTCACGAGGTTCTTGCCCCTCCCCTGACCCTGATTATCCCAAGTGTAGCTGTATTAGCACACTTACATATGCTGTTGTTTGAAGTCTGTCTCCCTTACTAGTCTGAGAACCCACTGAAGGCAGTTAACCTCATTTTCATCTGTGTACTCACATTTAAAGTACTCAAACATTTGTGGAATGAATACATTAAACTAGTAAATGAGAAGGGTAAACAAATCTAATGCTGATGCCTCTGCAAAGGCTTCTCAGAGAAGAGTTGTGCTGCAGCAAAGCTCTGTGGATACCAGCTATGGGCCAGAGCTTAAAATGATCAGTCCGAGTCAACTGCAAGACTTAGACCTCTGTGTGAGATCTGGGCCCAGGGAAACAAAGGAGAAGGTACTTTCCTAAGAGTTATAAATTCTGCCATGGCTCAGTGCATGGTGTGAGTGTAACCCTGAGATCTGGGCTCTGGACCTCTGCTCATATCAGGAGTGAGATTTATGCTCACTCCACAAACAAACGCTGAGATAGTATATGACTCTAGAGGCAATATTGTATTGTACACATTGCCACATTATATTATCATTTTATCTCAGCCTTCATCTTATCAGAAGAGAGCGGGTGCTTCTCTACTTCTGTAGTGTCAGGGCCTCACTAACCAATAGCGGGGGCTTCTTTCTCAGGCTCTTTTGTGCCCTTCTTGATGTCTTCCACTCCGAGAGAAGGCAGCAGATCAGAAGGCCACCCTCATGTCTGCTACCGCTCCTGTCCCTAGCAATCTTGGAGGAATGAAAGTGAAAGTCCCTCAGTCGTGTCTGACTCTGTGACCCCACGGACTATACAGTCCATGAAATTCTCTAGGCCAGAATACTGAGTGGGCAGCCTTTCCCTTCTCCTGGGGATCTTCCCAACCCAGGGATCGAACCCAGGTCTCCTGCATTACAGGTGAAATCTTTACCAGCTGAGCCACCAGGGAAGCCCAAGAATACTGGAGTGGGTGGCCTATCCCTTCTCCAGCGGATCTTCCTGACCCAGGAATCAAATGGGGTCTCCTGCATTGCAGGTGGATTCTTTACCAACTGAGCTATCAGGGAAGCCAGGAGGAATATTGCTAGGCTATTTATTCCTTCTTGTTGTTCATTCGACTTTTGTGCCCTTCTTGATGTCTTCCACTCCGAGAGAAGGCAGCAGATCAGAAGGCCACCCTCATGTCTGCTACCGCTCCTGTCCCTAGCAAATCTTGGAGGAATGAAAGTGAAAGTCCCTCAGTCGTGTCTGACTCTGTGACCCCACGGACTATACAGTCCATGAAATTCTCTAGGCCAGAATACTGAGTGGGCAGCCTTTCCCTTCTCCTGGGGATCTTCCCAACCCAGGGATCGAACCCAGGTCTCCTGCATTACAGGTGAAATCTTTACCAGCTGAGCCACCAGGGAAGCCCAAGAATACTGGAGTGGGTGGCCTATCCCTTCTCCAGCGGATCTTCCTGACCCAGGAATCAAATGGGGTCTCCTGCATTGCAGGTGGATTCTTTACCAACTGAGCTATCAGGGAAGCCAGGAGGAATATTGCTAGGCTATTTATTCCTTCTTGTTGTTCATTCGCTCAGTCGTGTCCGACTTTCTATGACCTGTAGACTGCAGCACGCTGGCCCTCCTTGTCCTTCAGCATCTCCCAGAGTTTGCTCAGACTCATGTCCATTGAGTCAGTGATGCCATCCAGCCATCTTGTTCTGTGTCATCCCCTTCTCCTCCGTCCTTCAGTCTTTCCCAGCATCAGGGTCTTTTCCAATGATATTAAGTTTATTAATAAACAGAAATCCCCTAAACTTCTGACTTTAATGTGCATAAGATAGGCAAAAATTGCTAGTTGCTTTTCATCACATAGCTCAGAACATTCTTCCTTGCATGTAATTTAATGTTATTTGAGATTTATTGAGTTAATAGGCATAGATACTTAATGAAGACCCCAGGAGGAGCCTTTAAGCCATCAGAAAGCAGGAGTTAGTGCACAAAATTTCAGTGATTACTAAAAAGCTTTCAGCAAGAAATACGCTGCTGGGCATTTTCGACGGACTTCTCAAAAGACTGTTTCCCGCCTTTTCAATCCTGGGCTGTGTATCCTTATTTGCTGCACAGATTCAATTGGTGGTTTGACACAGTCACATGGAAACTCCAGGATAGAGGCCTGGTGTCCTGTGGAGGGAGCAGGTGACAGTGAACCACGTTGTTGAGTCCGTAGCTCAGGGTGAGAGCCCAGGCTGGAAGCAGGGTCTGTGAAGGGTGTCTGCAGGAGGCCGAGCCACACGCGGTTCCGGTTCCGCAGGAGTACCAAGGACGGGGGAGAAGCTAGGCTGGGAAAGAGCTTTGAGCCCTGAGGGGGATTTAGCCCAGACTTGACCCCGCCAGCTCTTGTAAAATGCCTTTTTGCTTTTTAAACTGCTTTTCCAATGGGTTGTAAGACTGCGTAACTCTAGCTCTGAGAATATCTTTCTAATAGTAATTTAAATTTTAATAAAAATGTACAAGAAGCAGATATTGAAAGAGTCCTAAAGGCTTATGAAAATGGTCATCTCCCCCCCGCTAATTCCTAGCATCTGATCTACTCTCCAGAGGTAAATTATTCATAGTCTTTTAGTAGCTTCTTTCTGTATTTATCTTCGTATTTCTAAATGTTGTTTATACTATTTCATGGTGAACCAGTTTAGACTTTGTCTCAACTTTTGACTGAGGATGATTAAGAATTAATCTCATAAGCCTCTCATTAATCTCTTAAATCTCATATACATAGACTTGTTGCCTAATCATCTCACTTCCTACATACACTCTGAGTCCTTACACCCATCTTTCCAATACAGTTATAGAACAACTTGGGATAATCAAAACTTAGAGTTTACATTCTTATGACTGTTATACAAAAAACAGTTCACTGCTGAGGCAGTAACATACTAAAATTTCTTTTCTTGAAAAAAAATTTTTTTTTTCCTGGAGTTAATCATTGCCTCCTTTCTTCGTTTGAATTTTTTTTGTACCCATTACTAAGTATTTTCATTACCTTCCATGGCTTTTCAATGCAGTTTTCCATATTTGAATTGAATGAGGTCATCAATCAGATTCTTGTTTTCCCTTAAAGGAGTTTTTCACCTTCTTCTTTCAATCCGAATGGTGTTCTCTAGCCTTCTTGGCATCCTGAGGTTTATACTGGGATTTACCTTTGAGTGTCTTCCTGTTCCTTGCTTCCTATACCCTGTGTCTTTTTCTTTTTTGATTTTTTTCCCCACTTATCTCACTGTAGCCCTTAGGTGGTTTTTGAGAAAAATATGTGGAAAATAAATTTCTGAGGCATTGTGTGTGTGAAAATGTGCTTATTATACCTTCACATCTAATTTATAATTTGATTTGGGGTCCGTTTGTCCATTCAGTCGCTCAGTCGTGTCCGACTCTTTGCAACCCCATGAATCGCAGCACGCCAGGCCTCCCTGTCCATCACCAACTCCCGGAGTTCACTCAGACTCACGTCCATTGAGTCCGTGATGCCATCCAGCCGTCTCATCCTCTGTCGTCCCCTTCTCCTCCTGCCCCCAATCCCTCCCAGCATCAGAGTCTTTTCCAATGAGTCAACTCTTCGCATGAGGTGGCCAAAGTACTGGAGCTTCAGTTTTAGCATCATTCCTTCCAAAGAAATCCCAGGGTTGATCTCCTTCAGAATGGACTGGTTGGATCTCCTTGCAGTCCAAGGGACTCTCAAGAGTCTTCTCCAACACCACAGTTCAAAAGCATCAATTCTTCGGCGCTCAGCCTTCTTCACAGTCCAACTCTCACATCCATACATGACCACAGGAAAAACCATAGCCTTGACTAGACGGACCTTAGTCGGCAAAGTAATGTCTCTGCTTTTGAATATACTATCTAGGTTGGTCATAACTTTTCTTCCAAGGAGTAAGCGCCTTTTAATTTCATGGCTGCAGTCACCATCTGCAGTGATTTTGGAGCCCCCAAAAATAAAGCCTGACCCTGTTTCTACTGTTTCCCCATCTATTTCCCATGAAGTGATGGGACCAAATGCCATGATCTTCAGTTTCTGAATGTTGAGCTTTAAGCCAACTTTTTTACTCTCCTCTTTCACTTTCAACAAGAGGCTTTTTAGCTCCTCTTCACTTTCTGCCATAAGGGTGGTGTCATCTGCATATCTGAGGTGATTGATATTTCTCCTGGCAATCTTGATTCCAGCTTGTGTTTCTTCCAATCCAGCGTTTCTCATGATGTACTCTGCATAGAAGTTAAATAAGCAGAGTGACAATATACAGCCTCGACGTACTCCTTTTCCTATTTGGAACCAGTCTGTTGTTCCATGTCCAGTTCTAACTGTTGCTTCCTGACCTGCATACAGATTTCTCAAGAGGCAGGTTAGGTGTTCTAGTATTCCCATCTCTTTCAGAATTTTCCATGGTTTATTGTGATCCACACAGCCAAAGGCTTTGGCATAGTCAATAAAGCAGAAGTAGATGTTTTTCTGGAACTCTCTTGCTTTTTAGAATTCAAAATGATCTTCCTTCCTCCTTGAAGGAACTGTTCCATTGTTTCTAACTTTAAATGTTGTTGATTACTTGTCAAGTGTCATTCTTTTTCATCCTTTGTATGTGGTCCAATTGGTCCTTTCTGCAAGTATTTATGATTTCATTGTTTCACTTTTCAAAATGATGTGCCTTGGTATGGGCCTGTTTTTAATTTTTAATTTTTATTTTTTTTAATTTTCATTTTTACCTTATTTTACTTTACAATACTGTATTGGCCCTGCCATACACTGACATGAATCCACCATGGGTGCACACAAGTTCCCAATCCTGAACCCCCCACCCGCCTCCCACCCCATATCATCTCTCTGGATCATCCCCGTGCACCAGCCCCAAGCATCCTGTATCCTGTATCGAACCTAGACTGGCGATTCGTTTCTTACATGATAGTATACATGTTTCAGTGCCATTCTCCCAAATCATCCCATCCTCTCCCTCTCCCTCAGAGTCCAAAAGTCCATACTATACATCTGTGTCTCTTTTGCTGTCTCGCATACAGGGTTATTATTACCATCTTTCTAAATTCCATATATATGTGTTAGTTTACTGTATTGGTGTTTTTCTTTCTGGCTTACTTCACTCTGTATAATCGGCTTCAGTTTCATCCATCTCATTAGAACTGATGAGCTTTGTATCTAGTGGGTGCTTTCAATCTGGAAGCTGTGTTCAGTTAAGTGAAAAGTTTTAGTAGTCTTTCTTTGATAAATTCCTCCCAACTTTTTTATTGTTTCACTCTGGAAATTCCGTTAGTAGAATATTGGGCCTCTTGATATCGTCTTCTCATTTCCTGGTGTTTCTGTTTTTGTCCAGCATTTAGTCTTTCACTCCATTCTGTTGTGCTTCTTGGCTGTATCTTCTATTTTAGTGCATTATTTATTTTTTCCTTATTTTCTGATTGTTCTCTTTCTATGCATGGTGGATTAAGGAAAGGAGATATTTCAACTGTTGCTTATATAATCCTCATCCATTTTCTGAGTTTGTTTTTTTACCACAACTTTTCACATTGCTTTGTGTTATAAGCTTCATGCTGTGAGTCTCGAGCCTTTCTTGTGAGACTTTCTGGGAGTAAATAGCATTGTTCATCATTCATGTTGCAGATCTCTGGGCACTAATATTTTGTGCTGTCCTTTGTTTTTGCCACTTCTCTCATTTGCTTTCAGTTTTCATTTATTTTGGTTTAGCTGGCTTCTCTTTTTACCAAGCATGAAGTTTGTAGTTTTGATTCTTAACACTTTCTGCCATTTTTGGATAATTTATGAGGGTAGAAATGGACAGAAATATCTATTTTGCCTTGAAAAAACTCCTTGGAATATATCTTAAAGCCACAATACAGTTCTTCACCCAATAAATATCAGACTGAGCCCATAGCCCACAACTTGTGACTTTCTCTTCATAATCACATATGTGTAGCCTGATATTTATTTACACAATGAGGAAATATTGTAGCACTGTAAACTTGCCTCAACTTGAGGGTTTAAACTGCAACTTTATTAAATCAAAATAGCTGCTTATCTGAATCTAACCCTTCCTTCAAAATTAGATAAGCTGTGCACTGATCCTGTGCTTTGGCTTAAACTCCTGACCTAGTGTTTTCCACAGCTAAAGGCTAATAATCTGACACTGGACAAGAACTTCTCTGTTTGCACACTGTTGCCTCATTCCAGTTGTATTAAAAGGTGCAGGCACACCCTTCGACCCCACTGAGAAGAGCTTGATCCGGCCAAATGGGAGGCTGTCTCACTGGATCCCACCCCAGATGTCAGGCAGTGCCTGGTAGTAGGGAGCTATAGCTTTTTCCAATGTGATACCTGTTTGAAATGGTGGCCTCTGGCCTCTGTGACACCTTTTGATGTTTGGAAACTTCCCCAACTTATGATAACTCCGTCCTCAAGGTAGGAGTCAGTTGTTGGCCTTTCCCTTGCAGTTGTATCTCAGGTGCGTGACCTAAGCCCCTGGCAATCAGACTCACCCATGAAAGGTTTCAGTTCAGAAACTAATGGCCTTAAGCAGCAGGTATTGTGGGGCATCCAGCCTGGTGAGGATGGAAGAAGAGACAGCAGGATGGAAGTCCAGTGACAGCATCAGTGGGGGAACTGTGGGGTCCCTTGCACAGGTGTGGAAAACAGTGGCATCTCCACCAGGGAAAGTCTATGGTATGATTGGGGCATTGTGCCAGCAGCATAGCCTCTAAGCCTGGCTTTCTGAGACTCCCTGCCACTCTCGTCTAGGAGTTGTGTTTTTGTAACAGAGTCAGATTTGGTTCTGTTTGCAGATTTTTTTTTTTTCCTTTTTAAAGAAGGTTGTGTTTATTATGTATGTATTTATTTTTATTTTTGACTGTGCTGAGTCCTTGTTGCTGCACACAAGCTCTCTCTAGTTTTGGCCAGCAGGCATTGTTCTTTGTTGTGGTGAGTGGTCTTCTGATTGCAGTGGCTTCCCTTGTTGAGGAGCACAGGCTCTGGGGCATGTGGGCTTCAGTAGTTGTGGTGCACGGGCTTAGTTGCCCTGCAGCATGTCCAGGATCTTCCTGGACCAGGTATCGAACTCATGTCCCCTGCATTGGCAAGTAGACTTTCAACCACTGGAACACCAGGGAAGTCTCCAGCAGACCTTATTAATTCATTCATTAGAGAGCAAGCATAACATCTCTTCTCACCTGTGTTGTTCCCATTATCTCTGACATCTAGTTTGAACTTTGATTTTGTTGATCACTGTTGCCTTACCGGCTTGTGACTGGCTTTACTTCATGTGAAGAAAATGTTCTTTTAGTTGATTTTGAAGTTTTGATGCAAAAAGCTAAAAGCTGCCTTCTGAGAAAGCATTCTTAGTACTCCTAAGCAGAGCACATGAAGTGTGGATTAACTGGGTTTGGTGTCAGGCCTGGAGGGCTCCAGGTGACTTGTGTCCTCCCCACTTGGGAGCAATATCACTTGGAAGAACTAGTGACCCTCAGCAATTCCTCATATTAGAATTCTTCCAGCAAAATGCAGTGGACGCCGTGGCTGAGTAAGGTTATCCTTTTCCATGAATTTTTATGAGAACATTTATTTCTACATGTATTTCAGCTCATTTTTTTTTTCTCAGACACATTCTGTATACTTTGTGAGGAGTGATAAAATACTGACTTACCAACAGGTTCTTGCTCCTTTCGTAGATGCAGTTCAAGAGGTGAATATGGTCCTTTAATCTCAAAACAGATGTAAATCCAGTCTGTTGCTTGTGCCCTGAGGAGATACAAACAGCCTGATTATTTTGTTTTATCCATTGCTCAACCTGGACATCAGGACTTTGTCTCTGCTGTAGAAATCAAGCCATTGCTTGTGATGTCCACGTTTGCTCTGCAATTCTGAGCCTTGAGGTAAATCTCTGATGTATTTTGCACCTTGGGACTTTTTGGAGGTAACCAGTTAAAGCTAATTATAAAGGGTATATATTTTCTTTTGTGTAACCAAGGGAAAAAGTATTTGAAGGCAGCAACTCAGGAATGCAGTGAACATTACAGATGCATCTCATGCATAGTTTGTTTTAAAACCAGCGGTCTCTAGGGACTTCTCTGGAGGTCCAGTGGTTAAGACTTTGCCCTCCACTGGAGGGGTATGGGTTTGATCCCTGGTCGGGGAGCTACTCCATTAACTAACCTTGAGACTTCACGTGAGTTATCAGACCTCTTTTAGCCCTGGTTTTCAATGATTAGGAGGGCTTCAAGTCAGGAGGATCAGGAATGTGCTATGAAACATTCTTCCCCTGACCAAGTGTAAAGTATTGTCAGATCTATTATGAAAAGCTGGTGTGTTTAAGAGGGATCAAGAAATGTTGTAACAAATTCAGTAAAGATTTTAAAAAACAGTCTGCATCAAAATATCTTAAAAAAAAAAAACAGTGATATGTGCTATGAAACATTCTTCCCCTGACCAAGTGTAAAGTATTGTCAGATCTATTATGAAAAGCTGGTGTGTTTAAGAGGGATCAAGAAATGTTGTAACAAATTCAGTAAAGATTTTAAAAAACAGTCTGCATCAAAATATCTTAAAAAAAAAAAACAGTGATCTCTAAACTTTTCTGATTGCTTCTTGAGCATATCTTTAATATGTGTATATTAATGTATAAATTATATACACATGCATCTCTAACAATGCATTATATGTATATATATATATAAATATATAAACATAGTGTAGATGGGTTATATTAAAATTAGTATAAATAGAATTTTTGCTGTATTCTTTTCCCATCCCGATGGGTCATTTTGTGTGTTGCTTAGCGTCCACTCCAGTATTCTTGGGACTTCCCTAGTGGAATAGATGGTAAAGAATCTGCCTGCAGAGAAACAGACCTGAGTTCAATCCCTGGGTTGGGAAGGTCCCCTAGAGAAAGGAATGGCTACTCACTCTAGTATTCTTGCTTGGAGAATCCCATGGATAGGCAGCCGAGTGGGCTACAGTCCATGGAGTCTCAAGGAGTTGGACACGACTGAGTGACTGACACTTTCACTTAGGGTATATGCTTCCAGTTTTGAAGATGACTACTTGTCTATGTGTGGACAAAGCAAATAGGAAATGAGATAGCCCAGCATTCTGCAAGGAAATACCCAGTTTTGAAAAGGTGATTGGTTTGTGTCCTGCCTGGATTCTCATTCAACATGGATATGCTTTCTGCCCCTTGCACTTGCCTTACAATATGCCTCTCTCATGGGTTCTTCCTTCTGCAAAAGAGGAAGAGTGATTGAGTGGAAAATCACTAAGACTTTGGTGTCGATATTGCAGCTACTTCATTAACTAACCTTGCGACTTCACATGAGTTATCAGACCTCTTTTAGCCCTGGTTTTCAATGATTAGGAGGGCTTCAAGTCAGGAGGATCAGGAATGTGCTATGAAACATTCTTCCCCTGACCAAGTGTAAAGTATTGTCAGATCTATTATGAAAAGCTGGTGTGTTTAAGAGGGATCAAGATATTCCTTGGTTGAAAGTAAGGTAGTGTTGAAACTATGAAGCTTACCAGAAGATAGAGCAGAGATACCTGAAAGTGGTTCAGTGCCAGAATATCATCTATAGCATTTCTAACAGAAAGTCATCTAACTTCCAGCTCTTCGGATGGAAAACTCATTTGTTTTTAAAAAAGACAATTCATTCCATTAAGAAAAATTTGAACTGAGATTATATATTTAATGCTTTAAAACTAAGAAATAATGCACAAATGGAGAATAAAATGAGTTACACTTATACATATACGTAGGGCTTCTCAGATGGTGCAGTGGTAAAGAATCCGCCTGCCAATGCAGGAGATGCGGGTTCGATCCCTGGGTCGGGAAGATCCCCTGGCATAGGAAATGGCAACCCACTCCAGAATTCTTGCCTGGAGAATCCCATGGACAGAGGTGCCTGGCAGGTTACAGTTCACGGGGTCGCCAAGAGTCAGACACCAGTGAGCATGCATGCACACACAATAAACATGGCAACCCTTTAAAATATCTGAAGATAACTATTACACTCCTCTTAATCGCCTTACCTTTAACACAAACATGATCAATACTTTAAAAAGTCTTCACTTGCAATCACTTCCAGACCCTTTGTTACCTCATTTGCTATTCTCTGAACAAACCTGGAATTGATTTGAGGGTGACTGGTTCCCAAAAGGTGGCTCCCAGAGTTTTTCTGAGCAGGCACCAGCCTCTGGAGACCGTTGCCTCACTTCGAGAAGCACCTGCTCTGTCACTTTCTTATCCACTCCCTCCAAGGAGTCTGAAAACAGACAGGGCTTCAAGCCTTTTGGATGAAACCCCATTCTTCACTTGTTACCAGATAGCTGGCTTGAGGACTGAAACCTGAGTGTGAATGTATTTTTGGATTTTACTTCTACTGTGTCTTTCTGCTGGGCTTGGGTCTCTGAAAGTCAAACTTGGTCAATTTTCTTAGATACTAAAATTTGTTCGCATTATTAGGCTTGCCCTCATACCCTGGATTCTGACCCTCATCTCTGCCCACAGAATGCCCAATAACATTCTGCTCTGCATGCCCAAATCCTAGGACTAATTTTCTTAACATCACTTGTCATGTGGTTATCTTATTAAGCCTGGAACAGCAGTCTCTCTTTCCTCTCAGTTTCTCCAACTCTTAATGGCTGCAGAACTCATTTCACATTTAAAATACACAGGCCTTCCTGTCATTTGCTTTATAAGCACACCTCTTGTTTGTCCAGCTGGATTATACATATTCTATACATAAGGACTAGGGTTTTCTGCATCTTGATATTCAGTACAATGCTTAGTGTAAGTCCTTGAATTACATGCTTAATATTTCTTCTTAATATTCCTTATTAAAGGAATGGCAAGATATTACTTCTACTTTAAGGTATTTTGGAAAATTATTACACTTTTTGGACTAATCACTCTTTTTATGCTTTGGAGAATTTATTTCCTCCTCACTGATGTTGCACATTGTATAACATATTAGATATCCCTTTTAGTTGGGGTATCAGGAAAATTACAACTAAGTTCACTTACTCTATTGACTCTCTACTTCCCTACTTGCCTCAATGCTAGTTTTCCACTTCCATTTCTATTAGTTTATTTTATGCTTCTTTCTTATTTTTTTGTAAGGCATTTTTAATCCCTTTTGGAAGGAAAAGATATTATGAATATACTTGCATAAGACTCTTTTTAATAAAAATATAACTTTTTAAAATTAATTTTCCATTTAGTCATTCAGGAAGTATTAAAGGAACTGAACTGAAGAAGATGTAAGAGGCAGTGAAGGTCTAGATGCCTACCTATTAAAGAAATATTCATTATTTTTCAAAACACACTGATCATAATTTTTTTGAAAGGCAATGGAATCTAGGGTAAGCTGAGTAACTGGAATGTCAGGTGGAAAAGAGACTAAAAAATTCATGTATTTCAAATAATACTGCAAAATTACTCAGAATAGAGCCATCTGGACAAAGTCCATGTTAATAAATGAAAGAAAGACAAGTAATTTCCGTAGAGTATACCTTCATGAAATATTTTTCAAAATGGGCAAAATATTAGTTTGGGGAGCAATGAGAAATACCGAACCTAAATCAATGTTAATGACTCTAAGGGACATAGAGGAACTATAAAATTTTCGATAGAAGTTTCATGTGTTGTTTTTGAAGTTATTCTTATTTGTTTTGGAGTCCTCCATATTACCATATGTTGATGCCAAGGTGAAAATAGTGCATTTCACACAATCAGTTCTGGAAATTGGAATATATTCCCTATCCAAGTTTCATAAGCGTTTGCTTTATACTACTCATTTTAGCACTTTAATCTTATATTGTTCCCTAATTGACTCAGCAAAATATTTATATACAGGAGGTGCAAATAAATAAGACTTGGTAATTGACTTTCAAGAGTTCGCTACTTAATAGGGGAGCTCATACTCTGGATTAACCAATTATATCAGTTGCATTCATCTTGCTGGTTCAAAATATATGATGTGTAGGCTGAATAGTATGATATCCTTGATACTTTCTGTTGTGTTGAGTAACAGTAAAAACCCACAGAAAAATAATAAGGCTTTTAACCAGATGGTACAATATTGCTATCATGCTTTTGAGTTAATCCTGTCATAAATCTGCAGTGTTTAACTTCAGAATAAGGAATCATGACCTTAATGGAATTAGAAAGGAACAAAAAAATAAGTTGCAGTATTAGTTGGCATATAGATACTAACTATTTCTCATAGTGACTGGCACATGTGATCCAAATAGTTGGTGTTTCACAGATCCTTAATGTTTGGTTGGTATACAGGAGCAGCTGGTCTGTTGGAACTTAACTTTGAGAAACAGGATCACAAGACCACACCAGTTTATAAATCAGCTCATTGTACATTATGCAAGGAATGCCCTTTTCTGCTAGGGGCATGAAGGATATTGTTAGACATTAGAATGGTGGTAATAGAGGAGAAATGTATGACTGAAGGTTACGATAGTGGTGGAGTCTGGGTCTGGTCTCAGAAGGAGGATAGTGCTGTTCCTAGATCTGAAAAGATAATTGTTTGGTTGGTGGCTGGAAGTCACTCAAGAGACAATAAGTAGGTAAGAAATAGTAATCTTTGGATTCCACTAGCCATGACTTTTAGATGACTGGGAAAATAAAGATCACAGAGAATGACCACAGTAAGGCAAATATCACCTTTGGGGAGAAGTTATAGGGAGAGGGGTTCAGTGACCCATCAGATTGAAATATATCAATTGCTGAAGAAATCAGGGGATCTCAAGTCTGCTTTCAAGTATTTATAAATCTAGCAGAGGAAATAAGAGAATATTAAACTATAGCCTAAGGTAATTGTCAAAAGAATGTGCCATGAAAAACTATGCAACCTCAGAGACTAAATGTGAGGGGATATAATGTCAAATAAATGTATACCATGTGCCAAGAACATGTTTGATTATTTTTTTTTAATGTACATGAGGACATTATCATGTGTGGTTGGAAGATCAGAAAAGGTTTTATCATTCTTTTTAAAATTGAGCTTAATCAGAGAACCAGTCTAGAGTCCAGTGATTTGAGTTCTGATTTTTTCATTAATCATTGTACAATTTTTGGCAAATCATTTAAGAAGCTTCAGCTTGTTCTTCTTAATATGTAAACTAAGGGTAACAATAGTTGCATAACCTTGCAGAGTGATGGTGAGCACTAAATGTGGTGGCTGATTTCAGACCTTTTTTTTTGCCAGCTCATGATATTTTTGGATATGTAAATAAAAACTTGTTTGCTTTTCCTTTTACAAGTGTCCCAAGACAAGCTATGGCAAAATATGAAAAGCTATCACAAACCTTGACAGGGTATTAAACAACAGAGACGTCATCTTGCCAGCAAAGCTCTGGCATGTACTCAAAGCTATTATTTTTCTGGTAGTCATGTACAGATGTGAGAGTTGGACCATGAAGAAGACTGAGCACCGAATAATTGATGCCTTCAAATTGTGGTACTGGAGAAAACTCTTGAGAGTCCCTTGGACTGCAAGGAGATCCAACCAGTCAATCCTAATCAGCCTTGAATATTCATTGGAGGGACTGATGCTAAAGCTTCAGTACTTTGTCACCTGATGCAAAGAGCTGACTTATTGGAAAAGATCCTGATGTTGGGAAAGATTGAAGGCAGGAGGAGAAAGGGGTGACAGAGGATGAGATGGTTGGATGGCATCACCGACCCAATGGACATGAGCAAATTCCAAGAGATAGTGAAGGACAGGGAAGCCTGGTGTACTGCAGTCCTTGGAGTCTCAGAAAGTCGAACACGACTTAGCAACTGATCAACAACAACAGCAAGACAATTCAATGAAGGAAAGAATAATATTTTCAGAAAATCTATAGATACTCATTTAGAAGAATGAAGTTGGACTTCTAACTCATATTGTATTCAAAAATTAATAACTCAAAATAGATAATAGACCTAAGTGTAAGAGTTAAAACTGTAAAACTCTTGAAAGAAAACATAGGAGTAAATCTTCAGGATCTTGCATTAGGCAGTGACTTCTTAGATATGATTCCAAAAGCATAAGCAACAAAGAAAAAAATAGATAAATTGCAATTTATCAAAGTAAAAGATTGTGTTGCAGTGACACCATCAAGAAAGTGAAAAAGATAGTTCATAGAAGTTTGTGAATCATATTTTGATATAGAGAACTCTTAAAACTCAACAAAGTGGGAAAAGATTCAAATAGAAATATCTGTAGAAAAATACATGAATGATTTACAAGCACATGGAAAGATGATCTACATCATTAACCATTAAGAAATACAACTTAAAGCCACAATTATATACTATTTCACACTTCCTGTTGTTGTTTAGTCACTAAGTCATGTCTGACTCTTTTGCAAACCTATAGACTATAGCCTGCCAGGCTCCTCTGTCTGTGGGATTTCCTAGGCAAGAATACTGGAGTGGGTTACCATTTCCTTCTAGGACAGCCAAAATAAAGAGAAAGGCATTATAAGTATTGATGAGGTTGTGGAGAGTTTGGAACACTGTTACATTGCTGGAGGAACTTTAAAATGGTGTAGCCACTATGGAAGATACTTCTGATAAGTGGGTAAACAAAATGTTTAAGTGGATAAGCAAAATATCCATACAGTGGATTAAAAAAAAAATCAAGCACTGGCTTATTCTATAACACAGATGACACTTTAAAATAATTATACCAAGAGAAAGCAGTCAGTCACAAAGGCCACATGTTTTATGATTCCATTTATATGAAACGCCCAGAATATCCATAGAGATAAAAAGTATATTAGTGGTTGCAAGGAGGTTGGGAGAGATGGTATGGGCAGATTTCAACATTTTTTATGATGTTAGCTATAGCTTTGCATATAAGGCCTTTATTATGTTGAGGTATGTTACTTCTGTGCCTAATTTCTAGGGATTTTAATCATAAATTATGTTGAACTTTGTCAAAAACTTTTTCTGTATCTATTGAGATGACCATATGGTTTTTATTCTTCAATTTATTGATGTGGTATATCATGTTGATTTGTGTATATTGAAAAACTCTTGCAACCCTGAGATAAAGTCCACTTGATCGTGGTGTATATCTTTTAAACATATTGCTGGATTTGATTTGCTGGTATTTTGCTGAGGATTTTTGCATCTATGTTCACTTGTGATATCTTCGTCTGGTTTTGGTATCAGGGTGACTCTGGTCTCCAGAATGACTTTGGGAGTGCTCCTTCCTCTGCAGTGTTTTGTAATAATTTGAGAAGGCGAGGTATTAACTCTTCTTTAAATGTTTGGTAGAATTAGCCTATGAAGCCATTTGGTTCTAGACTTTTGTTTGTTGGGAGTTTTAAAATCACTGATTCAATTTCACTATTGTCAATTGGTCTATTTATATTTTCTATTTCATCCTCGTTCAGTCTTGGGAGATTGTTCCTTTCTAAGAATTTGTCCATTCTTCTAGGTTATCTATTTTACTGGTCTATGGTTGCTCCTAGTAGTCTCTTATGATCCTTTGTATTTCTGTGGTTTTGGTTATAACTTCTTTTTCATTTCTAATTTTATTGATTTGGACCCTCTCCCTTTTTTTTTTCTTAATGAGTCTTGCTATAGTTTTATCAATTTTGTTTACCTTTTCAAAGAACTGACTTTTAGTTTTATTGATCTTTTTTTAGTCTTTATTTTATTTATTGTTGCTCTGATCTTTTTGATTTCTTTCCTTCTATTAACTTTGGGTTTGTTCTTCTTTTTCTAGTTGTTTTAGGTGTAATATTAGTTTTTTTATTTGAGATTTTTATTATTCTTTGAAGGTTCTATAACTATAAACATCTTTCTTAGAAATGCTTTTGTTGTGAGCTGTAGATTTTGGATCATTGTGTTTTCATTTTCATTTGTTTCTAGGGATTTTTTATTTCCTCTTTTATTTCTTCAGGGATTCAATCAATAGCATGTTATTTAGCCTCTATGTGTTTATGTGTGGGGTTTTTTTGCGGTATTTTTTCCTGTTGATTTCTAATCTTTTAACACTGTGGTCAGAAAAGATGCTTGATATGATTTTATTTCTCTTAAATTGGCCAAGGTTTGTTTTGTAGTCTAGCATAGGAAAAGGAGTACGTCAAGCTGTATATTGTCACCCTGCTTATTTAACTTCTATGCAGAGTACATCATGAAAAATGCTGGGATGGAAGACGCACAAGCTGGAATCAAGATTGCCGGGAGAAATATCAATAACCTCAGATATGCAGATGACACCACCCTTATGGCAGAAAGTGAAGAGGAACTCAAAAGCCTCTTGATGAAAGTGAAAGAGGAGAGTGAAAAAATTGGCTTAAAGCTCAACATTCAGAAAACGAAGATCATGGCATCTGGTCCCATCACTTTATGGGAAATAGATGGGGAAACAGTGGAAACAGTGTCAGACTTTCTTTTTCTGTGCTCCAAAATCACTGCAGATGGTGACTGCAGCCATGAAATTAAAAGACGCTTACTCCTTGGAAGGAAAGTGATGACCAACCTAGATAGTATACTGAAAAGCAGAGACATTACTTTGCCAACAAAGGTCCGTCTAGTCACGGCTATGGTTTTTCCAGTGGTCATGTATGGATGTGAGAGTTGGACTGTGAAGAAAGCTGAGCACCGAAGAATTGATGCTTTTGAACTATGGTGTTGGAGAAGACTCTTGAGAGTCCCTTGGACTGCAGGGAGATCAGCCCTGGGATTTCTTTGGAAGGATTGATGCTAAAGCTGAAACTCCAGTACTCTGACCACCTCATGCGAAGAGTTGACTCATTGGAAAAGACTCATATGCTGGAAGGGATCGGGGGCAGGAGGAAGAGGGGACGACAGAGGATGAGATGGCTGGATGGCATCACCAACTCGATGGATGTGAGTCTGAGTGAACTCCAGGAGATGGTGATGGACAGGGAGGCCTGGTGTGCTGTGATTCATGGGGTCACAAAGAGTCGGACACGACTGAGTGACTGAACTGAACTGATGTGATCTATCCTGGAGAATGTTCCATGTGCAATTGAAAAGAATGTGTGTTCTATTGCTTTCAGATAGAATGCTCAACATAATCAATTTAATGTTAAGTACATTTATTCTAAATTTGCATAGTAAAAAATTAATATACAGAAATCTGTGCATTCACTGACAATGAAGCAGCAGGAAGAGATATTAAAGAAACAATCCCACAAAGCCTTTGCACAGCAAAGGAGACCATTGACAAAACAAAACGACAGCCTACGGAATGGGCGAAAGTATTTGCCAATGATAGGATGAGTAGGGATTAATAAATAGCTCATGCAACTCAACATCAAGAAAACAAACAACCCAATTAAAAAATAGGGCAGTACTTAATAGACATTTTTCCCAAGAGGAAATGCAGGAACATCCCCGGTGGTACAGTGGATGGGAGTCCAACTGCCAGTGCAGGGGACTCGTGTTCAATCCCTAGTCCAGGAGCATTCCACATGCCGTGGAGCAGCTGGGCCCACGCACGACAACTGCTGAGCCAGCACTCCAGAGCCCACGGGCCATAACTACTGAGCCATCACGTGACAGCTACTGGAATGTGCATGCTCTCGGGCCCACAAGCCACAATTAATGAGCCCCCATGCTACATCTACTGAAGCCCACGCACCTAGCCTGTGTTCCACAACAAGAGAAGCCACCACAGGGAGAAGCCTGTGCACAACATCAAAGAGCAGCCTGTATTCTCTGTAACTAGAAAAAGCCTATGTGCAGTAACACAGACCCAGTGCAGCCAAAGACAAATAAATTATAAAGAAAGAGGAAATGCAGATGGCCAACAGGTACGTAAAAAGATGCTCATCATCACGAAATGCAAATTAATACCATGATGAAATACCACCTCACAGCTGTCAGATTGACTGTCATCAAAGGAACACAAGTGACCAATGTTGGTGCAGATGTGGAGAAAGGGCAGCCCTTGCACATTGTTGGTGGGTGTGTAAATTGGTGCAGCCACTGTGAAAAAACAGTGTGGAGATTTCTCAAAACTGAAAACAGAAGTACCGTATGACCCAGAAATTCCAATCCTGGAAATTTATGTAGAAAACAAAAAGACTAATTTGGATAGGTACATGCACCCCTGTGTTCATAGCAGCATTATTTACAATTGTCAAGATATGAAAGCAACCTAGTGTCCATCAATAGCTGAATGGGTAAAGAAGATATGGTATATTTATATGATGAAATACTACTTGGAACATTAAAAAAGAGTGAAAACCTGCCCTTTGCAGCATCATGGATGGACATGAAAGACATTATGCTAAGTGAAATCAGCCAGACAGAGAAAGAGAAATGCTGTATAATATCACTTATATGTACAATCTAAAGAATAATACAACAACAAAAAAGCAGAGTCACAGATATATAAAACAAAAGAATGGTTACCAGTGGGTGGGTGATATAGGGGAGGTACAAACTATTGGATGTAAGATGGCTCAAGGATGCATTGTACAGCTTGGCAAATATAGCCAATATTTTGTAATAACTACAAATGGAAAGTTACATATAAAATTAGTGTCATAAATAAAAATAAATTAAAAGAATATCATTATCCATTAACTATCATCTTTAGAACCCAGTAAGTCAAAACACTTCGGTTGACATTCCAGTTTTGCCATTCATTGCAGTAATTATGTCCATCTAGTCTCAGCCAGTCAAGTGCTGCCATTTGCCTCTGCGTCCCAGGATCCTACCATCCTCATTTCTATAAAGAATCCAAATCCTCCCACCCCGACCGTCACTCCCAAATTACAGAAGATAGCCAGAGCAGAATTTTTCAAAGACACTACTAGCCTTTTCAAATGACAACAGTAACTGTCTTTGTGAAGAGAATATCCTAAAGGCCCCCTCCTGAGAAAGAGTTAGATGGAGGTGCTTGAACTGTATACAAGAAAAAAGAAAGATGCTGATCCATGCTCTGTTGCTCAGCCATGTCCGACTCTTGCTTCCCCATGGACTGTAGCCCACCAGACTCCTCTGGCCATGGAATCCTCCAGGCAAGAATACTGGAGCAGGTTGCCATTACCTACTCCAGGGGATCTTCCTGTGGGGGCTGAACCCGTGTCTCTTGGGTCTCCTGCATTGGCAGGTGGATTTTTTACCACTGCATCACCTGGGAAGCCCGATGCTGATTCAGAGTGCATTTATAAGCGTTAACTCCATGGGCAACTGGCACCTAATCCCTGTGGGCATCTCTGGGAGATGGTGTGCATATGGAACTCAGAATGGTCTCACTCAAGGAGTGAGGGGGCCGAGGGATCGTTTTCTAATTCTCAAGTGGGATTGAAGGTTACCTGTAAAGGTGTGGACTCCCTAGCACTTGAGGCCATCCCAGCTGACCCTAAAGATGCACTCAGCTGAAGAGGTACAGGTGCTTGCAGTTAGACACCTTTGTGTGGGTGCTCAGTTGCTCAGTTGTGTCTGACTCTTTGTGACCCCTCCAGGCTCCTCTGTCCATGGGATTCTCCAGGCAAGAATACTGAAGTAGGTTGTCACTTCCTCCTCTAATGGATCTTCCTGACCCAGGGATAAAACCTACATCCACTATGTTTCCAGCATTGACAGGTGGATTCTTTACTGCTGAGCCACCTTTGGCCTTATGAAAGCAGTGTGTACCAGGGGATATGGGCAAAATCTCAGTAAATTTCAGCTGGACAAATAAACAAATCCCACATTCTTTAGTATCTGACTCTCAAAAATCACATTCTTAATATTCATTATTCTTTTTTCAGTGGAGAATTGAGAAGTGAACAGAAGGATCATTTCAAACTTATATAGAAACGCTTCCTTTCAGCAGACTGTAGAAACCATGAGAATAATGATTTTATCTCCTTTGATCACTGTGACATTCCCAGTGGTCTAGTAGAATACCCAATTAGTTTTTATTTGCCACATTTTATAGTGTCTGCTTTCTCATATTATTGAAATGGGAGGATTCTCTCTCTCTCTTAATTTTTGCAATTATGGTTCAGAGCATTCTATGAGGTAGGAATCAGTTAACCTGGGTCTGGTAAAAAGTAGGTGGTAAGTAATATTAAAAGAATGAAGGAGAAGCACAGAAAGTCATTATTAGTGTTACAATTTTAGTCACGCTATATTTTGATGTTTTAATATTTTGCTGTTTTAAATATTGTGTTAAATTTTAATGGGAGCTAGAGTGCTTATTCTGCTGATAATATTAATACTAAAAGATATATATTCTTCAGTAAATGATACATGAGTCTATTTCATCTGCATGCATTTATTATAGTGTAGTATTTAGAATTTCAGATTATCCAGTTTATGGCTATACTAAGGAATATTTTGACTTTTGAGATACAAACACACACATGTACAACTTGCCATTCTCCTTTATTCTATGCATGGATATGTAGATGATTCCACTGAGTTCAGAATAATTGATATTTTGCACTGAACTATGTTAAATAATTTATTCTTGCAGATGTTCTTCTTAAAGATTTTCCCCTTAGGTCCTGAAATTGTTTTGTATGCCCTGAACATATATCAGTTGAAAACAGAGAGAGGTCTGACCCACAAAATTTGGGATAGAGGGGAGAAACCAACCTGAAATTAAGCATGGACTTTATAGGATCCACAAAATATAGATTCGGCTTTGTCTCTTCTCTGTCGTATACCCATCTGTAGAGCATTTGATGTCTTCTTCATCTAAATTCTTCTTTTGCCAAGACTGTATTTTATTGGCCTATTTTATTGGCCAATTGCCCTAGTTTCTTACAAGTAGAGAAAGATGGAGCTAATTTGATGTCTGTTATCTTTCCAGTAGTCATGTATGTGTCATGGATGTGATAGTTGGACTATAAGAAAACTGAGTGCCAAAGAATTGATGCTCTTGAACTGTGGGGTTGGAGAAGACTCGTGAGAGTCCCTTGGACTGCAAGGAGATCCAACCAGTCCATCCTAAAGGAATTCAGTCCTGAATATTCATTGGAAGGACTGATGCTGAAGCTGAAACTCCAGTACTTTGGCCACCTAATGCGAAGAACTGACTCATTAGAAAAGACCCTGATGCTGGGAAAAATGGAAAGCGGGAGGAGAAGGGGATGACAGAGGATGAGTTGGATGGATGGCATCACCAACTCAATGGACATGAGTTTAAGTAGGCTGTGGGAGTTGGTGATAGACAGGGAAGCCTGGTGTGTTGCAGTCCATGGGGTTACAAAGAGTGGGATACTACTGGCAACTGAACTGAACTGATACTGTTGGGAGGGGGTTCTCTGTAGGAAAATATTTCTTTACTCTTTTATTTCTCCCGAACATTTAGAAATAAATAGAGATTTAACACTTGCAATGTCATCTCACAATTATCTCCAATTACAAATTAGCTGCCTAAAATTATTTATAAGTAACACTTTTGCGGACACATTCATTGTAAATGTCTGTGGCTGTATCATGCAAAGTGTATATTTAGCTTTATAATGCATTATTATGTGAAAAATAACTATTAGTTGAGCACACGATGAATTTAGGTTTTGTGAAGACCAAATTTTATAATTTTGAGAAGCCTGCTTTAACAAATAACAGCATTAATATTATTAATATAAAGTTAAGTATAAAAGCAAATATTTATTTAGAATGAGGAATCATAACAACTGAAAATCATACTTAACACAAAACCTGGACTGATAACATTACTTGCTATTATTGACTATCTGATACCTATGTCTAATAATGTTTTCCTACATTTTAAACTACATGTTTTTGAAAGTCTCTTTTCATAACAGCTATGTAATTTAATTTTTCATGGAGAATAAAAGATAATTTAAGCTTTTCTCTAAGAATGCTCAACTAAAGTTTTTTTTATTACTGCTAGTTTGGAAAATTTGCTTTCTGTTCCCTAACTTGTTATGGACAATGTGCTATCCTTGCAGAGAGTGAGGTTGTATTTGGAAAGATTCTCAGATTTCTTTCCTGTCTGAACTGTGAGTTTGTAGGACATCACTAGTCATCTCCTTATGAATTGCCTTTTCTGAATTACTCATCTCCCCTTAGAGAAATGTTGGACTTTTCCATTATATTCTCTATGCCTCTTACCTTTTCTTTCACTTGCAATCTCCTCTCATTTTTTGTTGTGTTGAATATTTTCTTGTGATTTATCTTTCAGTTAATATGTGTTTTTCAAATCTATTACTAAATCTGACTTTTAAGTTTTAATTTCAGTTATCAAAGTTTTTATTTTTAGGAGTTCTTTTTGCAAATTTCTTAGGTATGTTTCAACTCCTTGGTGATATTATCAATCTGCTTTTTACTTCTTTAAACCATAATGTTGGTAGCTATTTGATATTCTGTTCTCATCATTCCAGTACCTGAATATTTTGTTTAATGTTGATTTTGTTGATTGATTCTGTTTAGTATTGATTTTGTTGTGTCCCGCATGGCACCATGTTACCTTGTATGTTTTGGTTTTGACTGTGAGCTCACATTTTCTAAAACTTGATCTAGAGGAATATTTTAAGATTTGAGTTGCAGGTCCATAGAAGCAAATAAGATTTTTGTTTGCTTCTGCTTATTCATTAGTGTTATCAACTCAGGACTACTTTAACGTTAATTCTCAGCTCAAAGCTTTATTATTTTTCTTTTCTTTTAAATCTCATAGATAGTATGAATTTGTATGGTGTCTGTGTCTCTGAATTCTTGGGGGGAATTTCCCTCTTGACTGGGCAGTAAAGTTAGGATAAGTATGTTACCTTGAAACATCCTTCAGTCCATGGGTTCGTTTCTAGTTCTGCCTCACAGTGAAAGTGAATCTCATTGATAGCCCATCTTTGTGCCAGGTCCCTATTTGACTCCCTATCTTGGGTTACCCTCGGGCTTGGTCTCTTTTGCCTCATACGCAGGGCACTGGTGGTAAAGAAACTACCTGCCAGTGCAGGAGACACGGGTTCCATCCCTGGGTCAGGAAGATCCCCTGGAAAGGGAAATGGCAACCCTCCGCAGTATTCTCGCCTGGAGAATCCCATGGACAGAGGAGCTTAGTGGGCCACAGTCCATGGGGTCACAAAGAGATAGACATGAGTGAAGCAACTTAGCATGCCCAGGGCCATCAAAACTCGAGCTCAAGTTCATCGGAGTTTAGCTGTTGCCCTTGGAGTGAAACCGGAATCAGTGCTCTGCTTGCCTTTTCAGTTCCCCTTTCACTGACTTTCTGAGCATTCTTTACTTCCTTTCCACAACAGCAATGCTTTTAAAAAGATGTTTAAAAAATGTCCACTGTGTTTATCTCTTCAGCAAGAAAGTTTTTTCAGATTATCAGCTTAAAAATAGGCATGTCTTTGGTTTTGTGTTTAAAATAGGAACCTGTGGAAATGGCACAGGTTTTGGGTTCCTACAGCTCTGTGTTTGGAGCCCAGTTCCACCAGTTACTTTGATAAACTTGTATTCATCACAATTTCCCTGTATCTGTTTCTTCTACTTTAAAGACAGATGGTATTACTTGCTCTACCTGGTTTTGTAATTATTATTACTGTGTGTGTGTTAGTTGCTCAGTCATGTCCGACTCTGCAATCCCATGGACTGTAGCCTGCCAGGCTCTTTTGTCTGTGGAATTCTCCAGGCAAGAATACTGGAGTGAGTTGCCATCCCCTTTTCCAGGGGACCTTCCTGCCCCAAAGACCGAACCTGGGTCTCCTGCACTACAGGAGGATTCTTTACTGTCTGAGCCACCAGAGAAGCCAATTATTATTAATAGTGTAAAGTAACTAGCTTAGTGTCTAGTATGTTGAAGCTATTTAATAAACTGTAGCTATTATCATCATATCACCCTAATATTTCTGTATACATAATTTCTACAGTATTTATTATTTTAACATCTTCTTAAAATATACACATACAATGAGGTATTAAAATAGTAAATATTGTAAAGAATTATGTATGTACATATATACACATATGTATCTCCATGTTGTTTAGTCGGTGAGTTGTGTCCAACTCTGTGACCCAATGGACTGCAGCGTGCCAGGCTTCCCTGTCCTTCACTGTCTCCAGGAGTTTGCTCAAACTCATGGCTATTGAATTGCTGATGCTTTCTCTATATATGCTTACATAAATACATATAAAGTTTGTTCTTTAATCTTAAGTGTTTTTTTGGTTGATGACAATCACAGACAAATTAATTCTATGGAACACCATTTCTCCCAATAATACTTCACTGCTTTGCCCTAGTCCAGGCTGTCATCCCCTCATCCCTCATTATTACCATATCCTCTTAACCAGTCTTTCTTCACTCGGTCTTGGGCTCTTCCAATAACTCTGAACACCTCAGTGAGAATTACCTTCCTGAAATGTAAGTCTGTTCATATCACCCCTGTGCTTCATGGTTTCCATTGCCCTTGGGATGACATGAAACTCCTTTTTATGGCCGGTGAGGCCCTTTGAGACCTGCCTTCACTATCTCAAGTTTTGCCTGGTACCTTGCCTCATTTCAGCCACAATGAACTTCTTCCAGTCTCCCTCTCCAGGCTTCCTCTTCCTTCCAAGCCTTGGCACAAAGTTTGGTTCTCTTGCCTGGAATGTTCTTCTTCTTCATTCCCTTTTCCATGAATAATATTATTCATTCTGTAGCAATCCTCTTAAGGGCCCTGTTCTTCAAGAAGCCTTTCCTGAATTCTAGTCCCCTAAGTTGAAATTAGCTGCTCCTACTTCCTATTTCTGTAAAAGCTCAATTAACCCCCTCCCATAGCACTGTGTAAGCCCAGCAAGAGCAGGGTCACATCTGTTCTGCAGAACATCAGACCCAGCACAGAATCTGCCACAATGTGGGTGCTCAAAATCTCAAAATGCTTGAAGGGCTGAAGCAGTAAGTCGTCAGTGATCTTTGCTGCTGGCTTCACTTCTCACCCCTTCCACCTCACCCTGCCCTCCAAACTGAGCGTATTTTGAGCATATTTCCTCAGTGGCTCCAGTTGTGTTTTCCTTCCCAGGCGTGGCACATGCTGTTCTCTTTCTTTTCCTCTTTATCTCGCTAAGTCCTCCTTCTCCGTGCTGTCCCCTTACATGCCACCCTCCAGTGTCATGCCCTTCTTACCCTCTACCGCGCTTCAGTTGATTATTACACTTCTGCCCTCATGACACCACCCGCGTGTTCTAAGAATGCTTGTTGAAATAGGCCTTCCCCATTCTCTTTCTAGTGCCCGTCACTGTGCCTGCCCCAGCTGATTTTTGTGGAATGAATAAATGAATGACCTAGTATGCTGCTGAATACACCTTGTGGAAAATACTTTAGAAATAGTTGCCTCCAGGCATTTATATTTTTTCCTTCTGATTTCTTGAAAACCTAAAAGGAATTTAAATTGAATGTGTTAATAGATATGCTTTTCATTCTGAGTGTGAGGTATCAAATTATAAAAAAGAGCTTCCTAAACTAGGGAGAAGGAGAGCAAGAGTGGAGACAAGCAGGAAGCTATTGAAGTAATTCAGGTAAGAGATAATGGAGGCTTGGGATCGGAGCCTGTAGCTATCATGGTGGGAAGTCTGCAAAGCTAAGTCTGTACATCCACCATGTGACTGGAATCAACATGACATACGTGAGAAAGGGAAGTCAAACATAAAATCCAAGAGAAGACATAACTCGCCTGAGCAACTGGGTGAATAGAGGAATCATTGCTGAAACAGAGCAGTAGGTGTTGCCACAGGATTTTGGGAGGAAAGGCCATAAATTTGATTTTGGATATTTTGATATGTTTATTAGGCAAAAAGTGGGCATATCAATAAGAGTTAGACACATTGTCAGGGTTGAAGATGGAAATTTCAGAACCATCCATGATAAGTTGACATTTACAGCCAGGAGGCTAGAAGAGATTACAGAATTTTCTATCAGGTTTTCTTTTAGAAACATCGAATAATAACTTTTTCAGTCTTTAGTGAAGCGGTCTATTACTGCACAAGAAAATCCAAGTGATGAGAATGATGTATGTCAGGAGCACATTTTGTTGCAAGAGCTAAGGTTCCTTTGGAAATTAACCATTTGTAAGATAATGATTTAAAGGGTTTCTAATAGTTGAGATGTGTTTGGACTTCAAAATGACCCTTAGAATTTAAAGTAAAAATTTTAAAAATTAGTTCCATTTGAATAATGAAAATGAAAGGATACACTTTTCCAAGAATGCAAAAGGAATCTGAAAGAGATTGTAGTTTGCCAAGGGTGTAAAGCAGTAGATGTAAAACTTTAATTTGAAGCCGAGTTTTCCTTTTTTCAGGGCCCATTCTTTAAGCTACACAAATGACAAGTCATTATGTTCAGAAGAAAACAAAGAGAATGCCATGTCTTCCACTTCTCTCATTTGCTCTTTTGGAAATCCACAAAACATGCTTTTAAATCACAGAACTGTACATTAAATTCTATCAGAAAAATAATATTATTTTTCAGGTAGCAATCAAACATATATTTACTTTTTGTTATATATTTCAAATGTTCCATTGATTTTTCTGATTAGAAAATGAAATATATATAATGCAGAAATTAGCATGATGCAAAAAATATAAAGTGGAAATTTCTACCACTTGTACCATGGAAAGATGGTCATGATTCAAACTTTGATGTTTTTATTTCAAGATTTTATTTTGCTGTGAGTGCTCATTCATGCTCAAGCTTTTATTAAAAAAAGAAATATAACAAAACGATAAGGCCATGGCATACTCAAGCTTTTATATTTTAAAGCAAAAATCGAAATATAACAAAATGGTAAAGCCATGATGTATTATAGACAACTAAATACATGGAGTAATAAGTAAAGATCTATATTATTTTTTTGTATAAGCTACAGAGCATTACATTGGTAGAAAATCATAAGTTGTGTATATCAAATGTTCTACTGATGAACATTTCAACTGTTTTAATTTTCTTTTATTATAATTAGTCTTGTGGCAGTCATACAAAGGAATATTTAACACAGTAAAAATTTTGATGTCAAATGAGAAGTTGTTTTCTGTGGACATTGTACCAGTATATATTTCTTTTGGTACAATATGAGAGTGCTCATTTCCTCAAATTCTTGCGAACGTTTTCTTTACTTACTCATTTTTTTCTTTTTTATTGAGGTATAGTTGATTTACAATATTATATTAGTTTCAGATGAACAACATGCTGATTAAAATTTTTTATAGATTATACTCTTATTATAAAGCTTCCCTAATGGCTCAGCAGGTAAAGAATCCACACCTGCAATGCAAGAGACACAGGAGACATGGGTTCAATTCCTGGGTCGGGAAGATCCCCTAGAGAAGGAAATGGAAACCCACTCCAGTATTCTTGCCTGGAAAATTCCATGGACAGAGGAATTTGGTGGGCTACAGTCCAAAGTGTTGTGAAGAGTTGACATGTCTGATGACATAACACACCACATAACTGTATGAAGTATTGACTATATTCCCAGTGATGTACAATATATCCTTGTAGCTTATTTTATACATAATAGTTTGCACCTCTTAATCTCCATACCTGTTTTGCCCCTCTGCCCTTTCCTCTCCCAACTGGTAAGCACTGATTTATTCCCTGTATCTGAGTCTATTTCTATTGTTATATTCATTTATTTGCTTTATTTTTTTATATTCATCATATAAATGAGAACACAGAATATTTTTCTTTGACCTGTTTCACTAAGCGTAATACCATTCAGGTTCATCCATGTTGTTGCAAATGGCAATATCTCATTCTTTTTTATGGTTAAGCAGTATTCCATTGTATACATACACTCTAGTAATACTCTGTGGCTTTTTCTATTTTTCAAAGTGATTTCTTCTATAGTGGTGGTGGTGGTTTAGTCACTAAGTCATGTCCAACTCTTGCAACCCCATGGACTGTAGCCTGCCTGGCTCCTCTGTCCATGGGATTTCTCCAGACAAGAATACTGGAGTGGGTTGCCATATCCCTTCTCCAAGGGATCTTTCCAACCCAGGAATTGAACCAGGGTCTCCTGCATTGCAGGCAGATTCTTTACAGACTGAGCTACAAGGGAAGCCTCATTTTATCCATACATTAACTCTGAGAAATAGGCCAAATAAACATCATTTGTCTCATTTCATTGAAGGGAAAGTTGAGACACAGTTAAGAAACAATTCTGAGATTTCATAGGTTTCATAGGAAGTTTTCAGACTAGGAAAAGGACGTTAAATTCTATTATGTTCTCTCCATGCTAATGAAAGCCTTGTTCAGTAACTGTTTTATGTGTGTAAGATTTCTAGCTTACCTCTATGTCTTCTAATCCTATTTTTCCCTTTTAACAGTTAGCAGGAGTTGGAGATACATGGTAGATACTCATTAAACACTTTGATAGATGCTCTCTATCAGTAAGCATAATGGTTCTACCTTGAGTGACTACCATGATTGATTGTACTTGTACCTAGGGGACTGTGAGAAATATTCTGAGATTATATCTGGGCTCAGGTGGAAAGAGTGTGATAATCAATGGGTGACATCTGTTTTTGAGCAGAAGAGGGCCACATATTCATGCTAGTGAAGAGAGTAGTCATGTGTACAAATTATTTCTCATTTTTGAATTTCTTATCAACTATTTTTGAAGACTATTTTTAAAATAGTCTTTCAAGTCCTTGTTCTTTTTAATTTATGGAAAAATTTATTCAATTCTAGGAAGCATTACAGATCTATATTTATTTCAAAACAATGATTTTATGAGTTATGCATACTTCGTGTTTGTGTTTTATAAAAATAAATTCCTTGGGGAGGATCCTTGGTTTTCTTGTTCACTGCTGTATCCTTAGTGTCTGCGTATATTAGGTGCTTAATCAGTATTTACTGAATAAATGAATGAAAGTCTCAGTGGTTTTTATGTTTTTTGAAACCATGATTCCTTTGTGTGTTGCTTTAAACTGATCAGCAGCTTAAATCCATCCTTGTGTGGGGATTGGATGGACTCTGAAAATCTTAGAATCAAACTAGTTAAATAATTTACTTAATTTTAGTGAATATCTGTTGTTGTCTTATAGAGCCTGTGACTATATGAATCAAAATTTTAAAAACTGCGTGCTTAGATTAATGCATATTTAGTAGAATAATGCGGGCTGCCTGGTGGCTCAGACGGTAAAGTGTCTGCCTGCAATGCGGGAGACCCGGGTTTGATCCCTGGGTGGGGAAGATCCCCTGGAGAAGGAAATGGCAACCCACTCCAGTACTCTTGCCTGGAAAATTCCAGGGACAAAGGAGCCTTGTAAGCTACAGTCCATGGGGTCGCAAAGAGTCGGACACGACTGAGTGACTTCACTTCACTTCAGTAGAATAATGTAGGTCTGAAGGAGCTGATAGTTGATTCATCTGCCATTTACTCCAACGGTGTGAGTGGTTTGTGAGGTTGTAATGCTGATCCTTGTACCACTTTACCCAGCATAGTGCCTGGGGAGGGAACAATTTTATCTTTCAAAAATGGAGGAGAAATTGAAAAGTCAACTGTTCAGAGGCACAATTTATTACATTATTGTGTTAAAGGACATTAAAATCCAGCACTCACTCATAGCTTCTTTTATATATATATCTATGTCTGTATCTACGATATGTACATATCCTTCTTGTTTCTTTCTTAGGAAAGTCATGGCCATCGGTGAAGGTTTTTTTTATTCATTTTCATTTTATTGTAACTAAATAGTTGAATGAATTCAAGGCTCCTCTTGTGACCCAGACCATCCCTCTCTCTAAAGGTAATTATCATATACTGAATTCTAAGTTTAGAGTAGGACTAGTGATGGGAGTAGTTAACGTCACAAGCTTAGGCTTGAGTCTGAAAAGGACTGAACAATCAGTAAATTGATATTTTCACTTCTTTTCTGCTATTGCTCCTTGGTTATAAGGTTGTTGATCTGAAATCCTTCAGGGATTTTGAAAAGATTCATCTATTTCAAATAAATTGCCCTCTGATTGAACTATAAAATGTCAACTACCTTAATAAGACTAAAGTTTTGAATTAGAAAATGAGATTTCTGTACTATATTTTAGGGAAAATTTTGATTATTATAGAGACAGATGGTAGAGTTCTCACCTTCAAAAAAAAAAAAAAACCCCACAAATAGGAGCTTTTAGAAGCCTAGTGCTAAAATCACATAAGAATGGAAATTAAGGGAGGAAAGCTGGGATCTAAGAGATTATCTTAATGCATTTTAGATGTGTTCAGTTCTATACAGTGATAAATTGTCAATCATCTTTAGTATTAAGTATATACATTTTGTAAATGAAGAATTTGATAATCTCTAAGTTAAGAAAGAAGAGATAAAACATCTATCTAGCTGCTGGGAACGCCCCAGCACACATGGAGAAATGAAAGGAAACATGAGCAGATGAAATGGAAGTTACTGGATTGAAGATGCAGTTTAATGCACTGCACTGAGGTAAAATGTCAATGTCTAAAACTATTAAAAATAGCATCTATTGGCATTGAGCAGGTATGTTATAAGAACAACGAGAAAACTATGATATAAACCAAGACATATCCACTATGGGAATTTTCATATTTTATCCTGTGCCACAAACCCATCTTTCTCCCCTTCTTGGACTACAATTTGAATCCTATAATTTGGGGATTCCAATTAAATTCTTATGATCCAATGAATCACTCTACCAAAAATATTTTGATTTCCATTCATTTGGAATAATATAATGATGATGTGATTTCTGTTGAAGAAAAATGAAAAAGGGAGATGAAAAGCAAGTTAAGGAGACATGCATAGTGTATCAAGTCCTGGGAGAGGTGCTTATCAAAAATAGGTGAAGAAACTGAAGACAGACAGGGGCTCATTTTCAGCTTCAGCTCTCTGAACTCCCCTTATGTATAGAAGGATTATATAATTTATTGTCAAAACAGAGACATCTTTCTGAGCAAGATGAAGTGCTGTTAATAATATGCCTGGATGGTGGTATAAATCTAACTTTTCTTGGGAAACGGGAATGCATAACTACTCTACCCACTTGGTTCCTTGTGGCATGAAATCCATCTGCCATGATCAACACCTTTATTTTCTCAAGTAGATTCCCTTAGAGGTTGATCAGTGTTCTTTTTTTTTTTAATTAATTTTTATTTTTTAGTTTGTTTTGCTTTACAATACTGTATTCGTTTTGCTACTGAATCAGCCACGAGTGTACATGAACTCCCAATCCCAACCCCCACCTCCCCCCTCCCGCCCCACACCATCTCTTTGGATTATCCCCGTGCATCAGTTCCAAGCATCCTGCATCCTGTATCGAATGTAGACCGGTGATTCAATTCTTAACCACACAGGCTCCCGCAGGTGGATCCCTTGCCTTTGTTTACTTTGTGTTTCTCCTGGCACACAGCCTAATGTGACTGGGGTGTGAAACTGGCCAGGGATGCTTCCTTTCAAGAGAAACTCCAACGTTGGCTTATTTGCATCCTAGACTCTTTCAGTGCGATGTGTTGGTGCGGTAAGTTGACCGAGGGAGTGCGTTTCCAGCCTTGGGCTAAGAACTGCCTCTGCGAACTTCTCTCCTTGCTGGTGTGTGTTCTCTGAATTTCCTCACGAGAAGTACAAGAGACTGTTGTGAGTTTAGAGGGAGAAGACAGTAACCTAGTTTATTTTTCTACCATAGTTTTTGCTCCCTGGGTTCATGTAAGCCTTAGCAAAAGTAAACTGATGAGTCGATCTAGTTTATCAGGGTCCTGCATTGAGATTTGAGCTCAAACTTCCAACTAATAAGTTATTCCTTTTCCCGGTTTATAATACAATAGATAACTATAAGAGGAGTCTTTCCATTTTAGCCATGTGACATTTTCCGTTTTAGCTTTTTGGCGCTCATAGTTGATCTTCTAGAATATTCTTTTACCTGCCTAGAATATTTAGACAGTATCAGAAGTGTTTGGAGTTAGTCTGGATCTCTTTCTCAGAAGTCTATAATGCTCCAGTTGGGACTATTCACAGTTATTTGGAGACAAGGGTAGTTCTTTTTATTTACTTCCAGACATCAGCTTTTTCTGCTAGTCAGATACCTTTGACTCTGCTTCTTTGCTGATAGATTGAACATCATTTCTAGCCTTTTGGGAAGACTTTTTCTTTCCATTTATTCCCTTTGTCCTCTCCCTAAAGCACAACACTGATTTTGCTTTGTGTTCTTTTTGACTTTATTTTTCCTTTTAAAAATGTAAAATATATTTCTATAAGAATGTGTAAACAAATACATACCTTTTAAAGAGTCATAATAAAAATCTAATGTGTAGCCAACACTCAAATCAAAAGTAGAATTTCACAGACACTTTAAAAATTCTCTGTATGCTCATTCCCAATTCTGTTCTCATCCTGGCAACATTCTAACTTTCCTGTTAATCATTCTCTTGCTTTTTAAACTTTTTTTTTTATTTTAAAGTCAACTTTGTATTATGTGTCTATAAGCAATATATGGAGAAGGCAATGGCACCCCACTCCAGTACTCTTGCCTGGAAAATCCCATGGACAGAGGAGCCTGGTAGGCGCAGTCCATGGGGTTGCAAAGAGTCAAACATGACTGAACGACTTCACTTTCACTTTTCACTTTCATGCATTGGGGAAGGAAATGGCAACCCACTCCAGAGTTCTTGCCTGGAGAATCCCAGGGACGGGGGAGCCTGGTGGGCTGCCGTCTATGGGGTCGCACAGAGTCTGACACAACTGAAGCAACTTAGCAGCAGCAGCAGCAAGCAATATATTACTTAATTTTACCTTTTCTGAACTTTTCTATAAATGAAAACTAGTTCTCTGGAATTTTGGAAATAATTAACTAATTTCAGTGGAAAAGTTTAACTATAATTTTAAGTAGTGGTATCTGAAATGATTAAAGCATAAATTATATCTGTTTAGTCATATTAATATTGATTAAGAAACTAGATTTGCTAAAGAATTACATAAATTTTGAGGATTAACATTATTAAAAGTGTGACTTTGTTTTGCAAAATTATTAATAGTTTCCTTTGATGCATTTAAATCTTGGCTAATAAGTAATTAACTGCTTTCGAAAAGCAAGGAGGAGGAAAGGCAGAAATTCTGAATGCTATACCTTTTAGGGCCATCACTTAGCAAAATAATTCAGGATTGGAGTTAAAGTGTACCTAAGAGTATAAGGCAATAAAAAAGTTTTTTTTTTTTTTTTAAAAAAACAATCCAGACATCTCGTCCTCTGCTGCCTTCTTCTTTTGCCTCCAGTCTTTCCCAGCAACAAGGAGAGTCAATTCTTTGCATCAGATGGCCAAAGTATTGGAACTTCAGCTCCAGCATCAATCCCTCCAATGAATATTTAGGGTTGATTTCCTTTAGGATTGGACTTCCCTGGTGGCTCAGAGGTTAAAGCGTCTGCCTCCAATGCGGGAGACCTGGGTTCGATCCCTGGGTCGGGAAGATCCCCTGGAGAAGGAAATGACAGCCCACTCCAGTATTCTTGCTTGGAGAATCTCATGGACTGAGGAGCCTGGTGGGCTGCAGTCCGTGGGGTCACAAAGAGTTGGACACGACTGAGTGACTTACTTACTCCTTTAGGATTGACTGGTTTGATTAACTGGCTTTCCAAGGGACTTTCAAGAGTCTTCTCCAACACCACAGTTTGAAAGCATCATTTCATCAGTGCTCAGCTTCTTTATGGTCCATTTCTCACATCCGTACATGATGACTACTGGAAAAACCATAGCTTTGACTATATGGACCATTGTCAGCAAAGTTATGTCTCTGCTTTTTAAGACTCTGTCTAGGTTTGTCATAGTTTTCCTTCCAAGGAGCAAGAGTCTTATAATTTTATGGCTGCAGTCACCATCCACAGTGATTTTGGAGCCCAAGAAAATAAAATCTATCACTATTTTTACTTTTTCCCCTTCTATTTGCCATGAAGTGATAGGATAGGAAGCCGTGATCTCAGTTCTTTGAATGTTGAATTTTAAGCCAGGTTTTACACTTTTCTCTTTCACCTTCATCAAGAGGTTCTTTAGTTCCTCTTTGCTTTCTGCCGTTAAGGTGGTATCATTTTCATATCTGAGATTGTTGTTATTTCTCCCGACAATCTTGATTGTGGCTTGTGATTTATCCTGCCCAGGATTTTGCATGATGTACTCTGCATATAAGTTAAATAAACAAGGTGACAATATACAGCCTTGATGTATTCCTTTCCCGATTTTGAACCAGTCTATTGTTCCATGTCTGGTTCTAATTGTTGCTTCTTGACCAACATACAAGTTTTTCAAGAGACAAGTAAGATGGTCTGTTATTTCCATCTCTAAGAATTTTTCACAGTTTGTTGTGATCCACACAGTCAAAGGCTTTAGCGTAGTCAATGAAGCAGGTAGGTGTTTTTCTAGAATTCCCTTGCTCTCTCTATGATCCAACGAATGTTGGCAATTTGATCTCTGGCTCATCTGCCCCCTCTCTACCCAGCTAGTACCTATAAAAGTTCTCAGTTCACGTACTACTGAAGCCTAGCTTGAAGGATTTTGAGCATAACATTATGAGCATGCAAAATGAACACAGTTGTCCAGTAATTTGAATGTTCTTTGACATTTCCTTCTTTGGGATTGAAATGAAAACTGACATTTTCCTATCCTGTGTACACTGCTGGGGTTCCCAAATTTGCTGGCATATTGAGTGCAGCACTTTAACAACATTATCTTTTAGGATATGAAATAGCTCAGCTTGAGTTTCATCACCTTCCCTAGATTTGTTTGTAGTAACGCTTCCAAAGGCTCACTTGACTTCACACTCCTTGGTGTCTGGCTCTGGGTTAGTGACCACACCATCATGGTTACCCCAGTCATTAAAATTTTTTTGTATAGTTCTGTGTATTCTTGACACCTCTTCTTAATCTCTTCTGCTTCTGTTAGGTCCTTACCGTATCTGTCCTTTCCTGTGCCCATCTTTGCATGTAATGTTCCACTGAAGAGATCTCTAGTCTTTCCCATTCTATTGTTTTCCTCTGTTTCTTTGCATTTTGCATTTAAGAAGGCCTTCTTATTTCTCCTTGCTGTTCTCCGGAACTCCGTATTCAGTTGGGTATATCTTTTTCTTTCTCCCTTGCTTTTTACTTCCCTTCTTTCGTCAACTATTTGTAAAGCTGCTTCAGATAACCACTTTGTCTTCTTGCATGCCTTTTTCTTGGGGATGGTTTTGGTCACTGCCTCCTGTACAATGTCACAAAGCTCCATCCATAGTTCTTCAGGCTTTCTGTCTACAGGATCTAATCAGGTGAATCTATTCGTCACCTCCACTGTATAATCATAAAGGATTTGATTTAGGTCATATCTGAATGGGCTAGTGGTTTTCCCAACTTTCTTCAATTAAGCCTGAATTTTGTAATAAGGAGCTGATGATCTAAGCCATAGTCAGCTCCAGGTCTTGTTTTTGCTGACTGTGTATATAGGCTTTCCATCTTTGTCTGCACAGAATACAATCAGTCTGATTTTGGTGTTGACCATTTGGGATATCCATGTGTAGGGTCATTTCTTGTGTTGTTGGGAAAGGGTCTTTTCTTTGACCAATGTGTTCTTTTGACAAAACTCTGTTAACCCTTTCCCTGCTTCATTCTTACTCCAAGGTCAAGCTTGCCTGTTACTCTGGGTATCTCTTGACTTCCTGCTTTTGCATTCCAATCCCCTGTGAGAAAAAGGATGTTTTTTTTGGGGGGATGTTATTTCTAGAAGGTCTTGTTGATCTTTATTAGAACTGGTCAGCTTCAGCTTCTTCAGCATCAGTGGCTGAAGCATAGACTTGGATTACTGTGATGTTGAAAGACATACATAATAATGTGTTGAAAGACGTATAACATTATAATAATGATGTATGTCTTTCAGTAAATCTCTTTTCATCTTTCCTATTCTGCGGAATTCTATTTTAAGAGGTCTTTCACATACTCTTCTCTTCTTTGAAATAGTTATATTACTCTTCTGAGGAAATCACCTACTTGGGTCCCTATTTAGTAGCTGAGATCCATTTTTCTTGGATTATGAATAGTCAATGAACAAATAGTTGGTGGCTATAGTGTATTGTTATTAGAAAAGGAATCAAAAGAAGGAGACTCCATAGTATATGAAAATTCATTTTTAAGTATTATTTTTTTGGAAATAATCCTTTTTCCTTTTATGTTTTATGATAAATATGATAAACTTGCCCATCGGTGTCTTAAAATAAGGTGAAACACAGTTGAACATCTGAAACATAGAATATCACCAAGAGCAAGCTACAGTCCATGGGGTTGCAAAGAGTCAGACCCAACTGAGCCCAATACAAGCAAGCGATGTTATAGATATACATCTGTTTTTGCCTTATAAAGAAGTACAAAGTAACTTTACTTTTCTCATAGAGAAATTCTTTCTTGTTTTGTTTTCACCTCACAGTACTTAGCCAATCTTATAGTAAGAACCATTTCTACTTAAGGACGGGAATATGTAAGGAGTACAAAGTAATTAATGGGGCAGATTTCAAAGTAAATGTTTTATCCTCTCCATGATTAATCATCTACCCTTTCCTTTAAATTCCATCAATATTCTGGAGTCTTCCAAATATAAATCTCCTGTTTAAATATCTCTTTAAAGCTGCATCTGCAAATCATAAGAAGCATATCCACTTGGATGTTGTGTTGGTCAGGGTCATGTTAGGAGACAGAAAATACACCACAATTTAAATGAGAGAACATTTAATATAAAAAACTGACTGTGGCCTACCAGGCTCCTCTCTGTCCATGGAATTTTCCATACAAGAACACTGGAGTGGGTTGCCATTTCCTCCTCCAGGGGATCTTCCCAACCCAGATACCGAACCCATGTTTCTGGCATGTCTTGCATTGGCAGGTGGATTCTTTACCCCTAAACCACCTGAGAAGACATATGTATGACATATTGGCTTACAAAATAAGCTGGCAATGAAAACACTTGCAATAAAATAGTCTGAAATTATGTATATGTAATTTACATAGATAGCCTCCTTTGGTGTCTCAGCAGTAAAGACTCTGCCCACAATGCAAGAGATACAAGTTCAATTACTGGGTTGGCAAGATCCCCTGGAGAAGGAGATGCAGTATTCTTGCCTGGGAAATTCCATGGACCAAGGAGCCTGATGAGCTAACGTCCATGGGGTCACAAAAGAATCGGACACGATTTAGCAACTAGGCAGTTTATTCAGTTCAGTTCAGTTCAGTCACTCAGTCATGTCTGACTGTTTGCAACCACATGGACTGCAGCATACCAGGCTTTCCTGTCCATCACCAACTCTCGGAGCCTACTCAAACTCATGTCCATTGAGTCGGTAATGCCATCCAACCATCTCATCCTCTGTTGTCCCCTTCTCCTCCTGCCTTCTATCTTTCCCAGCATCAGGGTCTTTTCAAATGAGTCAGTTCTTCACATCAGGTGGCCAAAGTATTGGAGTTTCAGCTTCAGAATCTGTCCTTCCCATGAAAATTCAGGATTTATCTCCTGCAGGATGGACTGGTTGGATCTCCTTGCAGTCCAAGGGACTCTCAAGAGTCTTCTCCAACACCACAGTTCAAAAGCATAAATTCTTCAGCACTCAGCTTTCTTCACAGTCCAACTCTCACACCCATACATGACTACTGGAAAAACCATAGCTTTGACAGACGGATCTTTGTTGGCAAAGTAATGTTGTTGCTTTTTAATATGCTACCTAGGTTGGTCATAGCTTTTCTTCCAAAGAGCAAGTGTGTTTAAATTTCATGGCTGCGGTTACCATCTGCAGTGATTTTGGAGCCCCTGAAAATAAAGTCTGTCACTGTTTCCTATGTTTCCCTATCTATTTGACATGAAGTGATGGGACCAGATGCCATGATCTTCGTTTTCTAAATGTTGAGCTTTAAGTCAACTTTTTCACTCTCCTCTTTCACTTTCATCAAGAGGCTCTTTAGTTCCTCTTCACTTTCTGCCATAAGGGTGGTGTCATCTGCATATCTGAGGTTATTGATATTTCTCCTGGCAATCTTGATTCCAGCTTGTGCTTTATATAGACATGTAAATTATTTGAATATATATCATGTTAATACAGTTTTTGCTTCTTGCACACTAAATGATTTGAACTATTAACAGCTGTCAGTTCATATGGACAGATTCTCATTCTGACATCCAGAATATTTATATTTTAGAAAAAAATTGTGAAGCACATTAAGCTAGATAACCAGATTTGAGAAATAACTGCTCTTTTCCACACTGAAGGCTGACTGTAGGTTCAGAATAAAAGGCTGAGAGGCACTTTTCCATTCCTAGCCCTTCTGGAGGATTAGTAAAGCATGTGTATTATAGGACCTTGTTCTTTTTTGTTCTTAGTCACTTATTCGTGTCCGACTCTTTGTGACCCCACAGACTGTAGCCCCCCAGGCTCCTCTGTCTATGGGAATTCTCCAGTTAAGAATACTGGAATGGGTTGCCATGCCCTCCTCCAGGGCATCTTCCCAACCCAAGGATCGAATCCAGGTCTCCTGCATAACAGGCAGATTCTTTACCGTCTGAGCCACCAGGGAAGCTCACTGTAGGACCTAGGCCAATATTTTTCCAAGTGTGGTCCTTGAACCACCTGTTTCCAACTTATTCAAGGCCCTTCCTATAAATTTCTGGGTTCCACTCAAAACTGACTGACTAAGATGTATTATTTAAAGGTATTTCAAGCTATACTTATCCAGAGTGTGTTTTGAGAATCACTGATCAAGGGCCCCTTCTTTTCCCTTTTGTATCACCTTCAGGTTTAGCCAGGTAGCCTTTGTTGGGGAAGTCAGGCTCCACAAGGGACACAGTGAAGTTGTTAAGAGAAGAAGAGAATGAGGGGAGAGAGGCTGATGCTTGGAAGAAGAGAGTCTTCTCAGCAGGGCTTCACTGAGGCGGGCTGTGTTGATGGGTAACAGATTCTGCGAATGATGGAGATTTGCAAAGCTCCTCAACAGGTAATGGGCCTCTGCTGGGAGTGGCTCATGGACGCTAGAGGACTTATCCCTGTAGACAAGGTCTGGGAGAGACACTTCTTCAGCTTTTCCTAAGAAGCAGTATTTAACAGATACTTGATAGTGGCTTCAAGTATAGCATAAGAAAAGCAATAACTATGGAAAGCACCACCATTCAAAGCCAGGCTGACTTTCAGTTTCTTGAAACATAAGGATTCAGAGTTTTGCATAATCCAGCGGATTACGGGGTATGGGTTATGTGGGGTAGAAGAATGAGAGCAAACTTAAATATTCAAATATACTCTTAAATGTAAAATACTCTAAAGACTCTTATAAGAAGACCAGCTAGTAACTCTCCATAGAGAAGACACCATTGTGAAAATCCCAGAACCCAGGGTGAGGCTGAAGCACTCACTGGTCCACAGAGATGAGGAGAATTGGATTAGATGGATTTGACAAGCAGTTTTGCTTTGACCTCATTGCTCCCATCGCTCCCAGGCTGGCATAGCACTTCAGCAATATGGCACCCGATCCCCACCCCTTGGCCTGTGATTTCTCCAGTGGGAGTGCAAAGTGGACATCTAGTTTTCTCAGCATTGCAGGACCCTTCACAAGAGGTCTCCTTAAATTTCACTTCATGGTGCTCATCAGGAGAAACACTGGGGATCAATCAGATAGACACAAAGCAGACAGGGTTTACAGCAACTGGGCTTCAGATATTCTTCAGATATTCCACTTGCAGTAGATCTCTAGGAGATTTCTCAGCTAATGGGACCCTCCCATCTGAATCATATGAGGAGTGTCAAGTCAGTGGACCCATTTAGCCAAGAAATGGAAACTGTGCCTGATTTGGATCCCTGGACAATAAGCCCTACAACTGTAGAGCTTGTTTTATGAATCCACTCGGGCGGAGAGACAAATATGCAGCTCCAGTCAATTGCTGAGCAAAGCCTCTTGTCCCACTCAATCAGGAAGCCTGGTGAAAGCTGCAGAACCCATTTGACAGCCCCAGGAGCCAAGCCAGCAGCCCTGCCCAACCGTTGAGCATAGCCTGCGACTCTGCATAACCAAGGACCCTCAATAATGACCTCAAGTGGCCTACAGCCCAGACCTGCAGCCCTGTTCAATTGTTGAATGTAGCCTGTGGCCTTGCCCAGGCAAAGAGACCAGCCAGTGGCCCTGTCCAGTCGCAAAACATAACTTGCAGTGCCTGGGAGCCTGAATAGTGACCCTGCCCTACTGCAGAGCACAGGCTTCAGCTCCATACAGCTGTGGAGTACAGCTGGCGGTCATGCCCAGTCAGAGTGCCCGACCAGCAACCTTGCCCAGCAGTGCAGCACAGCTGCACAGCCAGTGGGCTATGCAGGTTCAGAGCCCCAGCTGTGGCCCCACCAGACCCTGTAGCACTGCCCGTGGCCTCACCCCATCACAGACCACAGGCTGAGTCTCCCCCAACCACAAAGCTCTGCACGCACCCCACTGAATATGGAGTCTTACAAGTGGCACCATCCAGTTTAGCACAGCCTGGGGCCCCACCAGACCAGGAGCAGTTGTTCAGCCCAGCTCACAGCCATGCCAAATGGTAGGATCCAACCAGTGGCACTGCCCTGCCAGGTTACTTAGCCTGCAGCCCCACTGACCAGAGCCTAGCTCGTGGCCTGACCTGACTGTGAAGCACCACCAGAAGCCCCTCCTGGGCACAAAGACCACACCGTGGCCTTGCTAGAACAAAGAAGCCAGCCAGCCGGCAGGCTCATCAGCCATCGAGCTTAGCCAGAGGCATCCGCTGCCTCTCCTTGACCTGAGAGCATGGGCAGTGGTCTTGACCAACTAGAGACCCTGAGAGCAAGCCCTGCCTGCCCGTGGACTCTGCCTGTTGACCCGCCCAGTACCCCACCCTGAGCTAACTAGTGAATGTTTTTCCATGCTGCAGTGAATCTGTAAAGACTGGAGGAAGAGACCACTTACTTAAATGGTTTCCTCATCACTTCATAGCAAATAGATGGGAAACAATGGAAACAGTGGCAGGCTTTATTTTCTTGGACTCAAAATCACTGCATATGGCGACAGCAGCCATGAAAGTAAAAGACGCTTGCTCCTTGGAAAAAAAGCTATGACAAATCTAGACAGAGTATTAAAATGCAGAGACATCACTTTGCCAAAAAACAAAAGTCCATATAGTCAAAGGTATGGTGCTAGAGAAGACTCTTGAGAGTCCCTTGGACTGCAAGGAGATCCAACCAGTCAATCCTAAAGGAAGTCAACCCTGAATATTCACTGGAAGGACTGATACTGAAGCCAAAGCTCCAATACTTTGGGCATGAGAACTGACTCATTTGAAAAGACCGTGATGCTGGGAAAGACTGAAGGCAGGTGGAGAAGGGGACGACAGAGGATGAGATGGTTGGATGGCATCACTGACTCCATGGACATGAGTTTGAGCAAGCTCTGGGAGATGGTGAAGAACAAGGAAGCCTGGGGTGCTGCAGTCAATGGGGTCACAAAGAGTCAGATGCCGCTGAGTCACTGAACAATAACTTTAAGTAAGGAGGATGTAGAAGTGGAGTACATTGGTTGTTTCCAGGGCTGCTGGGAGAAATGGGTGAAGGTGATCAAAGGGTACAAACTTCCATGTATAAGATGATTACATGTTATTCATCTTATAATGTACAACGTGATGACTATAGTTAACAACACTGTATTGCATACTTGAAAGTTTCTGAGAGAGTACATCTTAAAAGATCTCAAGGCAAAAAAAACCACAAAAGATCCTCTGTGGGTGAGAGGTGATAGATGTTTTAACTAAACTTATTGTGGTAAACACTTCATAATATGTAAGTACACCAAATTATCACATTGTATACCATAAACTTACACAATTTTATATTTAATTATATCTCTCAGGTAAGCTGAAAGGAAAAAAAAATACTCTGATCACACTTGCCAGTTCTTGTATTCAGGATATATGGAGTTAATTAATATCATGAACCATGTAGAATTTATATATTCATTGAATAATGAAGTTATACCTTAGAGGAATAATGAATGTTCTCTATTCTGTTTCTTATTTCAATATGTATAAAATATTTAAAACAAAATGTTTAGTTTGTAAACCTTACTGAAAAATGTCTATGGCAGGCACAGAAACCAAGTCATCTCTTTTTATTTGTTGAGATCATGGGAGATAAAAGCTTTAATGAAAATTCAAGGACATTTTTTTGTTGTTGGAATTTCTATAGTATTTAATGCTTTTGGAAGAAGCATCAAGTTATCTAATCTATTTCAGATTCACCTATCTCTTAAACTATTGGCTCAAGTCTTTATATTTCTTGGGGGAAAATTATACAATCATATAATGACATGACAACAATATTTTTTAGATTTCCTTTTTCCTCAGTTTTGTATAGTGTGATGAAAATTGTTATTTTGACTATGCTCATTAAACTCTTTCCCACTATTATCTGGACTGTTGGAAATCATTTTAAAAGGATTTTTCTTGAACTCTTATATTTTACATCCACTGGTTTCTGTCTGAAATAGTCCAAATGTTCTGAAAAAGTGTTATGCTTTTGTTTTTTAAAGAAAGGCAGTTTGAATCATAACATTATAAGCTCTATTCTAAGGTTTTCCTTTGTTTCTTTTCTTTTGCTTTGAGTTTTAGTTAAGTCTTTGGGTATGAATGAAGGCTGTTGGTTTCAAAAATGTTTCTAACTGGGTAGGATGTTATCCTAGAAATAGTGGTAGGTGATGGGTAAAGCAGTCAGTTTATTTGTCCCGCCACTGACACCCACTAACTGGGTACTCTGAAGTGAGTCAATTCATGTCTCTGCAACCTAGTTTTTCTACCTATAAAGTGGAGATAATATTTTTTTTAATTTCTATTTTGCTAGTTTACTAAAAGTTTAAGTTTACCTTCTTTCTAAGGGTCAAATGCTTCCAGGGATAAAGACACAGAGACATTAGCAGTGAGGAGAAGAACGAAGATCCATTAATAAATGTAAAATCCACTGGATCTTGAGTTGGCACCAGAGGGATAAGTCAGGATACAGTGAATGTATGGGTTCAAATTGTACACAGCTTGCTGGAGAAAGACTGCAAGGTCAACAACAGCAGGGCCTAGGACTACAGACACATGGAAGTAAGGTATCTGAAGCCCTGGATATCGCTTCCTTGGTTTAGCGAGGGGCACCATCACTGTCAGCTATCAGTTACAAATGGGAGCCTTCAGGGATGCCCCTGGAGGCTCAGACAGTAAAGAATCTGCCTGTAGTGTGGGAGACCCAGGTTCAGTCCCTGGGTCGAGAAGATCCCCTGGAGAAGTGCATGGCAACCCACTCCAGTATTCTTGCCTGGAGAAGTCTATGGACAGAGGAGCCTGGCAGGCTACAGTCCATGCGGTCACCAAGAGTCGGTCACAAGTGAGCAACTAACACTTTCATTTTCAGGTCTGGAAAGACAGGAAGAAATTGAGAAGTTGGAGGTAGATGATCAGAAGACAGAGGATGAAAGAATGGCACAAGGGAATAAAGTAGGTATTCCTAGTTTATGTTCTGTAAGGGCTGCAGAATGAGAGTATGAAGACCTTCTCAAGGAAAGATGTGGCTTAAGAATCTGCTGAACATCTAGTTATAAGAAGCAGTGTAGCCAGGGCATATATAGTGGAGACTAATTAGATATTCAATTTGGTTGAGCAGAAGAAGTTTTTTTGTTATAATCCAAATTCTGGAGTCAGGGACGAATGCATTTCCAATCATCACAGAAGCTAGTTCTAATTGTAACATCCATTTAAGAGAGATAGGGCTAGAATCTGTAGACCTCCTCACTGTTACCTAGACTAATATAACAGTCTCTGTATTTTCTCCCTCTTGCCAGTCACTTCTTATAAGTTTATACTAGGCACATTGTTGTCAGAGTAATCTTAAAACAAAAACAAAATTTAAAAATCCACAGATCTGATCATTGCTTAAAATTATTGACTACCTATAGGATGAAGTCCAAGTTCTTCAATGTGATATTAGTACTTTTGGTCATAGTCCAGCCTACGTTTCCAACCTCATCTCCTAACCCCCTTACATTATATAAATTTACTTTATATAAAGTTCAATCTATATAAAAACCATTCAATCTGTGATACTGGTTTTCTTGCCCCAGAGTTATTGGAAGGTTTGAGATCAAATCTGTCCTGGATTCTTTTCACAGACCCAGGTTTCTTGTCTCCATGCTGCCCATGGGCCACTGTGTATCATTACAAGATCACTTTCGGTGATCTCCAAATAAATTTTACTTGGATTGTAGCAGTGGTTAAGTCTGAGCTGTGAAAAGTCTGCAGTGTTACTGTACTTGCAAGCTAAAAAGTTGGCCTGCCATAGTTTTCTGTCTCTGTCCTCATATGTCTGTCTCCAAACCCTTATCCATGTGTGTGTGTGTGTGTGTGTGTGTGTGTGTGTAATCTATATCTTTATATATGTAAACATAACATCTCAGGATCAGGGAGTGGACCCTTCTCATAGAGCAGCTTCCATGAGTTCCCTGAGCCCGAATTCTCCAGGGGCTGAATGCACGCTGAGTGCTCTATGTACCCACCCATGCAGAGGTTTGCACTGTAGGCGAGGAGTCCCCAGATTATGAAACTTGGAATTTATATACGAGTTGCAGGCACAACTGCACATCATGCCCTCTGGGAGCTTCAAGGGGAACTGGGGAGGAAGGAGATGACAGGTAGGGGGAGGGAAAGAAAGAGCAAGAAAGAGAAAATGGAAATGGTTTTTGTTTTGTAACGTGGACAAATCCTCACTCTGCAGTGTAAACAAATGGTTCCAGGGTGATAACTCTTCGTTCTCTCCAATGTCCGTATCTTTAGGGTTGCTTCTCAGTTTTCCTTCTACACAGGTGTCAGTGCTGTTTGCTCGGAAGGTCCTGAGCGCAGAAATGTGAAAATCCTGATGAAACACTGCCTCCCAGGCAGCTGCGCATCCTGGTACTGTTCTCATCCTGTTACCTCCCTGTGCCTTCTCTGCTTTCTCTGGGTGAAAGATGAGTCAAGGGTATAAAATTTGGCACACTTTTAATGGAGATTTGGGAATAACAGGAAGGAAGCACAACACAGGGGGGAATTTATCGTTGGTTCTAGATGGGCCTAGTTTCAGAACTGATAGACCCTGACACAGGCCCATCCTCTGGGGATCTCTTTGGGATCATCTCTTGCCTACATGACAGGAGCCAAGTGCCTGAGCCCATTAAACCTCCTCCAGAGAAGACTTCTCTGGAGCAGTTCACTGTGCTTGGAGAGCCTGGCATTAATGCAGGGATAGCAATAGTGCAGTGGGCACAGTAGAGAGCCCTGGCTCAATTTCAGCTAGATGTTCCATGATGCTTATGTTATAGGTCAAAGAGGAAGAGAAATATGATTAAACAAGTGATTCTGGGACAGTTTTTCATATTGAAGGAAGTGAAAATACATTTTACTTCCCATCATACGTAAACTTTAAAGTTGGTTAATTATTTAATTATGAAAGGTAAAATGTGTTTTATTTTTTTGTGTAACTATTTATTAACAAATCTGTCTCAAAACCAGACTGTGTTTTCTGTCATGTAGTATGAGTTTATTATATGATGTTTGAAAATGTGTTTTGAGATTCAGGGGAGACATTTTGGTGTCCCTAAAGTGCGTGGCACCCCACTCCAGTACTCTTGCCTGGAAAATCCCCTGGACGGAGGAGCCTGGTAGGCTGTAGTCCATGGGGACGCTGAGGGTCGGACACAACTGAGCAACTTCACTTTCACTTTTCACTTTCATGCATTGGAGAAGGAAATGGCAACCCACTCCAGTGTTCTCGCCTGGAGAATCCCAGGGATAGGGGAGCCTGTGGGCTGCCGTCTATGGGGTCCCACAGAGTCGGACACAACTGAAGTGATTTAGCAGCAGCAGAGTGTTTTATCAAAAAAACACCCCAATAACGTTTATTATGTCCCTACTGCCTTCATTTGTAAATTCATAATATTTTAGGTACAATTCTGTAAGAATTTAAGATGAAGAAGTATCAGAGACATGAAAGAAAATTGGAAAAGAAGGCAAATACAGAAAAATTTAGGGAGAGAGTACACTTCTAAGATTTGCTTTTTCTAAGATATTTTAAAATTTGAGTAATTTCCAAACGTTTAATAAAATGTTTATGTAAGGCATTCTACATTGCTTCTCATCTCAAACAACTCCGAATTATTACTAAATACCACAAGTTGAGATTTGGCACTTAATAGGTACTTATTGGATTGCTTGAATTAAGAAAAGAATTTTCAATGCCAGAAAAGTTAAATTTCTGGCCATCATCCTGTTGTTATGTCATGATTCTGAGGTAGAAAATGAATGGAACAGTGGCCAGAACTAATTAACATTTGATTGTGTTCTAAATACAACACCGTATTTACAACATTAGAAGGTGTGGTGGTCATTTGTCACTGTTTATCTGTTCAAACTCTTTCCAACGTTTGGGAATCCCCCATCTTGGCAGGAGACCAGGGAATATTAGCAAAGACCTCTCTCCTGATGCGGCCCGCTGGCTGGCTCAGACGACCTTACAGTTAGAGGGGCAGATGACCCAGTGCGCACCGCACAGCTGCCCTCCCGGCAGGTGCCGAGTCAGGAGCCAGTGACACGGGGGAAGGAGGGTCAGAGCAGAGGCAGCAGGAGCTGTCAGGCCGGGCTCCTGGGCGGAGAAGTGCACGCAGCTGTTGTAGTTCAGTTCAGTTCAGTCGCGCAGTCGTGTCCGACTCTTTGCGACCCCATGAATCGCAGCACGCCAGGCCTCCCTGTCCATCACCAACTCCCGGAGTTCACTCAGACTCACGTCCATCGAGTCCGTGATGCCATCCAGCCATCTCATCCTCTGTTGCCCCCTTCTCCTCCTGCCCCCAATCCCTCCCAGCATCAGGGTCTTTTCCAATGAGTCAGCTCTTCGCATAAGGTGGCCAAAGGACTGGAGCTTCAGTTTTAGCATCATTCCTTCCAAAGAAATCCCAGGGTTGATCTCCTTCAGAATGGACTGGTTGGATCTCCTTGCAGTCCAAGGGACTCTCAAGAGTCTTCTCCAACACCACAGTTCAAATGCATCAATTCTTCTGTGCTCAGCCTTCTTCACAGTCCAACTCTCACATCCATACATGACCACAGGAAAAACCATAGCCTTGACTAGACGGACCTTAGTCGGCAAAGTAATGTCTCTGCTTTTGAATATACTATCTAGGTTGGTCATAACTTTTCTTCCAAGGAGTAAGCGTCTTTTAATTTCATGGCTGCAGTCACCATCTGCGTGATTTTGGAGCCCCCAAAAAATAAAGTCTGACACTGTTTCTACTGTTTCCCCATCTATTTCCCATGAAGTGATGGGGCCAGATGCCATGATCTTCGTTTTCTGAATGTTGAGCTTTAAGCCAACTTTTTCACTCTCCTCTTTCATCAAGAGGCTTTTTAGCTCCACCTCACTTTCTGCCATAAGGGTGGTGTCATCTGCATATCTGAGATAGCTGCAGCAAAATGAAACGGTGGCTGAACTGGGGCTAGCGGGACGTTTGCTCTCCTGAGGGGAGCCTACTCACAACTCACCGTGTTGTCCTGAGACCTGGCAAAAGGTCATCACCTCCAGATACCGTCCAAAATAAGTCTATTATCCTAAGTCTGTGTTGTTCCCTTTTGAACAATACATATGTTGAGCCTTATATTACAGTTTCTTTACTGTTTCTTGTCTGCGCACAGCAAATATCATATTTCTTCAGTTTTTAGCATCTTTGCTCCCAAATTGCCTCTGAGAAAGCACTTGAACCCAGGTACACACGCACATGCACACATTGCTGCAAAAACAAACTACAAAGACATAGGGCAGTTTCTGTTCTTAAAGAAAACTAGCAACATTTATCTCAACAGCCAGCTAAATCTTCAGAGACATAGCTCTGCTAGAAGCATCTGTACTCAGGATGCTCAGGATGGATGCTCTGTTGTGCAATAGGTGTTTTTCTTTTTTCAGAAAATGAAGGGGCAGTTTGCCTCAGTGGTTAATCTGATTCTCCATCTGTCAGGAGACAGAAGTATTTGCAGTTTTAAAATGTTTTTTCTTCCCAATTTCTGGTCATAAGATTAAAAGAAAAAAAATTAGGCTGAAAGCATATCTTATAAAAAGGGAAGCAGAAAACTATGATTAACTGGACTTAAGGTGCATGAAATAACATGGTGTTAATATACCAAGTGCTAAGTTTCTTCAGTCGTGCCCAACTCTGTGTGACCCTATGGTCTGTAGCCCGCCAGGATCCTCTGTCCATAGGACTTTCCAGGCAAGAAAGTGGAGTGGTAGCGATGCCCTCCTCCAGGGGATCTTCCCCACCCAAGGATCGAACTTGCGTCTCTTATGTCTCCTGCATTGTCAGGTGGGTTCTTTACCACTAGCGCAACCTGGGAAGCCCAGTATAATAAAATGGATATATGTCTTTTGGCCAGCCAGGCAGCACAACACCGAACCAGTTTGATTTTTGAATGATCTCATTAGGTGAGCCTAAGTGGGATGCACAACCCTTCATCCCTTTCGCTGTGGAAATTGTAAAAGGCCAGTTAGTCCCTCCCTCATCTCTGACAGCCAGAGCATATGCTCCTGGTTTCAGCTCCACCATTAAGATGCTCCTGTCTGGGAACCTGTCCCTTGAGAGGCAGCTGAGGAGCTGTGAGGCCTTTAGCAATGACTTCAGAAATGAGCGGTCAGAGATCACACTCTGCGGTCAGCTTCCAGAGCTTCCTTGGCTCCTGTTTATATATCAAGGCTGCTTCTATACTTTGTGAACCCCTCTATGGTTTTATTAATCTCATCTATGCATAAGAGAGTCAGTGTTCCTTTCTATGGCTTGCAATCAAGGATGCAGACAGGAGAATATGATAATGACCTTTTTGAGTCCGGAGACTGAAGAACCTACAACATTGTTCTTTCTTGGGCTATAACCAGGCCAATAAGCAGCTCCTCTGTATTCCTTGCTCAAGTTTTTGACCAATATCATTTTACTCATTTACCTTGCTTATCTCTTCCAATCTTAAAGATAGCAACATACATCAATGAACACAGGATATTTTTTTGTCTGTTTTGTTCATGGCTGAATCCTCATGATAGATAGTGGTTGTTTAGTTGCTCAGCCATGTCCAACTCTTTTGTGACTCCATGAACTGTAGCCTGCCAGGGCCTCTATCCATGGGGTTTTGCAGGTAAGAATTCTTGAGTAGGATGCCATTTCCTCTCCAGAGCATTTTCTGATCCAGGGACAGAAACTGCATCTCCATGTCTCCTGCATTGCAGGCAGATTCTTTACCAGTGAGCCACTGGGAAGCTCCTTGTTAGATTAGTACCTGGTTTATAATAGGCACTTAATAATTATTTGTTGAATGGGTGAAGGAATAAATGAATGAGTGGGAAAGGCATATGAAAATAAAAACATCAACTGTATTACAGATATGAGATTATATTTGAGAATTGAGGAAATGTATGCACTTAGTTGCAAGGCCCCTTAGGCTACTGGAGGACATGTGTTCACCAAGGGCAGACCAGCTGTCAAGAATAACACAGAGGGGAAGTGATAATTAGGCCAGCTTATCACTTCTAAATCTGCTTACAGATAATGGGAGAGAGTGAGCCAGGGGTGGACAGAGCCCAGGAGCTTCATGACAGGGAATCTTGCTCCACAATGAAAAGAACAGCAGAGGCTGAGAAGCAATTCTCTGTGGTAAGACTTCCAAAGAATAGCAAGGATATATAAGAAAGCCTTCCTAGGTGATCATTGCAAAGAAACAGAGGAAAACAGTAGAATGGGAAAGACTAGAGATCTCCTCAAGAAAATTAGAGATACCAAGGGAATATTTCATGCAAAGATGGACACAATAAAGGACAGAAATGGTATGGACCTAACAGAAGCAGAAGGTATTAAGAAGAGGTGGCAAGAATACACAGAAGAACTATACAAAGAAAGATCTTAATGAGCCAGAAAACCATGATGGTGTGATTATTCACCTGGAGCCAGACATCCTGGAGGTGAAGTCAAGTGGGCCTTAGGAAGCATCACTATGAACAAAGCTAGTGGAGGTGATGGAATTCCTGTGGAGCTATTTCAAATCCTGAAAGATGATGCTGTGAAAGTGCTGCACTCAATATGCCAGCAAATTTGGAAAACTCAGCAGTGGCCACAGGACTGGAAAAGGTCAGTTTTCATTCCAATCCCAAAGAAAGGCAATGCCAAAGAATGCTCAAACTACCGCACAATTGCACTCATCTCACATGCTAGTAAAGTAATGCTCAAAATTCTCCAAGCTAGGCTTCAGCAATACATGAACCATGAACTTCCAGATGTTCAAGCTGGTTTAAAAAAAGGCAGAGGAACCAGAGATCAAATTGCCAACATCCATTGGATCAAGAAAGGCAATGCCAAAGAATGCTCAAACTACCGCACAATTGCACTCATCTCACATGCTAGTAAAGTAATGCTCAAAATTCTCCAAGCTAGGCTTCAGCAATACATGAACCATGAACTTCCAGATGTTCAAGCTGGTTTAAAAAAAGGCAGAGGAACCAGAGATCAAATTGCCAACATCCATTGGATCATTGAAAAAACAAGAGAGTTCCAGAAAAATATCTATTTCTACTTTCTTGACTATGCCAAAGCCTTTGATTGTGTAGATCACAATAAACTATGGAAAATTCTGAGAGAGATGAGAATACTAGACCACCTGACTGGCCTCTTGAGAAATCTGTATGCAGGTCAGGAAGCAACAGTTAGAACTGGACATGGAACAACAGACTGGTTCCAATAGGAAAAGGAGTACATCAAGGCTGTATATTGTCACCCTGCTTATTTAACTTCTATGACGAGTACATCATGAAAAACGCTGAGCTGGAGGAAGCACAAGCTGGAATCAAGTTTGCTGGGAGAAATATCAATAACATCAGATATGCAGATGGCACCACCCTTATGGCAGAAAGTGAAGAGGAACTAAAAAGCCTCTTGATGAAAGTGAAAGAGGAGAGTGAAAAAGTTGGCTTAAATCTCAACATTCAGAAAACGAAGATCATGGCATCTGGTCCTGTCACTTCATGGGAAATAGATGGGGAAACAGTGGAAACAGTGTCAGACTTTATTTTGGGGGACTCCAAAATCACTGCAGATGGTGACTGCAGCCATGAAATTAAAAGACGCTTACTCCTCGGAAGGAAAGTTATGACCATCCTAGACAACATATTCAAAAGCAGAGACATTACTTTGCCGACTAAGGTCCGTCTAGTCAAGGCTATGGTTTTTCCTGTGGTCATGTATGGATGTGAGAGTTGGACTGTGAAGAAAGCTGAGCGCAGAAGAATTGATGCTTTTGAACTGTGGTGTTGGAAAAGACTCTTGAGAGTCTTGCAGTCCTTGGATGCAAGGAGATCCAACCAGTCTGTCCTAAAGGAGATCAGTCCTGGGTGTTCATTGGAAGGACTGATGTTGAAGCTGAAACTCCAATATTTGGCCACCCGACGCAAAGAGCTGACTCGTTTGAAAAGACCCTGATGCTGGGAGGGACTGGGGGCAGGAGAGGAAGGGGACGACAGAGGATGAGATGGCTGAATGGCATCATGGACTCAATGGACGTGCGTCTGAGTGAACTCCGGGAGTTGGTGATGGACAGGGAGGCCTGGCGTGCTGCGGTTCATGGGGTCGCCAAGAGTCGGACAGACACATGAGCGACTGAACTGAACCGAGCTACAAATATTCCATAAGCCCCAGGCAACTAAGCCCGTGTGCTGTAACTACTGAAACCCTTCCTCCAGAGCCTGCCAGTAGCAGCTACTGATCACAAGTACCTGGAGCCCATGCTGCATAAGAGAACCTGCTGCAGTGGGAAGCCAGAGCTCCACGATGAAGAGTAGTCCCTGCTCCTGAACTAGACAAAGCCTGTGCAAAGCAATGGAGACCAGCACAGCCTGTATATATATACACATACATACATATGTGCACATGAGCTCAGTTGTGTCCAACTCTGTGCAACCACGTGGTTCTGTAAAGTGCCAGGCTCCTCTGTCCATGGGATTTCCTGGGCAAGAATACTGGAGTGGTTTGCCATTTCCTTCTCCAGGGGATCTTCTTGACCCAGGGATTGAATAGATTGGTGATTACCAGGGGCTGGGAGTCAGGGGAGTACGAAGTGTCTCCTTAATGGAAATGGCTTTTCTTTTGGGGGTGATGATAATATTTTGGACTTGATAGAGATAATGTTTGTACAACATTGTGAATGTACTAAATGCTACTGAATTCTTCACTTAAAAAAAAACAAACTCGGTTGTTTGTTTTTTTATTTTTTGACCAAGATGCGGGGCATGTGGGATCTTAGTTCCCTGACCAGGGATTGAACCTGTGCCCCTGGCAGTGGAAGCATGGAGTCCTAACCACTGGACTCCCAAGGAGTCCCTGAATTGTTTACTTTAGAGTGGTTAATATTAGGTCATATGAAAATTGCCTCAATAAGAATGGCAACAACAACAAAAAATCCCATCTTTGGTAGAATGCACAAAAACCTGATGATCTCTGGGAAGCTGTCAGCCACTTAAAAAGACAGAACAAGGAAGAGAGTGCTCAGGTTAGAGAGCCAGCACCACCAATACCATTCATGCAACAGGTTTTTATTGAGCATCTATTGTGTGCCAGGCTCTAGTGTAATGTTAATACTTGGAATGTATCATTGAATTAAAGTAAACAAAGCCCCTCTTTCATAGAATCTGTGTTATAATGAGGGGAGACACATAATATATAAGAGACAATTTATAAAGGATATTCAAAGAATATAAAGTGCTATGAAAAAAAAAACTTGTAGTAGGGTAAGTGAGATCAGGAGTACTGAGGGGATTTTTCAATCTTAAATAGGATGGTCAGGGTAAGTCTCATTGAACAAGTGACATGAGCACAGATTTGAAAGCAGTGAGGGAATTGGCTCTGTGGATATCTGGGGAAAGAGCATTCCAAGCCAAAGGGATACGCTTGGTATTTCTAAGAACAAGGATGCTGGAACGGGATGAGAGTGGGAGATAGAAAAGTAGGAAGAGTGGAAGAAAGGGAACAGTGAGGTCAAACCCTTTAGTGTCCTGTGGGCAGGTATAGAGGGGGGACTTTGATGACACAGTGCATGAGAATTTGTTGTAGTATTTTGAATTATATAACTAAACTTTCATGTGTTTTATAAATGACTGTGACTGCCGCATTAAGCCCAGACAAAAGAGAGGCAAAGATGGAAACAGGGAGATAAATTAGGCATCTGCAGTAGTTGCCTCTGAGAGAGACGAGAGTGCACGAGAGCAGGATAGTAGCAGTAAAGCTGGGAGAAGTGGTCAGAATCTGGATATATGTTGAAGATGGTGCTGACAGGATTTCCTTGCTGGGCTGGCTCTTCTTTGTGAGAGGGGGAAAAAAAAACCATCAAGGATAGCTTGGGGTGTTGACCTGAAACCTGGAGAGATGGAATGACTATGAATTAATATGAGAAGACCATGAACTGAGTGCTTGGGGAAGGAAGATCCTGGTAGAGTTTTGGACACATTAGGTGGAAGGTATTCTTTTAATATGCAAAGTGAAAGTGACAGTGAAGTCGCTCAATTGTGTCTGACTCTTTGCAACCCCGTGGACTATAGCCTACCAGGCTTCTCTGTCCATGGGATTCTCCAGGCAAGAATACTGGAGTGGGGAGCCATTTCCTTCTCCAGGGGATCTTCCCGACCCAGGGATTGAACCTGGATCTCCCGCATTGGAGGCAGACACTTTAACCTCCGAGCCACCAGGGAAGGGAGTTGTTATATAGGCTGTGGGCTATATGAAGACAGAGTCTGGGAGGGAAATCTGAGCTTGGATGTGTAAGTTGGAAGCTGTTGGAATGTAAGTAGTACTTAAGATCACAGTCTCTAAAGGGGCTGAGTGGAGACAGAGAAGTGAGGAGGGCTGAGGACTGGGATCTGGTATTGCGCCAACACTAGGAAGTTTGAGAGACAAAGAGGCATTGTCACAGGAGATGAGAATGAGCAACAAGTGAGATGCGAGGAGAGTCAGGGAAACGTGGAATCCTGGAAATTACAAGGGAAGTCATGGCTATGCAGTGTCACGGATACTTTGGTGATCTCATGTATCAAACACTGCTGTGTGTTCAGTTAGGTGTGGACTGGGAATTGATCACTGGATTTGTCAGTGTGATTGTAACCAGGGACCTTTACAAGAGCAGTTTCAGAGCACTGGTGAGAGAGATCCTGCTCACGTGAATTTAGAAGAGGGGAGCAGAAGAGGGATTGTAGACAAGGAATGCAAATAATTTTTTGGATAAATTTCGCTATAAAGCAAGGGCAGAAGCTGGCAAAGGAAGTGGTTTCAAGAGAAGTTATTTGAAAGTGGGGAAAATAAGAGCATATGTCTAAAACACATTAGAGAAGAGCACAAGTAGACCAGGAGAGCTTAGAGACTGGTGTGAATGTCCAGGTAAAGATGAAGACTGGGGATGAGTAAGGAGGACTAGAAGCAAGAATTCCGCATCTCAGTGCTGATTGGACCACGTGGGATGTGAACAAGAGGCAGACTCTGTGAAGGGACCAGTGGAACTGATTCTATTCCCTTCATCACACAGGCGAGGAGACATGGGAAACTCTTGTCGGAATCCACTGCATAGCACACTGTATGTACTTCTCCTTACAGTTGATAACAATGTGCTTTCCTCAGCAATGCTTTTCATCCCCAAGTCTTGGTTTCTTTGGCTGTAAAATATGGCTAACAGGGGGACACCTCATTAGTATGCATGCAAAGCTCTTAGAAGACTGTAGGACACATAGAAAATGTTATTGTTATAATGGTCATTCTCAAGCAGCTCTTTTTTTCATCTTCACAAAACCACAAATTAAGTAATTCCTCTAATTTCTGCATTGTGTAGTAGGACTGATAGGAAAAGTATCTAACAGCCAGTTTATCATCTGCAGTGACCAAGAAGTGGCCACCAGCTATGATGCTTGAGCAGGGTTCTGGGGTCCCTTGCAGCGTGAAACATTATCCCTTTAGTCAATGGACTGTGGAGAGGTGAGTGTTTGGGTGAGGATGGAGTGGGAAGCCTGTGGGGACTACAGCCATGGTAACCAGGTGACAGTTATTTACAAACATGATATAATATTTCAGGATTATAACGGCCTGATGAATAGTGTGGATCCTATCTGAATTTAGAAAAGAATTATACTTTTCAGAGCGGGCAACATCAGAGTGGGAAACCTTTACTGAAATGTGTAATGGAGATGCTTCTTTCTGTTGGCTAGCTTAGTTTTTTTAAAAGCAGGGAAAGTTAGCAGAAACAGAAACTTAGGATGAAAAAGTTCCTCTACGTTAGCATGCCTCTATGTGTGTGCATATTGTGGAGTAGGGGGACATTTCTTCCTGGGCTGCCTCCTCTGCTTACCCTGCACAGAAGAACATTCTGATATATTTATTGGTTAAATTGTTGGGAATACTGCTCACTGCGTGTGGAAGGCTGTGCCTTTATTTACCCGTGAGTTGATTCTACTGCAGCCTCCATCAGATAACCAGATGCATGAGGTCAGCTGCTTTTCTCCTTTTTTTCTTGCCTTTATAAAATTCACTTGTTACTTTTTAGAATCCTGTACCACTTAACCAATTAGAGGATAATAGGAGCCTAGGTAGCCTTCTGATGAGGCTTTTAGTTTAGGTCAAATGCTCTGCTGCTGTCTTTGATTTGAAATGGTGTCTTATATACTATTTTAATTCATTGAATGTTTGTTTTCATGGAGGAATTCATAGGTGTAGAATGACTGACCACACACAATCAAGGCACCTCTAGTTTCTCTAATTAACACCATTAAAGTCTCATTCTAACTGCTAACTAGTATAATGAACTTTAAAATATAAAAGGAACGATTAATGTAAAGGGCACCCTGCTCCTTTAATAAATGACAGAAGTGTCAAGGGATACGTTTTCAAAAGAAGCAAGTAATCGAGGTGAAGAGACAAAATCACAGAGTATTTTAAGAAACGTAATAGATATTCCTGTAAGCTAATGCAATCCATGAAGATTAGAGATTGATATAAAAGGTTAAGTAACTGTGAATAGCAAACATTTGAGAACAAAGACAAGAGAAATCAAAGTTAATGAAAGCACATTTCACAGTTGTCAATAATGACACCATCAAAAACCAAAACACAACAGACTTACTGAAATTTTCAAGAGGAAGGGAAGGGAAGTGGTTAGATTAAGAGATGAATACCACTAGGGCTTCCCTGGGGGCTCAGAGGTTTAAAGCGTCTGCCTGCAATGCGGTGAGACCCAGGTGTGATCCCTGGGTTGGGAAGATCCCCTGGAGAAGGAAATGGCAACCCACTCCAGTAGTCTTGCCTGGAGAATCCATGGAGAGAGGAGCCTGGTGGGCTACAGTCCATGGGGTTGCAAAGAGTTGGACATGACTGAGTGACTTCACTTTCACTTTTACCACTTTGCTTAAAATGGCATTTATCCAAAAAGATGGAGAACACAATTATTAACTGAACTTGTAACACACACAATGTGAATGATTATTACCAATACATATTATAAATCACTTTGTCCTTTTGCATTTGAAAGGTTTAGAAAATGATAGTTATTGTAATTGGACTATCTCTTCATCTAAAGTATGTAAATAAACATGCAATGGCACCCCACTCCAGTACTCTTGCCTGGAAAATCCCATGGACACAGGAGCTGGGTAGGCTGCAGTCCATGGGGTTGCTAAGAGTCGGGCACAACTGAGCAACTTCACTTTCCCTTTTCACTTTCATGCATTGGAGAAGGAAATGGCACCCCACTCCAGTGTTCTTGCCTGGAGAATCCCAGAGACAGAGGAGCCTAGTGGGCTGCCATCTATGGGGTCGCACAGAGTCAGACATGACTGAAGTGACTTAGAAACTTAGAAGATCAGTTAGCTTGGGTCAAGTTCTCTGGAAACCAGATGCAGAGACACAGAGTGTGTGAAGGAAATTTAGTAGCGGGTACTCTTGGGATCAGCCTATGAGGGAGTGAGGGAAGCAGGTCTGGTGAACTGTGATGTACAGAGCCCTCAGTTAGAGTCTTTAGAGTGGCCCAGAATCCGTGAGTGACGTAAGGCAACTCTGGCTTCCTACTCACATCAGCCAGTCGTTGGATACGAACTGCCCTTGTCAGTGGGACATAAACTTGGATGAGGCAGGTCCTCTGACTCAGGCAGAGTCTCAGCCCGAGAGGTCAGCAGCCCGCTGTCCCGGCAGCCTGTGGAAAGGGTGCCAAGAGCCTGAAGGGGGATCTGGGTGACATTCCACAGCACCCACCCCGCTAGTTGCTATGGAGTATTTTCTCTTAGGTAGGACATATGTCTTCATGTTATCCTCTTCTGCTAAAGAATGATATCCATTAACATTAGGGAGCTAGGCAGATCGTATTGAAGGAGATCTTGTTAGGGCTATTTGAGAATAGCGTATAGAGGAAGAAAATAAGATTAAAAAAATCAAATTACCACTGTCCTAGGGCAGATCTAATAAGTACTTTTCTAGACATTCAGTAATCTGTATTTATTCTTTTATATCAATTACTGTAATATCCGACCCAGTGACCTGAGAGATTTAATGCAGCTACTAAAAACTATGCCTAATTTTTACTAGGCAATGGTTCTTGCTTGATAATAGCTGTGCTAATGTTACATTTGTTTCCTTGGGCCTCTCAGCTTTATCATTTTTTTTTAGAATGGAAGTGATGTATGGCCCCTCAGAACCCTATGATTATCCTTATTCCATAGTTGTGAAAATAAGAAAGTCATATTCTGGAACATTTTGAATATATTTACCCAAAGAAAATGAGAACTGGCTTAATACAAATAAATTGTTAGAACTTAATAGGAATTAAACCAGCTGCTTAATTCAGATCTGCTACATCTCACACTGGTTTCTTCAACAAAACAGAAAACCCAGGAGAATGCTGCGGTGCCATATTGCTTGATTTCTGTGCAGTGGTGATGCTGTGACCAGTGTGTGCTTCTGGAGACTTGCCCTCATTGGCTCTTGAGACACTAGTTTCTTCGTGATTCTTGCATTGCTCCATCCTGCCAGCTCCTCCAGGCTCTATAAAGACTCCTTTTCCTTTCTCCACTCTTTATGTGTGAATGTCTCCCTGAGTTATTGTCACTTTTCTCTTTCATCCACGTTACACTGGTCTGGGATGATGTAATTAATTTTGTGGCTTCAAACCTACTGATGTTCTGGGGATGTTTAAATGTCTTTCTACAGAGTTCTAGATGAGCAAGTCCAATGGCCTGCTAGACAACTTCATCTGCATGTTCCACACACGTATCAACTCAGCACATAAAATAGAACACACCAACTAACGATAATCATCCACTATCTTCTCTCTTGGTGGCTGTCATTATCATTTATGGTCATCCCAGTTGGCCAGCTAGGAAAACAGCATCATCCTTGACCTCGTCTCTCCTGCCACAAGCTGGTGCCCAATCTGTTTATTCTGTCTTGCTATCTCTTAAAACAATCTTCTGCTTTTCCCCTTTATCTCTGTATCAACTATGTCTCTCTTTTTTTTTTTTCATTGCAACTTTGCCTTCTTTCAATGATTTTTCACACGATGAAAAAGATCTAATTTGCTAACAGTTCTGAGAGTTTCTTCTGAAGAAGAAATACTCTTTATGGGAATATGCTTTGATATGCCTGCTTGGGGGTGGCTGAACCCCTCCAGGCAGAGAAGTGTACAGGAATCTGACATCAGAGCAGAGGGCATGCTGGCCAAATAGAGGGAAAACCATTTCTTGCTCCTGAGAATATGCCCAAAAGGAGTAAGAAAGTCACAGTGATACAGTAAGGAAAGAGAAACAGGTAACTGCTTAGGGAAACCCAGTTAGACTCTAGTGGGCTGCAATGGATGGCCAAGGAGATTTTGTGTTGTTGACATGTAAACCTTTCTGCATCTTACCAAAGCAAATTTCAGTGTAGTCTTCAAAACAAAATAAGAAAAAAAAAACCCAATAAACTAAAGATTTGGTGTGGGCTTCCCTGGTGGCTCAGATGGTAAGGAATCTGCCTGCAATACAGGACAGGCAGGTTCGACCCCTGGGTGAGGAAGATCCCCTGATGAAGGGAATGGCAACCTACTCCAGTATTCTTGCCTGGAGGATCCCGTGGACAGAGGAGCCTGATGGGCTACAGTCCATGGGGTCGCAAAGGGTCAGACACAACTGAACGACTTAACACTCACAAAGACTTGGTGTAAATGAAGAAAGTTTTTATTGTGTGTTTGAAATCAAAGGAGAAAGCTGGATTATCTATTGGGGTTGATATTGAAAGGGAATAGAAGCCTGAGAGGCTGGAGAAGCCAGGAAACAGAAACTCCCCAGGGAACTAGCAGAGCTCTCTGAGAGGACCCTGCCCTTGGGGCCATTCTTATTGTGTCACTAGACGGGGTCAATGCTGCTGACATCAGGGTTCCACATCGGTCACGCTGTCATCAGAGCCACTGTGCTTTCTAAAGTACAAGCACATCTTTTGCAAAATACTTCAGTGATTCCCTGTAGTTTCTTATAGAATCTACACTTCTCATCAGTATAGAATCTATGCTTCTCATCAATGAACACACAGTCTATTACCACCAGCACAACATCTCTTGTCATTTTTGTCCTGCCTCTAAACTCTAGTTCAATGCAGGTAATAAACATCCCCTTGGTTTGACTCTCTTCTCTGTGATTTGATGCCTACTTTCTTGTCTTTGTATGGCTAAGCTCATACATTGATAAACATGAAGATATTTTCCCTACCTTTTCTGTCTTCCCCTGCCTTCCCTCCTTTTTTCATTCATCTGATGCCTGAACCATCTGCTCCTGCCTATTCATCAAGTTGGGAATTAGAGAAAAGAAAATTTCATTTCTTTGAATATATAACATGCCAATATTTGAAAGGCATGTTCATGTAATAAAACAGATACGGGTTATACGAGATGGAGACAATAGCATTTATTGGAATTCTTGGAGAAGGAACATACTGGAAGAAACTCAGTAGGTATGCTTATGGAATTAGGAATGGTGGCTAAGTGATCAAGTTAGCTTTGTAGGTATACAAAGAAAATTACAACACAATGTGGAAAGTGTGATGGAAAGGGCCTGCAGAAGGACCTGAGGGTGTACAAAAAAAAAAGACACTTGACTAATTTCAAGGACTAGGAGACTCTGTTTCTGAACCCTGAATGCCTGGATCCTAAAATAACTGGAAGCTATTTTCAGTATTTATAAAAAGCCAGTAGAAATGATTCATTATTATTGCAGACCTGCCCATGTTAATTAAAATGTCAATTTTCTTTGCTTTAGCCTGGAATTATAATTAGCACATTGTAGAAATACCAATTTTGCTAGGTTGTTTTAAATTGATGAAGGTAAAGTCCCTTATAGATAGCTGGACTTTTCCTTCTGTCTAGTGAAGCTTCTATCGCCATACTCATCTGCCATATTGTCCCATTTTAAAAATGTCAATTTCTCCTCTCTCCAGACCCCATTCTATCACTAGATCTTTCTCTTGTACACAGATTCTGTCCATTTCCCTAAGCACAAGCCTACTTCGTAAACTTGTGGTTTCACTGCTGTGGTAAAGTATAATTTCAAAGTGATATCTATTTCCCATTCTCTGATTTAAGCAAAACCTGTCTGTCTCGTTATCCTCCTGGTGAGTTCCATTTGCCTCTCTATAGATTACAAGTGTGACTTTCATTTGTGACAATGGGAGTTCTTCCTGTGAAATCAACTCAAAGAACCCCAACTGGGGAAGAAGAGAGTCTCAGGAAAAAATAAAAGCAGAAACATTTGTTCTTCAAGGATGTTCTAGGCCTTTTGATGCTTCTTTGACTGTGGCTTTGTGTGGGAGTGCCCTCCAAGGGGGCTAGAGACGGAAAGCACCTGGATTCTTTGTTCTTAGGACTTCTGGAACTTTTTTGGCTATGACTTTTCATATAATAGTACCTTTCCAAAGCATCTGGTAAGTGTCTTAAGTGGTTTCACATTTATCATCTTATTTGATTCTCCTAGCAGCTGTTTCTAAGATCCATGAAATTCTGGAGCTGAAAGATAGCTTGAGGTCATTTAGGTTAATCCTGTTCCTCTTACGTTAAAAGAAGCCCATTCTAGAGAGATTAAGTGGTAAAAATCTGACCATCACTACTAGGTCTTGGCCTGTGCCCTTTTTTGAACAAAATAGATCATCAGAATCTCAAATTCCTCCCTCCCAATTCCCATCGTGGAAAAGCCCACTCTGGGTTCTAGGTGAGTTCTAGGTGTTTTGCAGACAATGGAACTAAGGGCTTTAAATTTCTTCTACAAAAAAAAAAAGGGTTGTGATTGAATAGTCCTTGCTCCAGGGCCTACTTTTTATGCTCCTTTTTGTATTAACTTCATGCTAGTGATACCTAGCCCAGTTACACTTTGGTTCTCTCCTTTGATTCCTGGGGATAAGAAAATCATTTTTGGAGTCATGGAGTGAGGGTAGATTTTGTAACCTGTCACTTATGCCAATTCCTATGGGAGCTTTCAGGCTTCCCAGGTGGCTCAGTGGTAAAGAATCCACCTGCCAATGCAGGAGAAGAGCTTTGATACCTGGGTCGGGAAGATCTGGAGAAGGGAATGGCAACCCACTCCAGTATTCTTGTCTGGAAAATCCCATGGGCAGAGGAGCCTAGCAGGCCTCAGTCCATGGAGTTGCAAGGAGTCCAACACAGATGAGTGACTGAGCTTGCAAGCACGGGAGATTTCAATCCAGATGTTTAATAACCCAAATAGGAACTAAGAGCCAATTTATAAATATCTGGAAGAGCCCTCAGTAACCCACCACCCGGGATGCTATTCAGAGCTCAGTATAGTTTGTAGCACAGTCTAGGGAGCCTGTAGGAGGCCCCTTATCCTTTGCCTTTAAATCTTGGTTGGACTGGCAGAGCTGATTTTTGACCTGACTACCCACTTCATCTCCTCATGGCAGAGGTAAAAGAGAAAAAAGTGGCCCATGACCTGACTTAGAAGACAGACTTTGCTCCAGTCAACTTACCATAAGTGGTCTCACATGGGTCCTGTAATCACGTTAAGGGGGTATGATCTTTCCTACCTTAGCAAGGCCTCTGCCTCCAGCTCTGTCTCAGATTGGCAACTCCTCCTGCACAGGAGAGGGTTAACTAGAGCAGTGTATGTCAGGAGGCAAAAAACTCCCTTCTCACACGAGGCTGACTTCAGAGAACAGCTGTAAGGCAGGAAAGCATTAATGCAAGCAGACTCCTTGGAACACAATAAGGACTCACCACAGTTTGGCTCTTATTGTTATTTTTTTTTTTTTAAGATTTTTTTATGTGGACCATTTTTTAAAGTCATCATTGAATTTGCTACAATACTGCTTCTGTTTTATGTTTTGGTTTTTGGGCCCTGATGTAGGTAGGATCTTAGCTTCCTACCAGGGGATGGAACGTGCACCTCCTGCATTGGAAGGTGAAGTCTTAACCACTGGATCACCAGGAAAGGCCCTCAGCTCCTATTATTCCTGGGTGCTCCTCATCCTCTGGGGAATTGTGATAACCAAAATAAATCCCATAATATAGGAAATATAAATGTTTGAAATACACGGGAAAGGGAGCCCATAGGTAACGTCAAATCTTTACTTTTTCCCCTAGCTGAGGGGTCCAGTCTTGGTGAGCAATAATTAAAGCTCCAGGAATCTTTTCATTTTTACAGGTTGAGACTAGGAGAAACCACCTGTCAACTTCTATAGTTTTAGCAGATGTTTGTTCAGTTGCAGTTTACATTTTTATTCAGACACCCTTTTAAGGGCTTATCTCATGTCCTTCTGTATGCCCTTGTACTAAAACATCTGTTTTGTATGTCTCTGTCTGAATCATTCTATGTTGATAGAAAATGCTCTCCCCTATAAATGCCTCCTATCATTGTGCCTTCCAAGCTATTAATGCCCCTGAATTTAGCTGTTCAATTACTCTGTTAGTTTAGTCCTATTTATTAAAAGTTTAGGAAGTTCATGATTCCAAATACTTTCTAGGTCTTACCATTGGAGTAGCTCAAAGCCAGGCAGCTGGTTTGTAGTCTAAGTTTTACTATTAATACTTACTTGTGCTAGAACTCTGATCAAGATACTTAGTCTATGTTTGTATTAGTTTCCACATTTGCAAAACAGGGCTAACAATAGAACAACCAAACAGGATTAAAAAAATTAATATACAGAAAGCACTTAGAGATCTATCAAATAAATATAGTAAACATCATCACTGCAATTATTCTGTAACTAAAATTAATATTATCTATGTGGATCACAATAAACTGTGGAAAATTCTGAAAGAGATGGGAATACCAGACCACCTGACCTGCCTCTTGAGAAACCTATATGCAGGTCAGGAAGCAACAGTTAGAACTGGACATGGAACAACAGACTGGTTTCAAATAGGAAAAGGAGTACGTCAAGGCTGTATGCTGTCACCCTGCTTATTTAACTTCTATGCAGAGTGCATCATGAGAAACGCTGGGATGGAAGAAGCACAAGCTGGAATCAAGATTGCTGGGAGTATTAGTTTCCACATTTGCAAAACAGGGCTAACAATAGAACAACCAAACAGGATTAAAAAAATTAATATACAGAAAGCACTTAGAGATCTATCAAATAAATATAGTAAACATCATCACTGCAATTATTCTGTAACTAAAATTAATATTATCTATGTGGATCACAATAAACTGTGGAAAATTCTGAAAGAGATGGGAATACCAGACCACCTGACCTGCCTCTTGAGAAACCTATATGCAGGTCAGGAAGCAACAGTTAGAACTGGACATGGAACAACAGACTGGTTTCAAATAGGAAAAGGAGTACGTCAAGGCTGTATGCTGTCACCCTGCTTATTTAACTTCTATGCAGAGTGCATCATGAGAAACGCTGGGATGGAAGAAGCACAAGCTGGAATCAAGATTGCTGGGAGATATATCAATAACCTCAGATCTGCAGATGACACCACCTTTGTGGCAGAAAGTGAAGAGGAGCTAAAAAGCCTCTTGATGAAAGTGAAAGAGGAGAGTGAAAAGGTTGGCTTAAAGCTCAACATTCAGAAAACGAAGATCATGGCATCTGGTCCCATCACTTCATGGGAAATAGATGGGGAAACAGTGGAAACAGTGTCAGAGTTTATTTTTCGGGGCTCCAAAATCACTGCAGATGTTGACTGCAGCCATCAAATTAAAAGATGCTTACTCCTTGGAAGGAAAGTTATGACCAACCTAGATAGCATATTCAAAAGCAGAGACATTACTTTGCTGACTAAGGTCCGTCTAGTCAAGGCTATGGTTTTTCCAGTGGTCATGTATGGATGTGAGAGTTGGACTGTGAAGAAAGCTGAGCATCGAAGAATTGATGCTTTTGAACTGTGGTATTGGAGAAGACTCTTGAGAGTCCCTTGGACTGCAAGGAGATCCAACCAGTCCATTCTAAAGGAGATCAGTCCTGGGTGTTCTTTGGAAGGACTGATGCTGAAGCTGAAACTCCAGTATTTTGGCCACCTCATGGGAAGAGTTGACTCATTGGAAAAGACTCTGATGCTGGGAGGGATTGGGGGCAGGAGGAGAAAGGGACGACAGAGGATGAGATGGCTGGATGGCATCACCGACTCAATGGACATGGATTTGAGCAAACTCCAGGAAATGGTGATGGACAGGGAAGCCTGGCGTACTGCGATTCATGGGGTCACAAAGAGTCGGACACGACTGTGTGACTGAACTGAACTGAACTGAAAGGCAATCACCCTGAATATTCTTTACAAGGACTGATGCTGAAGCTGAAGCTCCAATACTTGTTGAGAAGAGCCAACTCATTGGAAAAGACCCTGGTTCTGGGAAAGATCGAAGGCAGGAGAAGGGGGCAGCAGAGGATGAGATGGTTGTATGGCATCATCCACTCAATGGACATGAGTTTTAGCAAACACTGGGAGATAGTGAATGATGGCGAAGCCTGGCATGCTGTGGTTCATGGAGTTGCAAAGAGTCAGACATGACTTCAGAACTGAATAACAACAAAAGCAATATTAAGATCCCTCCCATACAGGGAACTATATTTAATAGCCTATGGTAAACCATTATGGAAAATAATATAAAAAAGAATGTATATGTATGTATAACTGAGTCACTCAGCTGTACAGCAAAGATTGGTACAACATATTAAGTCAATTATACTTCAATAAAAAAATATATTCTTTCCCATAATGCTTTATGGGGACCATGTAATTTATAAAATATGTTACTACCTTACTGCCTTGCAATATCAATATCAACTTTGGGTCTTGGGATTCCCTCATTGTTGGAAAGATGCCATAAACTATAAGGAGATTAGAAATTTTAGAAATGAACATGTAAATGAAATAAAGGAAAACTCAACTATCATCTAAAAACAAAAATGATTCAGTAATTTTTAAGATATTAGTAACTGTTCTCACTAGAAACTAAAGTCCATTTAATTTAAGAACTGATATAATTCTTCCAACCACAGACAAACAAATTAATGCTACAGAGATGTTTTTCTAGTAAAAGAGAATGGAGTAAGCTCTGTACATGAGTAGGAACATTCTAGAACACTCTGCCAGGCTTTCATTTACCTAGAGATTTCAGTCTTGTTCTAAAAGCTAAATTATTTGAATGCCCTTGTATTTGTCTATAGACTTTCCTGTTTTTTTTTTTTTCTTCAGCTGAAGTCAGTGATCATCTATATTAGTGACTAAGATGACTGTGAAGATTGCAGTATATAAACCTTGTATACTGTGTTTTAGATGGTTTGAGGGGTTTTTGAAGGATAGTTTTGATTATAAACAATTACGGCTATAACTATGGAGACATAGGATTAATTTTCCTACCACTGATCCCCTGCGGGTTGGCCTTCTAGTTAAGTAATTGAGTTTCCTTGAAGTTCCATGCAGACTGGTTTTTAGTCAGTGCTTAAGATGATCAGTTCTAATCAGCTGCAAATTTGGACACTGACCTCCTCTCTTCATCTGTACCATCATGGCAGGAAGGTGCTGGAGTTATCCTCAACAGTGAATACTTAAGATGAAAGGATATGATTGGAACCAAGGCTCTGTTAACTAACATTGCTGTTGTACCTTGGCTCCTGTTCAAACCAGGAAAGGGGCATGCTTCCTTAATTGTGCAGCATAGGAGCCCTAGAGGCCCAAAGTTTGGGTCCCTTTTTTATCATCTTAAATACAAATATGATAGATTTCTATGCACAACCCAAGCAAGTCTGGTATATGGGACCATTGGCTATTTGCACCAAATTGTGTGATAACCATGACTTGTATGGGTGTATATGCTAAGTCGCTTCAGTCATGTCTGACTCTTTGTGACCCCAATGACTGTGGCCTGTCAGGCTCCTCTGTCCATGGGATTCTCCAGGCAAGAATACTGGAGAGGGTTGCCGTTCCCTTCTCCAAGATGGGATAGTATATATACATATATTTTATACATTTACAAATCTTACTTTTTAAATTTTAAAGAGGCAAAATTCTCCCATTGCTTCCTCTGTCTTTTCCAGCAGAGTTAGAAGGTTAAGGAAGACATAAGACTAAAACCCTAAACCTCAGTTTTTCCACCTCTAGCACTTTTCTGCTTGTTATACTATTGAAGTCTAGGCATTGTGTATGTGGCATGTTGCTATAGTCTGTTGGCTTCAAGCAGCAATAACAATAGTAGAAAGTTTGAATATAATTTTCCAAGCACTTGTGACAAGCAGTTCAAAGTATTATCTTCTTTAATTCTCCTAAGTTCAGTTCAGTTCAGTTCAGTTCAGTCGCTCAGTGTGTCTGACTCTTTGCGACCCCATGAATCGCAGCACGCCAGGCCTCCCTGTCCATCACCAACTCCCGAAGTTCACTCAGACTCACGTCCATTGAGTCTGTGATGCCATCCAGCCATCTCATCCTCGGTCGTCCCCTTCTCCTCCTGCCCCCAATCCCTCCCAGCATCAGGGTCTTTTCTAATGAGTCACTCTTCGCATAAGGTACCCTCCAAAAAATTATTTACTATTTTATAAGTGAATAAATAGATACTCAGAGAAGGTGAGGAACTTGTTTGTGGATCCATAGAAAAAAGATGACTGATCTTTGAATCAATCCCAAATCTATCTGACTCCAGCTTTCAAGCTCTAAAACTTAATTCTCTGCCACCTTTCAACTCTGGAGTGAGGTGGAGGCCCAAATCTGCCACATCACCTCAGTCTCTATTCATTCTCTCCATCCACAATATTATATGAAGACTGCTTCCTATAAAGAAGCCTGTATTTTATTTTTCTTTATATTTGAGGCATTGACTGTGTAGTTGCTGCTTTTTTCTTAGAAATGTTATTTTGTGATACTTCCTCCATAAAACAATTATCCTCAGTAATTTATTTACAAGTTCATTTACAAAAGGACAATTCCTAAAGGCATTAATTTAACATACTGACACCTTCCTGATATGACTGATTATCTGATTTCAAAGTTCACTGTACTTTTGAAGCCTCAAACAAGAGACTGCAGAGCGCCTTGATGGAAGCTAGGTGTGGCATATGACCACCTTCTATCCTACTCAAATTATCATTTTATTTTAGTTTTTATATATTGTCCTGACAAGTGAAGGAGTTGGCAGAAAAATAACAAAATCTGATATGCAAACTTAAGTTTAAGATTTGGGTAAATAATTCCACTAACCTCAGGAGACTGTCAGGTGAAACTGTGTGGTAGTATTTTATGCTGCTTGATGCTTATGTGATGATGTTGAGCCATTCCATTCCATATATGTTCTCTCTTAAAAATGGCAACAACACTTTAAATATATATTTGGATGCTTTAATTACAAGTTAGATTGTATAGTCACCATTTTTGTGTTTATGAGGTTAAACCTAAATTAGAAATCCATCATTCAGAAAAACACTGTTTTTCAGAGGATGTCCACTTCTATGGTGGAGTACATCAAAGCCCATCAACACCTGAATTTACTATGGATTTACTTCCAAAATAATGCTACTTTGGAGTTATTTGGTGGATATAATGAAAGTCTTCTCTCCTCAGCTAGTTTGCCTGTATGCTTCTCTTTTCCTTACGGTGGGAGTATAGGGGATTTGGAGTCAGTTCAGATGAGAATGAACCTTAGTTCTGTGACCTTGGGCAGGATTTACACCTCCTATTATAAGAATTTATTTTTAAACCCTGGTGGCTCAGATGGTAAAGCATCTGCCTGCAATGTGGGAGACCCAGGTTTGATCCCTGGGTTGGGAAGATCCCCTGGAGAAGGGAATGGCAACCCACTCCAGTACTCTTGCCTGGAAAATTCCATGGACAGAGGAGCCTAGTAGGCTACAGTCGATGGGGTTGAAAAGAGTTGGACACGACTGAGCGACTTCACTTTCACATTTTAGGAATGCAGTAGCTACGGATTTTTTTTTTCTCCCTTGAACATCTTTTCTTTTCCTTAACTTTCTCTGGTCACTGAACTCTTCTTTCTATGGGAACTCCTTTGTGTGGTTTGGTTGAGGCTGGTTACACCCTCTCACTGCATGATGGGTATGTGACCCACCCTGGCCAGGGTGCCCTGTTCAAATCATTGGTTCAGGTAGAGTGATGTGATCCAAGCCAAAAATCCAGAGACTTCTTGGAACGTTTTCCCCCAGAATTGTCAGGAAAAAGGCACTCTTTCTCCCCTCTGGGATTGCGAGCTCTAAGGCTGATGTCAGCCTGGCACGTTGGTGGTCATCCTTGACGTACATGGCGAGAGTCTGTCTCAGAATAGGGCCAACACAGAGGGAAACAAGACTGAGCAAAGAAGATGAAGCCAGCAGTATGATAACCTTTGAACCTGTGGCCTCACCAGGCCTGAAGGCAGCACTGTAGATTTTCCAGTTGTTTGAGCCAACTAAATTCCTTTGCTTAAAATAGTTTGAATTGGATTCCTGGCAGTTTTACCCAAAGAATCCTTATTCATAGACTCCTTTGGTTTTCCAATTTGTAAAATGGTAATGAGATTCAGTACATCGTAGAGTAAGGTTTAAATAAAATGATGTGTGCCAGCTACACAGCACACATTGCATCCTCAACAAATGAACTCTGAATTCAACAGCAGGCAAGCCCTCCGATTTCCTTCCCTAGGAAGAAATCTCCCTCTGCAGTTTCTCTCTGCCCGGCTCCCAGCTGACAGCCGTTGCTCTTGCCTTCTCCGGGATGGGTCACTTGACCGTGGGGCTGCCTGTTTCCGAGCCCAGTTGGTCAGAGAGGCTTGCCCGGCTCTTGGTGGGCAGATGTTCTTCAGAGGGTGAAGAAGGAAAGGTCTCTCCCGAGGCGCGCTGGAACTGAGAGAGACCTCACCTAGAGAAGACAGCAGCTCTCACAGGAATGCCCGAGGAGACCACATTTAAGGCCCGGAGGAGCTGATTTTGGTCCTCGTTCAGGAACATCTGGAGGAACAGCTGTGGGTGACAAGAACGTGTTTATCTCTTTCAAAAAGAAAAGTAGTGAAAAGGCAGAGACGGCAGCTCGACCAAACAGAGATGTGCGCCCATCATCCAAACTTGGGGTGGAGAATAATGGAAGAAAAACACAGCTTGTTTTTAAATCAAATAGCTTAAAGGGGAATGAGTTGAGGGGGCAGAAGAGAGAACCAAAGTCTTCAAGCCTTGATGCTTCCTATCTGCTGCTAATGGTAGTAGTAAGAATCTAGAAAATATATTAATATCTGACTTCAAAATTTTCTCCACTGGCAAAACCTAAACTTCTTCCTTATTGGAAGATTAACTCCCTTGGGATTTGGGAGCTAGTATTATTGATGACCTGAAAAAGTCCCTAAAATTTACTATACTTTCACAAGTCAGAATTTTCTTTCTTTCTTTCTTTTGCAGCATTAAAAAGACTACTATGACTTTTTCATGAACAAATTCAATAGTTTGGGCTTCAACCTTACAAATTTATGATCATGGCTTTTAAAAGAATTTTGTTTTCTAAAAAAGTCCCTGCCTCATATTTCCCAAAACTAGGAAAAATAAAATTTAAGCATTTATAATACTTGGAAAAGAGTAGGCTAGTTGCAGTTTTATGGTCTAAACTCTGACTATAATAACCACGTTTTTTTTTTTTTTTCCCTTGTAGCCAAGTTACCGAGGGTTTTTTCTCTCTCCTTATAAGCAGATGAAGCTTCAAGTAGATGAAGAATTAGAACCTGATATTAAACCAGTTTTGGAGGCATGTTAGATTGGTTATTATTACATACTTTCTAATTTTCCTTTGTGGGGAAATGATAACAAATTATATCTAGAATACTCATTTGTGGTAGTACAATAGGGAAATTCAGGTTTATTTTTAAGAGGGAGAAAAAGCCTTGCAACACATATGGGCTTAGCTTTATAGGAAACAGTTTCTAGACAAACATGGATGAATGATTTAACAGCAGCAGGGCACCCATTTATGTAAATACTGAACTGTGGGACTCAAAAAAACAAATTCAAAGAAAAACATTATTAATCAGCTTGAGATCCCCCCGCCTCCCCTCAACATTCTAAAAGAACAAACAGATCAACATGAAGGAATGCTTTCAACAAGAACAACAAGCAAAGCGTGATTTAGAGCTGCCCTTGATAAAACTTTTCAGAGTTAAAAAAAAAAACTTTTCAGAATTATTTAGACTTTTTAGCTATTCTTCATTTTCATGCATCATACATGTGGGAATAGTCAAACATCAAAATACCATAATGTCCTAATTGCTTTTCCTTTAAAATCTTGCCTAATTAACTCTGGTTGACCCACCAAATATGGTGCACCCTCTATATGATGAAACCCTGCTTCCATATATACCTGACTTTCATAAAAGAGTTTACATACCAGTACTCAAACTACCTTACTGAAAGTGTCTTTGTAGAAAGATCCATAGAGTATTAGCCAGAAATCTTATATTAACTAAATTTGCAAAGTGAAGTGGAGATTTAAAATGCTCTTCTGAGTAATCTAGATCTGAAACACTTTCAGGGTAATCACCTAAAATAATTAAGAAATGGACAGAGAATAATTTTTGTTCCTTGATTTATCACCGTAATTTTCTTCATTGAATGCTTAGTTCAGCCAAAACTTGTGCAAAGGTTCTGATAGTCCCATGACAGGCTCTAGGCACCTGTTAGATAAATGTTCAGTCACTCACATTTTACCAAGCAGAAGACAGGGCCACTGGCTCAGTTCCTCTCTGGCTAATCATTTTCATACTCACGTTCTTTAAATCAGGGGTCTCCAGCCTCTGGATCTAATGCCTGATGATCTGAAGTGGAGCTGATGTAATAAAAGTAAAAAAGCACACAATAAATGTAATGTACTTGAATCATCCCCAAACCATCACCCTTCCTGTCTGTGAAAAAATTTTTTCATGAAACAGGTCCCTGGTGCCAAAAAGCTTGGAGATCACTGCTTTAGATAATTTTGTTTACACTTGAAGAAGTTCATTGCAGGGTTGGGATGGGGGTCAATTTTTAGATATAACAGTAAAACTGTCTGCACATTCCTGAACAGTGTTATTGACCATGAGGTTAACGCATTTAGATTCTTGGATGGCCGATGTTAATCTGTACTTGGATTTGAATGTCTCTTTATATATATCTTTGTTAGGGTTAAAGATTGTGTTTAAATGTAATTGTCAATGCTGAAGATGCTCCTTATTGTATTCTTATAGATAAATGGGTATAATCTCACATAAAATGGTCAATAAGTTGTAAATGGGGGTAAATACTTTCTCAAACACATTAAATGGTGTATTTATAAAAATCTAACCCATGTTGAAAGATATTTCTCAATAGAAATAGGTACATAAAAATAATTTCTCAATAAGTCTATCACTTTTAGTGTCTAGATTAGAGAGCTAACAGATCTAATTTCTAGGTTAAAGGCTTATATAACTTAATATACTAAAAACTGATCATCTTAAATGTGTGTTGTGTGTGTGTATTGGTGGACTCAACCTTAGAAAAAATAAGTATTATGGTAGGCTTACTTTTATATTCTTTATGATTACATTTATTTTGAATATTTGCAACATTTAACAATCATTTATCTGCTATTAGGAATCCTAGTATAACCATTTTCAACTATTTGAGGATTCCTTATGAATTTTTTATAATGTTTTAATAGGTTTATAAACTATTACAGAGCAGTCCTTTGGAGAATGAGATTGCTTACTGTTTTTTATGTGTATGACCAAAAAAAAAACAATAATAATGAGCAACTTTCAACGGTCAAATAGCTAGATTTTTAAAAAGCGTTTAGTAGGTATGGTTATGTGAACAGTATAAAATGCCATGTAAGCAATGTTATATACAGTGAAACATTTTTTTTTAAATCTTTATTTTCCTGAAAATTTTGTCTCTTCAACAAAATCTAGCTATTTTAATTTTTTTCCTGAACTTTTTCTAGTCCTTATCTATATACTTACAACATTTTAATTATATAGCATGCATTTGTAAGTTATATGTATATGCTATAGTATATACATTTAAAGTATTCTTAAATGTATAGTACATATATTTAAAGTATACTTTATAAAGTATATACTTTATATATTATTTATATGCCATATATAAATGAGTATATATTATTTATATACTATTAAAATATACATAAATATTATAAACAATATATAGAGAGTATATACATAAAATATACTTAAATGTATAGTATATACATTTAAAGTAGTCTTATTATTATTTACACCACTGGCGTTGTGTTTCAGCTTTGGTTTTTATGAAGTGCCTTAGTCTATGCTTATTGTAGATCTATATTTGTAAGCATGGAAAGTAAATATAGGCCTTAGGGTACTAAAAATTGAAAAGTATTAAAATCAAATATTTCTTTTTTGTTACTTAAACACATTTTCTGGTCATGAGGATGAAATATATTAATAACATGATAATGTATTATGGATAATTTATATTGGACATTAATAACATGTCCAAACAAAGTTGGACAACAGCAATTATTGTAATTTCCATTACTAGCTTCTAATAGTCAGTCAGTCAGTCAATCATGTCTGACTCTTTGCGACCCAATGGACTGCAGCATGCCAGGCTTCCCTGTCCATCACCAACTCCCAGAGCTTGCTCAAACTCATGTCTATCGAGTCAGTGATGCCATCCAACCATCTCATCTTCTGTTGTCCTCTTCTCCTCCTGACTTCAATTTTTCTGAGCATCAGGGTCTTTTTCAGTGAGTCAGTTCTTCACATCAGGTGACCAAAGAATTGGAGCTTCAGCTTCAGCATCAGTCCTTCCAATGAATATTCAGGACTGATTTCCTTTGGGATGGACTGGTTTGCTCTCCTTGCAGTCTAAGGGACTCTCAAGAGTCTTCTCCAACACCACAATTCAGAAGCATCAATTCTTTGGAGCTCAGCTTTCTTTATGGTCCAACTCTCACATCCATACATGGCTACTGGAAAACTTGAATCTAACTTGATCATGAAATTATATCAATACTATCTTTGTTCAGGCTGCTCTGGTGAGCACTGAAGTATTCATCGTGTCAGTCATTGACTTTCCATTCTATAGGGAAGCAAACAAAGGAGAGAGTACTCAACAGAGATGGGCTCTGGTTCTGACTATTTATACATAAAGCCCCAAAGAGCAATTAGTAGCTTTTCATCTCTACTAACTTTTTTTTAATTGCAGTAAGTGTTGTACCAAATATTTTCATCTATGTTTTCTTTCTTAAATGCTCCTAACAATCTTATAAAATAGATCCCATTTTGCAGATAAAGAAACTGACATTCTAGTGCTTAAGAAACTTGTTTAAAGTCATCTCTCTACAGAGCAATGCCGTCGAGCCATGCGTCAAGTCAGGCAGTATGACTCCACAGCAAGTTCATATAACCACTAAAAAAGACAGCCTTCTGAATGGGAGAAAATAATAGCAAATGAAGCAACTGACAAACAGCTAATCTCAAAAATATACAAGCAGCTTATGCAGCTCAATTCCAGAAAAATAAATGACCCAATCAAAAAATGGGCCAAAGAACTAAATAGACATTTCTCCAAAGAAGACATACGGATGGCTAACAAACACATGAAAAGATGCTCAACATCACTCATTATCAGAGAAATGTAAATCAAGACCACAATGAGGTACCATTTCACACCAGTCAGAATGGCTGCGATCCAAAAGTCAACAAGCAATAAATGCTGGAGAGGGTGTGGAGAAAAGGGAACCCTCTTACACTGTTGGTGGGAATGCAAATTAGTACAGCCACTATGGAGAACAGTGTGGAGATTCCTTAAAAAATTGCAAATAGAACTGCCTTATGATCCAGCGATCCCACTGCTGGGCATACACACTGAGGAAACCAGAATTGAAAGAGACACGTGTACCCCAATGTTCATTGCGGCACTGTTTATAATAGCCAGGACATGGAAGCAACCTAGATGTCCATCAGCAGATGAATGGATAAGAAAGCTGTGGTACATATACACAATGGAGTATTACTCAGCTATTAAAAAGAATACATTTGAATCAGTTCTAATGAGGTGGATGACGCTGGAGCCGATTATACAGAGTGAAGTAAGCCAGAAAGAAAAACACCAATACAGTATACTTACACATATATATGGAATTTAGAATGATGGTAATGATAAACCTGTACGCAAGACAGCAAAAGAGACACAGATGTATAGAACGGCCTTTTGGACTCTGTGGGAGAGGGAGAGGGTGGGATGGGTTGGCAGAGTGGCAGTGTAACATGTGTGATATCATAAGTGAAACGAATCGCCAGTCCAGGTTTGATGCAGGATGCAGGATGCTTGGGACTGATGCACGGGGATAATCCAGAGAGAGGGTGTGGGGCGGGAGGGGGGAGGTGGGGGTCGGGATTGGGAGTTCATGTACACTCGTGGCTGATTCATGTCAATGTATAGCAAAACGAATACAGTATTGTAAAGCAAAACAAACTAAAAAATAAAAATTAATTAAAAATAAAATAAAACTCTGAAGGATCTAAAAAAATAAAAAAATAAAATGCATTTCACCTAAGAGTGAAAAGTTGAAGGAACTCAACTGTTGAAAAAGACCACATTGCAGTCATTCTCTAAGGATTTCTTTGTCAACATCAAGATCATTAGTCTGGTGAGACATTCTTGAGCCTGTCTTGGAGGTGACTCATTTATCTTATTATGGATTTTATATATAATATACTATGGTACCATGTTGTATATTGGATCATCACATGGTCTTTCAGTATCTGCTCAAGAGATTGAGCCTTTCTTTCCTGGGAGCAGCCTGGATTTACTTTGGGAAAAATAGACCCAAATATGTTTCCCTTTTCTCTATGTAGATGATCTAAAAGTTTATGAGATGTACACTCGTGGCTGATCCATGTTGATGTGTAGCAAAACGAATACAGTATCGTAAAGCAAAACAAACTAAAAAAATAAAAATTAATAATAAAAAAAATAAATAAAAGTTTATGAGATGGAAGAGAAGGTGGCACAGATGCTACCTTCTTCCTGTTACTGCCTGGCCATTATCACTGCATATTTATCCTTTGCTACAAATGTGGAGCTGACTCAGTGTAGTGGAGGTCCCAGAGCCTAGATTATATCCATGTCTAGTCCCAGGAGTCTGGAGTGGACGGACATGGAGACTGTTCCTCCCAGAGAGAGATGATAACAGTCAAATCTTTATAAGCAGCTACCCTACAGTCTAGAGCCATTTAAGCCAAGATTTTCATCTCAATCTATCTATGGGATTGCACAGAGTCGGACACGACTGAAGCAACTTAGCAGCAGCAGCAGCAGCATCCTGGAGTTAGTGAGAAAGAAAGCAACAGTTTGTCTCTAACCACTGAGTGCTGGAGTATGATAATAACTGTTCCAATGGACAGGCATATTACAAAACAGTTTATTCACCATGGACAAAATTCTCTTAAGACTAAGGACTAGAAATGGCAAGGTGTATTACGATTGCCTGGGCAAATTGTGCTTCATATTTTATCTATATTGTGTTCTTCTTTAAGATATTTTTCTGGTCAGTTCATCTTTTGTGGCTTAAACACAAGTGCCATCCAGTTCTTTTAGGCTGTTGAACCCTCTGGAGTCAACAAAATCAACTGGAAAAGCTATCAAAGTTATGAGTCAGTTTTCTTCCTCAAAGTGGAAATCTTTCAAGAATTAACTAGGGAAAACATGTTCAAGATGTGTTCACTAGATAGATATGGAATATATTTAGCTAGAAATAAGAATACAACTTTCTTTAAAATATCTTCATGATATTCTGTACTTACGTGTAGTTAATTTTCACTTAGATTAATCACTCTGCTTGGTTCTGTTTACATAATATAAAAATGTGTCTAAAATATCATAGTAATTATTCCAGAACCATCTGCTCCTTTGTGTCTCCAGAAGCAGAGAATGGCATGCTTTAGCATTTTAAGTTATTCAGTTTCTAACAAATGAGAAAATTTTAGAACAAAGATAGATTTTTATGGTTCATACAACACTATACATAATTAGGCAACATACTTTTCCGTAACTTCTCAAGAATGTGAAAACTCTGGGTAAGAGAAAAATCAGATAAGAAATTAACCTCTTATGGAGAGATTTCATTAGGAAACAATCTAAGAATCTACTATCAATTTAAGAATCTACTATCAATTTACTAACAATTTAAGAATCATTAAAGACTTAGTCAATATTTGCAGCGAATTGTCAGTGTGATTTACTACCTAGAAAAAACATGACTCTACACTGTGTGATGGAATTAAGAGCCAGTAAAATTTAAGATTGTAAGAAATATTATACTTGTTACACATTGCTTATCATTTTAGATTGATGACTGAAATATCAGCAGGACATAGTAATGTCCAGTAAGTATTATACAAAGAGCTCATATTTGAAGCTGTTAGTGTGGGATGTGTTTCACAATAGTCTTGCATTGTCTTGTCAGTTCTTTATGTTGCTTATGACTGGTAGCAGGAATGTTTAAAACCATATGGAAGTAAGAAAATATGTTCTTTCACTAAAGCCTTCAACTTTACATGGTTCTTGAGCTGGATAGGGTGAGTAGATAGCAAGCAAATAGGCAAGTAAGTTGTTTTCCTGGCTAGGTATACTGATACAAACAAGGACTTTCTGTCTCTAGCTTTCCGCCTAATCATTGTCATTGAGTCATCCATGTTTTATTATTTGGAAAGATATGTGTAATAGTTATGTCTGTATGGATTCAATACAGTTCTCCAGTATTCTTCTACAGTTATGTTCACTATCAACATTTAATTTCTCTCCCTATTCCTTCTAATGAAAGTCTAAACCTTTGGAGTTCTTTAGTGTTGCTTATGACTGGTAGCAGGAATGTTTAAAACCATATGGAAGTAAGAAAATATGTTCTTTCACTAAAGCCTTCAACTTTACATGGTTCTTGAGCTGGATAGGGTGAGTAGATAGCAAGCAAATAGGCAAGTAAGTTGTTTTCCTGGCTAGGTATACTGATACAAACAAGGACTTTCTGTCTCTAGCTTTCCACCTAATCATTGTCATTGAGTCATCCATGTTTTATTATTTGGAAAGATATGTGTAATAGTTATGTCTGTATGGATTCAATACAGTTCTCCAGTATTCTTCTACAGTTATGTTCACTATCAACATTTAATTTCTCTCTCTATTCCTTCTAATGAAAGTCTAAACCTTTGGCTTAGCTACAGGAAGCTTTCTGTGCATTTAAGCAATTAAACATTTTCCTTTTCCCTCCATGTCCACTTCTGAAAACAAAAATAGATAGATTTTTATTTATTGGGAATAAATAAATAAGTGGGAAAAATACATTATATTGGAAAATGATGGGATAGATTTTAGTTTCAGATCTCTTCCTAAGTAGCCAATAATTATGGACAAGTTGTGGGCAAATTGTTTAACCACTCTTGGTCTGGGTTTTCTTATTTGTTGGATTGAGGAGACTGTATCAGGTAAGTTCTAAAACTTGTATCATTGCTGTGCTTTTATGACTCTAAGCATTTTACTGAGTTAGTCCTCTTATATACACTCATGGATAAGTCTATATAAGTACACATCTCCATTCTCCCCTTATTTTGTCTCCTGTAAACTTTGAAAAGAGCTATCTCTGTCTCTTTTTTGAAACATTCCTCTTTTTTCTTCAGTGGCACCACACTCTGCTGGTATTCCTCTTAACTCTCTAACTGCTCCTTCTCCGTCTTTTTGCTGAGAACTTTTTTCCTTGTTAAATATTTCTATTGCCTTTCCTGAGCCTCCTATTTTGCATACTTTCTCCATCTATTATCTTATTGATACTCATACCTCTAAATGTTAGCTATATCTTGCTGATTTTCATATCCATATATTTAGCCTTGATTTTTCCTTTGAGCTTTTGGCTTACAATATTTTAAACTGCCTGCTTGATCTCTCCATTTGAAGGGTTAATAGAGGCCTAATTTTAACGCATTTTATCCTAAGCTCTTGATTTCTCTACTCTCGCCATTATCAATCCTATTTTGTTGTTGTTTTGTTTGTGTGTTAGTTGCTCAGTCATGTCTGACTCTTTGCAACCCCATGGACTGTAGTCCACCAGATTCCTCTGACCATGGAATTCTCCAGGCAGTAATATTGAGGAAGGTTGCCATTCCCTTCTCCAGGGAATCATTCTGACCCAGGGATCGAACCTGAATCTCCTGCATTGCAGGCAGATTCTTTACCATCTGAGTCACAAATCCTATTAGTAAATAGCAAGTCCACCTGTCTTCTGATTGTTCAAGCCAGAAATCTTAGACCCATTCTTGATTTCTTCTCTTTTTTCAGAATCCAACTGTCAACATATCTTGGTAATTTTTTCCCTGAAATTTATAATGACCCTATTTCCTTCTCATCACTACTCCACCATCTTGGTCAAGAAAATCACCCTTTCTCATCTGGACCTTTACAGAATGAGGTCCAGACCCTCACTTCCACTCTTGTCCTCTACAACTCTTTTTCCAAATAGCAGCTGGAATAATCTTCTTACTATGTAAATCAGATTATGTAAGACATCACACCAAAGATTGTCCCTTACTGGAAAATCAAAGCACTCTACCAAGGCCTTTTAAGACCCAGACTTTGACCCCCTCTGCAGCTTCGTCTTGGGCTTCCCTGGTGATTCAGACAGTAAAGAATCCACCTGCAATGTGGGAGACCTGGGTTCAATCCCTGGGTTGGAAAGATCCCCTGGAGGAGGGAATGGGGTCCCTCCAGTATCCTTCCATGGAGAAGTCCAAGGACAGAAGAGCCTGGCATGCTGCAGTCTATGGGGACGCAAAGAGTCGGCCATGACGGAGTGACTAAGCACATCACACACAGCTTCATCCTGTGGCCCTTCCCCCTGCACTCACGGTTCCACTGGCCTTTTAGTTCTGTGAAAAAAACAAAGGTTTTTCCGCCCCAAAACCTTTGCATCTTTAATTCCTTCTGCCTCTAAGATGACTCCTTCTCATCCTTCCCATCACACTTTATCACCTCTTTAAGAGGCTTTCCTGTGTAATAAGAGAAACATCCTATCTAATATAGTTCCATTCCTCATTAATCCTTATTCCTTACTAGCAGCATTCAGACCTTTTATATTGTACTCATTACAGCAACTATTATTTTTTTGTAGATAGTCTTCTTGAGGTGGACACTGTTAGATGCCCTCCTAATCTTGCTTTTTTCTTATTAAGAAGCCCTTGGTATTCCTCAGAGTGTCACCGTGCCGAGGTAAACAGAAATGCTTCACTAGGTTTTCTTGCCACGAGCGTGGCAGTGTGATACAGGTCTAGTCAACGAGTCTGAACTGATGGTTTCCTGGGAAGCTTAGAAGCTCAATCCCATGTGTAATGCATTCTTGATCAGTACATTTTCCTCTTGATGCAACTGAACGAGAAAAGCGGCCATGTCCATCTTGCAGTCCCTGCATGTTCCTTAAATGCCTGACACACAGTAAGCGCTCAGTTAATGTTTGTTAGTTTAAGACTAGAATTTGAAGCACAAAAACAACCGCTACAAAAAAAAAGCCAAAGCAGACATTGGGGAAGAATATTTTCAGCATACATCAGAAACACTGTTAATATATTTAAAATATGAAGATTTGTATAAAGCAATAGGAAGAAATATTAATAATATCAAAGTAATGCATACTAAAACAATAAATTGGCATGTTTTAATCAAATATTTGAAACAATCCATTGTTGCTGAATGCAAAATGAGATGGATATTTTTAATTGATTTTGTTTGTATTATAAACAGGCTCAACTCTTTGGAAAGAATTTTAGTACAGTTCATTTCAGTACAGTTGTTCAGTCGTGTCCAACTCTTTGTGACCCCATGGACTGCAGCATGCCAGGCTTCCCTGTCCACCATCAACTCCTGGAGCTTATTCAGACTCATGTCCATCGAGTCAGTGATGCCATCCAACCACCTCATTCTCTGTTGTCCCCTTCTCCTCCTGCCTTCAACCTTTCCCAGCACAGGTTCTTTTCTAATAAGTCAGTTCTATCCATCAAGTGGCCAAATTGTTGGAGTTTCAGTTTCAGCCTCAGTCCTTCCAATGAATATTCAGGATTGATTTCCTTTAGAATGGACTGGTTTGATCTCCTTGCAGTCCAAGGGACTCTCAAGAGTCTTCTCCAACACCACAGTTCAAAAGCGTCAATTCTTCAGCACTCAGCTTTCTTTATGATCCATACATGACTACTGGAAAAACCATAGCTTTGACTAGATGAACCTTTACCAGCAAAGTACTGTCTCTGCTTTTTAATATGATGTAATAGGTTGGTTTCAAATCCTGAAAGATGATGCTGTGAAAGTGCTGCACTCAATTTGCCAGCAAATCTGGAAAACTCAGCAGTGGCCACAGGACTGGAAAAGGTCAGTTTTCATCCCAATTCCAAAGAAAGGCAATGCCAAAGAATGCTCCAACTACTGCACAACTGCACTCATCTCACATGCTAGTAAAGTAATGCTCAAAATTCTCCAAGCCAGACTTCAGCAATATGTGAACCGTGAACTCCCTGATGTTCAAGCTGGTTTTAGAAAAGGCAGAGGAACCAGAGATCAAATTGCCAACATCCGCTGGATCATGGAAAAAGCAAGAGAGTTCCAGAAAAACATCTATTTCTGCTTTATTGACTATGCCAAAGCCTTTGACTGTGTAGATCACAGTAAACTGTGGAAAATTCTGAAAGAGATGGGAATACCAGACCACAATGGATGTGAGAGTTGGACTGTGAAGAAGGCTGAGTGCCGAAGAATTCATGCTTTTGAACTATGGTGTTGGAGAAGACTCTTGAGAGTCCCTTGGACTGCAAGGAGATCCAACCAGTCCGTTCTGAAGGAGATCAACCCTGGGATTTCTTTGGAAGGAATGATGCTGAAACTGAAGCTCCAGTACTTTGGGCACCTTATGCGAAGAGTTGACTCATTGGAAAAGACCCTGATGCTGGGAGGGATTGGGGGCAGGAGGAGAAAGGGACGACCGAGGATGAGATGGCTGGATGGCATCGCAGACTCAATGGACGTGAGTCTGAGTGAACTCTGGGAGTTGGTGATGGACAGGGAGGCCTGGCGTACTGCGATTCATGGGGTCGCAAAGAGTCGGACACGACTGCGCGACTGAACTGAACTGAATAGGTTGGTCATAGCTTTTCTTCGAAGGAGCAAGTGTCTTTTAATTTCATGGCTGCACTCACCATCTGCACTAATTTTGGAGCCCTCAAATATAAAGTCAGCCACTGTTTCCATTGTTTCTCCATCTATTTGCCATGAAGTGATGGGACTGGATGCCATGATCTTAGTTTTCTGAATGTTGAGTTTTAAGCCAAATTTTTCACTCTCCTCTTTCATTTTTATCAAGAGGCTCTTCAGTTCTTCTTCACTTTCTGCCATAAGGCTGGTGTCATCTACAAATCTGAGGTTATTGATATTTTTCCAGGCAATCTTGATTCCAGATTGTGCTTCATCCAGCCTGCCATTTCACATGATGTACTCTGCATATAAGTTAAATAAGCAGGGTGACAATATACAGCCTTGACATACTCTGTTCCCTATTTGGAACCAGTCTGTTATTCCATGTCTAGTTCTAATTGTTGCTTCTTGACCAGCATACAGATTTCTCAGGAAGCAGGTCAGGTGGTCTGGCATTCCCATCTCTTAAAGCGTTTTCCACAGTTCATTGTGATCCACACAGTCAAAAGCTTTGGCATAGTCAATAAAGCAGAAGTAGATGTTTTTCTGGAATGCTCTTGTTTTTTCTAAGATCCAACAGATGTTGGCATTTTGATCTCTGGTTCCTCTGCCTTTTCTAAATCCAGCTTGAACATCTGGAAGTTCATGGTTCATGTACTGTTGAAGCCTGGTTTGGAGAATTTTGAACAATTACTTTGCTAGCACTGAGATGAATGCAACTGTATGAGCATTCTTTGGCATTGCCTTTCTTCCGAATTGGAATGAAAACTGACATTTTCCAGCCCTGTTGTCGCTGCTGAGTTTTCCAAATTTGCTGGCGTATTGAGTGCAGCACTTTCACAACTTCATCTTTCAGGATTTGAAAGAGGTCCACTGGAATTCCATCACCTCCACTAGCTTTGTTCATAGTGATGCTTCCTAAGGCCCACTTGACTTCACATTCCAGGATATCTGGCTCTGGGTGAGTGATCACACCATTGTGATTATCTGGGTGATGAAGATCTTTATTGCATGGTTCTGTGTATTCTTGCCACCTCTTCTTAATACCTTCTGCTTCTGTTAGGTCCAGACCATTTCTGTCCTTTATCGAGCCCATCTTTGATGAAATGTTCCCTTGGTATCTCCAATTTTCTTGAAGAGATCTCTAGTCTTTCCCATTTTGTTGTTTTCCTGTATTTCTCTGCACTGATCAGTGAGGAAGACTTTCTTATCTCTCCTTGCTATTCTTTGGAACTCTGCATTCAAATGGGTATATCTTTCTTTTTTCCCCTTGCCTTTAGCTTCTCTTCTTTTCTCAGCTGTTTGTAAGGCTTCTTCAGACAACCATTTGGCCTTTTTGCATTTCTTTTTCTTGGGGATGGTCTTGATCACTGCCTCCTGTACTATGTCACAAACCTCTGTCCATTATTCTTCAGGCACTCTGTCTGGCAGATCTAATCCCTTGACTCTGGTTTTCACTTCCACTATATAACCAGAAGGGATTTGATTTAGGTCATACCTGAATGGTCTTGTTATTTTTCTATACTTACTTCAATTTAAGTCTGAATTTTGCAATAAGGAATTAATGGTCCGAGCCACAGTCAGCTCCCAGTCTTGCTTTTGCTGACTGTATAGTGCTTCTCCATCTTTGACTTCAAAGAATAAAGTCAGTCTGATCTCAGTATTGACCATGTGGTGATGTCCATGTGTAGAGTCTTCTCTTGTGTTGTTGTTGGAAGAGGGTGTTTGCTATGACCAGTGCATTCTCTTGGCAAAACTCTGCTTGCCTTTGCCCTGCTTCATTTTGTATTCCAAGGCCAAATTTGCCTGTTACTCTAGTTATCTTTGACTTCCTACTTTTGCATTCTTTAGTCCCCTATAATGAAAAGGACATCTTTTTTTGGGCATTAGTTCCAGAAGTTCCTGTAGATCTTCCTAGAACTGTTCAGCTTCAGCTTCTTCAGCATTACTGGTTAGGGCATAGACTTTCATTACTGTGATAATCAATGGTTTGCTTTGGAAATGAACAGAGATCATTCTGTCATTTTTGAGATTGCACCCTAGTACTGCATTTCAGACTCTTTTGTTGACTATGAGGGCTGCTCCATTTCTACTAAGGGATTCTTGCCCACAGTAGTAGATAAATGGTCATGTAAGTTAGTGTTTTTAGTGTTTCACATCAAAAACTGTAAAAGTGGTGTCCTTTGATTCAGTAGTTTGTACTTTTTTTCCCTCTGAGAAGGAAATTTTGATAAAGGACATTATTCTCCACAGGAAAAGCAATTGAAATGCCCAACTATAGAGGAATATGTGTTCCCCACCTTCTAATAGAGTATTATGTGACCATTACATATAATTATTAAGCCTTTGTAGAAATATAAAAATGATTAAATCAGGTGCTAGCACAGTTGAAATAAAAGGTAGGAATCAGAGTGCTCTCTGTGGTGAGTCATGGATGACTGTGATGAGGCCTTGTTTATGGCTACCATAGCTGTAAGCAATCAAAGGTTTTCAGAATCATCCAGGTTTAATAAGCCGCAAAAGATGGGAAACTTGCTGTCTGTTAAAACTGGAGCACCACAGTGGGTGATGCTTTGCAGTCTGAGGAGGTCTATTTTCCATCTTTGGTTGCAGTGTGGGCAGTATCCTCCCAGTAGCCTTATTGGCAGCAAAGTCATGCAGCTGGTCATGGTTGGATCAGCAGTGGTGAATGACACTCTAGATTTAATAGAACGAGCTGGAATCATGTTGGTGGTACAGGCCCTTGCCCAGTATTCCACTGGTGTTCAGCTGGCTGGAGATCTTTCTCCATTGACTCCAGCCCAGTTATGCCCTCACTATGCACAGACTCCAGGCAAACCTCCACAAACCTGGGTTGACAATGTATAAGTTTAATATAGTATAGCTTCTAAGTAAGCACAGGTAGACTTCATATAACCTCTTATCTCTATCATAAGAGTTTTGGGATCAATTACAAAATGTTATGTGTTAGTCACTCAGTCTCTTTGCAACCCTATGGACTATAGCTCGCCAGGCTCCTCTGTCCGTGAATTCTCTAGACAAGAATATTGAAGTGGATTGCCATGCCCTTCTCCAGGGGATCTTTCCGACCCAGGGATCGAACCCTGGTCTCCTGCATTGCAGGCAGGTTCTTTACCATTTGAGCATCAGGGTAGTGCTGATTAGGAAAAACAATTTCCTAATAAAGTGTTTGAGCAAGTATTTTGGCTTTGGTGTACATGGGCACTGTAAGCAGGCAATCTGGCTAATTCAGAATTCAGTCCTGATTTCAAACCACCCTAACTCAAAATCACATATAGTTACCTTATTGCTTCCTACAGTGTTGATTGACTTTAATGTAAACATACCTATGAAGTTGGAAAATATAAGAAAGGATGAAAGAAAAGAAAGTGGCTGAGTGGAAGAGCTAAATTGCTGATTCTGTGATGTATGAATGAAACAAATAATTATCCAGATGACTCTCTGTAGGATTCAATTCAGAGAGTAATCAGCTCAGCTCTATTTCCTTCCTCTAAACAGTCCTTTCCTGTTCTGTGTGAGATCTGATTCAGCTGAAACTGACATTATTTTCTTTTATTTTGTCACTTGAACTCCTGGTTTTGTTTACATGAGTCAAATTAAATGGCCTTGGTGGAACTGATGAGTTTTGTCCAGGAAAAAAATTTAATAAAAATAGCTGCCATTTATTGAAAGGTCTATTAGGTGCCCATCTTCTCTGGTGGATTATCTCAACCAGCGGCTCAGTGGTAGAAGCATCTGCCTGCAATGCAGGAGTTGCCACTTCGATCCCTGCATTGGGAAGATCCCCTGGAGGAGGAAATGGCAACCCACTCCAGTATTCTTGCCTGGAAAATCCCATGGACAGAGGAACATGACAGGCTATAAGTCCATAGGGTTGCAAAGAGGCGGACACAACTCAGCGACTGAACACACAGCGCAGCTCAAGCCTCAAAATAGTTCTGGAAGCTGGATATTATTATTTCGTAGTTATTTTGTGTATCATGGATAAAGAGTCAGAGGCTTAAAAAGTTAGGCTATAACTATGACAAGGTACACTCATCTCTGGTTCCGAAGATCATGCTATTTGCCTCATATATGAAGCTTAAAATTTTTTTCTCCTTTTGAGACTTAACTTTGCCTGTGCAGATGTGATTTTAGCTTTTTATTAGGACAAGGGTGAAGAAGAGTTATTACACATGTATGGCATTTGCAGATCTTAGTATCTCCGATTTAGGAAAGAATTGTAATAATGCCACTCACTCAGTATTCCACCTACCTCTGGTAAAAGGAAGATTAGAAGATTGGAAAATTTGACATGACTTTGATGTGTTAACTGCTAAATAGTGCTGCACAGGATAAAAATTCTTTGGAAGAAGACCATAACTATTTTTGCAGGTGTTTTAAGAGCAAAAATCTGTTCACTCAGTGATTCCACATTTTTGGGAAGAAGGTAACTAGGAAAAATTTTATTTTATTTTTTTTTTCTCAAGGAAGGAACATGAAAATGCCAGAAATAGAGAGGTAATTATTTTGATCAAACATTTATGTTACTTGTTATGATGGCAAAATCAATTTGTCCTTTATAGAATCATTTGTCAAAAAGCTTGGAAGTATAGCACATTGATAATTGCGGCAAAAGCAATTATATTTGGTTTCTTGATTAAGAAGAAAAAAAAAGCATAACCCATTAATTAACAAAATTACGAAGAGTCTCAAGTCAAATATACACTTATTTTTCTTGATGACTACAAGGTGATTTGACATTCATAAAATCCCATAGCAGTTTCAGCAGTCAGGACTTTCTAAATGTCAAGAGAAGATAAATTGAAGCTTCACTGGTAACTCGTTCAATAAAATACGTAAGAAAAAAATTAGCGTTTGCAAAAAGGAAAATATTGATCTCTCAGGACACTTGAAACTACTAGAGGGATGGGATCCACACAGAAGTATTTGACATAGTCTTGGAATATAGCTTTGTATTAGGCTGTAATCCAAATTACAAATCTGTATTTAACCAGATGATAACTAAGGGCAAGGTCTGAATCATCCAACAGCTTGACCCGGACCTTTTCTGAGGCCCTGCTAGCCTTTGAGACGTCCCTTGGCATCTGGGTTGACACAAAGAAGCATTAAATATACTGCAACAAGATCGGGAAACTGGCTCCTAAATAAGGCTCATTTCTTTTAAACCATGGGTTTAATATCCATGAAGCTTGTGAAAGTTCTTTCAGAAACTTCTTTGTGTGGGCTGTAGCTCATTTTCGTACTGTATTTTTTTCACCCCATCACTTAGGACAATTAAAAATCCACCAAATTTATTTGAAGTAACCAATTAATACTTTGCGAGGCAACAATTAATATGTAAATTATACCACATTAAGAGTCTCAGGAGGAATGAATTTAATTGAAAATATACAACCCTTTAGAAGTTAAAAAAGATATTGTTTTACCATCACAGATTTTCTAAATCCATGTGATTTTTCTTCTGTGGTTCATTTTATTATCTCCTTGCCTAGAAGTACCAAAACAAATGACCGTGCCTGTCTTAAATGCATTACATCAGGAGACTAATAGAAGGATATTAAACATGATAGTCATATTTGACAGAAGACCTGATGAGGCAAATAACAATGCACATAAATAAATGTGAATTCAAAACAGAATAATTACATCAAAAAGTAAATAATTATCATTGCCATTTCCTTCTCTGAAATGCTCACAGGGAAATGAAGGACCAAGAGGTCATTTGGAAAACATTATCAAACAGGCTAAGTCTTTACTCATGCGTGCAAATTCTGTGGTACAATTAGATTTTAAATGGTTTTTCCTGGTGACTGGATAATGTTAGGGAAATATGAATGTTATCAATAGAACACTTTTGAAATAGTAGCCGAGTCTCCCTGGGTGCTTTTCACACACAGTTTGCTCTTCTCAGGGCTTGGCCTGTCATCTAAACCTCACAACAGCTCCGTGAAATAGGTATTGTGGTTACTGTCTTACAGGAGAGGAACCCCAGGGCAACGTGATCGACTGATGCTGCCCAGAGAACAGGGTAAGGGTCTGAGCCCAAAGATCTAACTCAGGAGCCCACCTTTTCCACCATGATGTCATTTCTGAGAAAGGGGCCAGAAAATATCATTGGTATTTTTTGAGCTTAAGTATTAAACTGTTAGAAAATTAGACAGATGAATATTGCTATTTACTTCTTGCTTTATTACTACAATCTAATTATTATTATTCTAAATATATGATAAAAATATGTTGTAAGAATTAACGCACAGGTGTATTGTTTTCCCACTGAGCTCAGAAAGGTTTAAATGTATCATCTCATTATTTTACCTTCAGTTCAGTTCAGTCATTCAGTTGTGTCTGACTCTTTGCAACCCTATGAACTGCAGCACACCAGGCCTCCTTGTCCATCACCAACTCCCAGAATTTACTCAAACTCATGTCCGTTGAGTTGGTGATGCCATCCAGCCATCTCGTCCTCTATCGTCCCCTTCTCCTCCTGCCTTCAGTCTTTTACAGCATCAGGGTCTTTTCCAATGAGTCAGTTCTTCACATCAGGTGGCCAAAGTATTGGAGTTTCAGCTTTAGCATCAGTTCGTCCAATGAATATTCAGGACTGATTTCCTTAAGGATGGACTGGTTGGATCTCCTTGCAGTCTAAGAGACGCTCAAGAGTCTTCTCCAACACCACAGTTCAAAAGCACCAATTCTTCAGCACTTAGCTTTCTTTATAGTCCAACTCTCACATCCATACATGACTACTAAAAAAACCATAGCTTTGACTAGATGGACCTTTGTTGACAAAGTAATGTCTGCTTTCTATTATGCTGTTTAGGTTGAATTTTCCTTAATTAGAGATTAGAAGAAGCTACATTTATTCTCCAGTGTAAATGACAAATATGGAGGTGGTTACTTAGTTATTGGTAGTGGATATTTGCAAGAGAGTTGAGCTAATTATTAAAATTATTGTGGAAAACAGGTATTTTGCAAAGAACTACCCAGTACTAGATTCTCTTTTTTCTTATATATTGAGTTGGTCAAAAGTGTGTTTGGGTTTTTCCATAAGATATTATCATTATTATCACCAACAACATCACCATCATTCCTGTCTTTTCCCCCAAAGATATGAGACAATTGCTTGAACTATATGCTTCAAGTAGAAGTCACTTTTGGCCTAAAGGATAAATTAAGTCCATTAACAAGTGATTATTAAGTGTGTATTCCTACTGCATTAGCTGCTTTGTGATAATAATTTTGAAATGCTCTAATTTTTGAGAGCCCACAGTTTCACTGGGTCAATAAATCATACACACAATTAAAATCAAAGATGTCTGAGGAAAATACTTTTACAAGTAGAAAATCACATAAGAGTGTATAGAGTATTTCCAAGTGGGAATTAAGGATAAGTAGGAGGAAAATCTGAAAATGGTCATTGAAAGGAGGTTTTTAAATTGAGTTTTATGAGCACAGTAAGCTGTGTACACTCATCTAAATCTATTTATTTTGTGACAGTTTACCAAATTTTCTCTTAAAGATGGAACTTTTTTATTTTCTGTGACAAATACTGTGCTAGACATTCAGTATAGCAGAACTTGAACCACAGCTCTGCTGCTTAGTCACTGTGTGATCTTGGGCAAATTCCTGTGCCTCTGTTTTCTTACCTGTGAAGGGGAGATGATGGTAATATCTGCCTCATAGGGTTCTTCTGATGATAAGTTAGTTAATATCAGTAAAGCAGTACAGTGCTTGACACTATATAAGATGTAACTACTTGGATTATTATTGCAGTGGGGATAGCAAGTTCTAATCATGTACATTTAAGATGTATAGGTATTAAGGCAAGAGTCATTTTGTATGTTTCAGAAATAAGAGGGAGGGCAGAAGACATGCCCTGAGCTAACATCAAGGCAAAAGCACAGGTGTGGAGACACACAGGGCTTGTTTAACGTCATTCTGTTTTCTTTGGAGGAAACAAATAAGTGTTATGTCTTATTTATCATAAGCACATTCACAGATCAGATAAAGAAAGATAAAGCTTTTTAGGACTCATGAACATCAAATGTTGAATTCCCATTTTGCCTTAAAAGTCTTAGGTTTTTGATAAGAGCAAATACATCATTCCCAAGACTGCCTACAAGAAGCAGATAAAATACTAGGAGACAAAACAGGATAGAACCCACTGAAAATTAACTTTCAAGAGGATTAAAAGCAATCATTTCCTTCCGCCCCACGTATTCATGTAGCAAGAGGCATTTTATTCTTGGTTTTTCCTGAGAATAAAAACTGTTCTCAATACTATACGACAATGTAACTGATTTCTATAGGAAAATTCTCACTTAAGCAGTTATTCACCTCTCTGATCGCTTAGCTCATTTGTTATTGTTAACCCAGGTGAAAGTGAAAGTCCTTCGTTTCCAATCTTATATTCCCAAAGCTTATTGACTTATTTTTATAGGGGTGCTCAGGTTTTTATAGAAAAAAGCCACTTGAAAATCTTGTCTAAATGTATTCAGGTGCATGCTAATTGATTTTCCTCCTTTTATTAAAATTTTGACAAGAGGACAGCTGGAGACAGTTTATTAACTAATTGGAAATCTTGGGCTCAAGAGATACTTGGAAAAGAACAGGAGGGAAAACTAGCATGATTTAAAAGAACGCAAGTGTTCTTCCTGACAGTGAGATATAATATTTATACATTTGCCCATTGACTACTTTCTCTACAAAACTTCTGGCTCAGAAATAGACTGAAAATTAAATTAAAACTGTCTCCTGCATGATGCTCCAATATATGTATCTTTTGGTATTTGATAGCTGATACTGCTGAAATATATATTTCAGAACCTTCTGCTCCATATGATAATCACTCAACTCAAAATATTTTAAGCAAAGGAAGGAATTTATTAACTCGCTTAACTGGAAATTTTAGAGTGGTTCTAACTTCAAGCATGGCAGGGACTCATGTAATATCTTTTGGATTCTATCTTGCTGTATCTTGTAACTTTCCTTCCCTTGTGGTCTAGGTACACTTTCTGATGTGTTGTTGTTGTTTCTTTGTAGCAGCAAAGATGGCCATCACAACCCCAGTCTTAAATCATTATGGCTTGAGGTTTAGAAGGAAAAGGCAGCCCTTCTCCCTAACATGCATGTATCAGGTGTGAGAGGAGTTCCTGACTGTATTTGCTTATAACAAAGGTCCTCTCATATATGATAATAAGCTGCCCAAACTTTAACATATATACATATCATAAATAAACTCGATAAATGTGTTAACTGCAGATTTTAATTAAACCCACTTTTATATTTGTTATATAGGTAATTTAACTCCCAAGGCATATAGGGTGCCACAGATATATTTTAAGCCATATTATAAAAAAGAGGAAAAAGAATAAATGGAAAAAAGAGAAGTCTTCTTCTAGAAGTACCATACCTTGAGCAAGCTGTATCACTGAAAACTGTTAGACCTTGCATGCTCACTCGCTCAGTCGTGTCTGACTCTTTGCAGCCCCATGGAGTGTAGCCCACCAGGCTCCTCTGTCCATGGAATTTTCCAGGCAAGAGTACTGGAGCAGGTTGCCATTTCCTAGTCCAGGGGATCTTCCCAACTCAGGGGTCAAACCTGTCTTTCACGCATCTCCTGCACTGGCCAGCGGATTCTTTACCACCAGTGCCACCTTGAAAGCCCATGTTGTTTTCTAGGACTTGAAAGAATAGTATCCCCAAGGCACACTGTTAATATTAGACCTCAGGGTTGAAACATTTCATATGTATTACTGAGTTGCAATATGTTTCCAGGAGAAGCAGTGAGAAATCCTTAGAAGTGAAAACAGTGGTGAATACAGGAACCTAGGGAGGTGGATACACATTTACGCTGTTCTTTTCTTGAGAGCGCTCAAACTAGGAGCTTACAATTTGATGGTCACACAAGATGCAGGACATACTGACAAAACCTAGATCTAAAATACACCTAACTGGAGATTCTGAGGTTGATAATAGAAAAATAATGCAAAAGAGAATTATTTGCAAAGATGGCTGTTAAGAGTTTTTTAGTCAACATGAGAATGTTAAATCTCTAAGATTTAACTCTGTTGTTTCTGTTGAGTCACTTAGTTATGTCTCACTCTTTGTGACCCTGTGGACTGTAGCCCACCAGGCTGCTTGGTCCATGGGATTTCCTAGACAAGAATACTGGGAGCGGGTTACCATTTCCTTCCCCAGGGGATCTTCCTAACCCAGGGACTGAACCCGTGTCTCCTGTGTCTCCTGCACTGGCAAGTGGGGTCTTTACTACTGGCCACCGGAACTCAAAAGTTTCTATATCCTTAATGTAGGTATAAGCTAGAAATAAAACCATTCCTCAGGAAGAAACAGTAAAGGATGTTGCTTATCCTAACACTGCAGCTGAGTGAGAGGAAAAAACAATCCCTTGGAAATGTATAACTATAATCTTCATATAGATATGTGGTCTAGATTCAGCCTATCTGTGTGGCAAACAAATAAACAAAATCCATTAATTTGCGATTTCGGTGGAAATCATTCTAGGATTGTAACGCCCAGAACTACAGTGCCTAGTAGAAGCATACACATTGTCTCAAGAAAACCTTCCTTTTAGGCCTCAGACTTCTCACATGTCAAGATTAAGTTACATAAGTAACACAAATATCACAAAATACATGCGGACATAAGGTACCATGAGTCAGAGCTAGCAGAAAAACATACAAAACTGAGGACTCTTTAAATATCAACACAGAATGCGTGTGTGCGTGCTCAGCCACGTGTGACTCTTTGTGACCCCATGGACTGAACCTCCATCACTTGTGTCTCCTGCACTGGCAGGCAGATTCTTTACCACAGAGCCACTTGGGAAGCTCACAGAATATAAATATGTTAAAAAAAAAAAGAATATAAATATGTTTAATATATTTATAGAAACTAAAGACGGAGTTGAAAGTGTAATAGAAGAGCAAGACACTTAAAATTTTCTTGGTAGATAGAAAAAGAAAAAAAACCCAGAACAGTAAGAAATGGAAAATCAAATAATTAAGATGAAAAAATATGGTTGAGACACATATAAGATTTTAAAAAAAAAACTATCATAATCTAACTATCTGGTCCAGCAGTTGATTACAGAAAGATAAGGGGCAAGAGTAAAGTATTGTTTAATATCTGAGAATTTTCCAGAATTGGTAAAAAGTAGCAATGCTATGGTTTTTCCAGTGGTCATGTATGAATGTGAGAGTTGGACTGTGAAGAAAGCTGATTGCCAAAGAACTGATGCTTTTGAACTGTGGTGTTGGAGAAGACTCTTGAGAGTCCTTGGACTGCAAGGAGATCCAACCAGTCCATTCTGAAGGAGATCAGTCCTGGGTGTTCATTGGAAGGACTGATGCTAAAGCTGGAATTCCAATACTTTGGCCACCTCATGCAAAGAGCTGACTCATTGGAAAAGGCTCTGATGCTGGGAGGGATTGGGGGCAGGAGGAGAAGTCGACGACAGAGGATGAGATGGCTGGATGGCATCACTGACTCGATGGACGTGAGTCTGAGTGAACTCCGGGAGTTGGTGATGGACAGGGAGGCCTGATGTGCTGTGATTCATGGGGTCACAAAGAGTCGAGTCAGACACGACCGAGCGACTGAACTGAACTGAGCTGACCAATGCTTAGATTCAGGAAGTTCATTAAATCCCCATGCATGGTAAATTAAAATAAATTTTCAGTTAAACACAATATGTAAGGTTGTAAACTGAGGTGGGGAATGGTGCAGATGAAGTGGGTGGGTGGAGGAAAATGTTTTAAAATTTGTTGATCAGTCACTAAGTCATGTCTGAAATACAGTGCTGAACTTCCACACTAGAGAAGGAAGAAAAGGAATATAAAAATTTCATTTAGCTGAAAGAAAGATCATAAAAGGAAAGAGGAAAAACACAGCTCAAATGTAAGTGCAAAATAATATTGTAGCAACAAGTCCGTATATGTTAGTCATCATAGTAAACATAAATGGACTAACTTTTCATTTAAGAGATAAAAAGTGCCAGGCTCTATAAAAAAATAAAACTCATCCATTTGTAAGGGATACAACTAAATCGCAGTATTCAAAGAAGTTATAAGACTAAACAAAGCTCCATAGGGCAAATGTTAAAACCTTCTCTGTAAAGTTAGAGTAATTAAAGCATTTCAGTAATGGTGCTGCTGCTGCTGCTAAGTCACTTCAGTTGTGTCCGACTCTGTGTGATCCCATAGGCGGCAGCCCACCAGGCTCCCCCGTCCCTGGGATTCTCCAGGCAAGAACACTGGAGTGGGTTGCCATTTCCTTCTCCAATGCGTTAAAGTGAAGTGCTCAGTCGTGTCCGACTCTTAGCGACCCCCATGGACTGCAGCCTACCAGGCTCCTCCATCCATAGGATTTCCCAGGCAAGAGTACTGGAGTGGGGGTGCCATTGCCTTCTCCGAGTAATGGTGCAGGGACAGTCAAATAGGCATGTCATCCAGGCTCTGCCGCTCAGTGGTACCCCATGCCAGACATGAACTCGGGCTGGTGACAAAAGGCAGAAGGGCAGTAGTACTGGTGATGGAAGTGGTTGCTGCAGTTGTTTCCTTATCAGACTAGTTCTGCAGTGTGATTTTCAATGTTTTCCCTGGAAGAATACCTGGAGCTGGAAATTCTGTAATCTACCCTATCTACCCTATGTATCACTCACCTACAGCCAGACATCCTGGAATGTGAAGTCAAGTGGGCCTTAGAAAGCAACACTATAAACAAAGCTAGTGGAGGTGATGGAATTCCAGTTGAGCTCTTTCAAATCCTGAAAGATGATGCTGTGAAAGTGCTGCACTCAATATGCCAACAAATTTGGAAAACTCAGCAGTGGCCACAGGACTGGAAAAGGTCAGTTTTTATCCCAATCCCAAAGAAAGGCAATGCCAAAGAATGCTCACACTACCACACAATTGTACTCATCTCACATGCTAGCAAAGTAATGCTCAAAACTCTCTAAGCCAGACTTCAGCACTATGTGAAGCATGAGATTCCAGATGTTCATGCTGGATTTAGAAAAGGCAGAGGAACCAGAGATCAAAATGCCAACATCTGTTGGATCATGGAAAAAGCAAGAGAATCCTAGAAAAACATCTACTTCTGCTTTATTGACTATGTCAAAGCCTTTGACTCTGTGGATCACAACAAACTGTGGAAAAGTCTTCAAGAGATGAGAATGCCAGACCACCTGACCTGCTTCCTGAGAAATCTGTATGCAGGTCAAGAAGCAGCAGTCAGAACTGAACATGGAATAACAGACTGGTTCCAAATCGGGAAATGAGTATATCAAGGCTGTATATTGTCACCCTGCTTATTTAACTTTACCCAGAGTATATCATGAGAAATGCTGAGCTGGATGAAGCACAAGCTGGAATCAAGATTGTTGGGAGAAATATCAATATCCTCAGATATGCAGTTGACACCACCCTTATGGCAGAAAGTGAAGAAGAACTAAAGAGCCTCTTGATGAAAGTGAAAGAGGAGAGAGAAAAAGTTGGCTTAAAACTCAACATTCAGAAAACTAAAATCATGGCATCCAGTCCCATCACTTCATGGCAAATAGATGGGCAACAGTGGAAACAGTGACAGCCTTTATTTTCTTGGGCTCCAAAATCACTGCAGATGGTGACTGCAGCCATGAAATTAAAAGATGCTTGCTCCTTGGAAGAAAAGTTATGACCAATCTTGACAACATATTAAAAAGCAAAGACATTACTTGGCCAACAAAGATCCATCTAGTCAAAGCTATGATTTTTTTCAATAATCATGTATGGATGTGAGATTTGGACTATAAAGAAAGCTGAGCACTGAGGAATTGATGCTTTTGAACTGTGGTGTTGGAGAAGACTCTTGAGAGTCCCTTGGACAGCAGAGAGACTCAACCAGTCCATCCTAAAGGAAATCAGTCCTGAATATTCATTGGAAGAACCAATGCTGAAGCTGAAACTCCAATACTTTGGCCACCTGATGTAAAGTACTGACTCATTTGAAAAGACCCTGGTGCTGGGAAAGATTTAAGGCAAGAGGAGAAGGGGACAACAGAGGTTGAGATGGTTGGATGGCATCACCAACTCAATGGATATGAGTCTGAGTAAACTCCGGGAGTTGGTGATGGACAGGGAAGCCTGGTGTGCTGCAGTCTATGGGGTCGCAAAGATTCAGACACGACTGAGTGACTAAACTGAATTGAACAGAACCCTATGTCTTTAAACAAACAAATGCTCTCCAGCTGTGCTTTTTCACTCAGAGTCAACTTCTATCACTTGCAGCGAAGAAACCTGACTAATACAAAATGTGCCTCCTAAGAGGAAGAAGAGAATATTTTAAGGTTTTAGCCTTAAATTGCCTCTGGATTGTTAGTTGGGGTCCTGTCACTCTGATCTTTCCTGCAAAATGGAAGCACATTTCTGAATTCTCCCATGATCTGCAATGATTTCATCTCTTCCATTTCCCAGCAAAATGTGAAAGATTAGAATCTATGTTCAGAAATACATCCAATTTACAAATAGCCCGAAGCAAGAGATACTTTTTTAGGCGAAGTTCAGCTTTCAGAAGTTCTTGACGATAATTTAAAAAGAAAGTGATGATAATTTTAAAAGAAATGATAATTTAAAAAGAAACCTGAAGGAGGAGGGTTGATACATGAGGTACATAACTTTTATATTTTTTAAATTTTATATTACACATTTTAATATATTAAAAGTGATATGTAATTTGTTCGGAGATTTTTTTCTTTCAAGTTTTTTTTTTTTTCTGAAACTCAGGCCTAGTTATTTGTACCTTGACCCAGTATTACTTTTCTTAAATGATTTTTCATGTGACTTTGTTTAAATGCCTGCCTCCCTGGGAGATTGTAAGCATCACGAAAGCAGAGAAGAGCTTGTCTTGTTCATTGGGTACTCCTGGTGCCTAACGGAGTGCCTAGTATATAATAAGTGACTGAAAAAAATATTCTCAGTTAAATGAAAAATAATGAATAAGTAGAATATGGTAAAGACAAAACATTTTTTACTCACTTATTTCACTATAATGATAATTTCACACTGAGTGGTTTTAAATATAATACCATAGAAACATTTAAAAAATATATCTGCATGATTGATTAGCATGAAGAAGTACAGATTGTGTTTTTATATCTCCAAACCAACGAAATGACTTTTGATTACAGACAAGTTTAATGTTCTCATTCAAAATTCAACTATTCCAGAAAAAATTTAATTTAATTTAATTTTATGTATCAAATAGGCCCTCTCCCAGGATTTTCTTTCAAGAAGTTCATTAAATCTTCTGGATTTGAACAGAAGATTAATCTCCAGAGCTTTCGTCTAAATGTCTGTGTAGCACTATCTACTCTAATGAACTTGCCTTCTTTAGGAATTATTCTTTTTCAGTCTTTAAATAAAATTTCCACTTCTTCCCAGGACCTTCTAAATTAAACAATTCATCTACCTGGACAGTGCCTATTCCTTCTTCCTCTAGGTTAATTTATTTGGAACTTTTACTTAAAAAACTTTCTTGATATTTATGATAAAAGTGAAATATTAAGTCAAATCCATAGTGGACTTCCATGATTGACATTGTACTTTGCTGGCCTTGAAATGTATGTCCATGCTGGTGGGGGTGATGGTGAGAGGAGTGAGATGGAGTAACCCTTGTTGAATCTCTCTGTAGAGGGACTGCCTGCCATGTACATCCCCTAGGATGTACATCCCCAGGACGGTCTCCTCATCCTGGGATCATTCTCCAATGTTCTAATGCACTCCACATTTCCAGTCCCTGCCTGATTGAACAATCCTCAGCGTGTCCCCTGTAGAGCCAGAGCGTCTGGGGCATTCTCCATTCTTTTTATCTATTATCATGGCCTAATCTGGTCGCTCAGAGGTTAAAGCGTCTGCCTCCAATGCGGGAGACCCAGGTTCAATCCCTGGGACAGGAAGATCCCCTGGAGAAGGAAATGGTAACCCACTCCAGTATTCTTTTCTGGAGAATCCCATGGACGGAGAAGCCTGGTAGGACACGTCAGAGTTGGACACGACTGAGCGACTTCACTCACTGAGCTCTCTGTATTGGTTTGCTAGGGCTGCTATAATGAAGTACCATGGACTGGGGTGCTTAGGCCACAACGGCTTATCTTCTCCCAGTTCTGAAGCCTAGATGTCTGAGCTCAAGGTGTCAGCAGGGTTGATTTCTTCTGAACTCTCTCTCCTTGGCTTATAGGTATCTATCTTCTCCCCGTTTCTTCACGTAGTCTTTCCTCCATAGTTGTGTATCCTAATCTCCTCTCTCAAGGACATCAGTCATATTGAATGAAGGCCCACCCTAAAGACCTCATTTAACCTTTTTCCAAACACAGTCACATTCTGAAGTACTGAAAATTAGAACTTCAGTTATGAATTTGGGGGCAATACAGTTCATCCCATAACCCCATATATCTTGCTTCTTTGGGCTTCAAAAGCCTACTTGTGAATTGTAAAGGAAAAAAAAAAAAGACAACCCAGAACATTCGTTGCTTCTTCTTCATCTTCAGCCCTGAACAACTCTAATTTTCCTTGAGGAAATGATTCAGCAGTAGGATTATGTGTAAACAAAAGCAATGGATGGCTATTTTAAAGTAGCATTTCACTGCTCCTACACTTTGCCATGAGTCGTGCTGGGAACTTCCTCAAATTAATAACCTCACTCACATGGGCACTGAGGTGACAGTCTATCCAAGAGGCTGCAGACCCAAGAAGAGTTTGGGTTAGGTGTACAAGGTTAGTGATAGGATTGCAAAGCAGGAAAGTCCATCTCTAAAACCCAAGCTTTCATTGTAAAGGTGACTGGTCTCAATATTAGTTGGGCAAGAACGTTGCAGTGTATGTAGATTCTATTAAAGACTCATACTGATTATAGCTAATGGATGAAGAGTGTTGGGAGAGTAATATGGTGGCCTGCTCTACAATTCGGAGAAGGCAATGGCACCCCACTCCAGTACTCTGCCTGGAAAATCCCATGGATGGAGGAGCCTGCTAGGCTGCAGTCCATGGGGTCGCTAAGAGTCGGACATGACTGAGTGACTTCACTTTTACTTCTCACTTTCCTGCATTGGAGAAGGAAATGGCAACCCACTCCAGTGTTCTTGCCTGGAGAATCCCAGGGACGGGGGAGCCTGGTGGGCTACTGTCTATGGGGTCGCACAGAGTTGGACACGACTGAAGCGACTTAGCAGTAGCAGCAGCAGCAGCTCTACAATTAGTGTCGTAATAATTACTGGAGTTCATGGCAGGGTCCTTTTCCTGCTGTAAGACAGCCAATGAATACATGAGCCTTATGTTTTTGCCATGTGATTCTAAGGCTTTCAATAGGGCAGAGTGGGCAGGAACCTCTCTGTTGTACTGACTGGAGCAGAGCTCGGGCCTCTCAGCTCTCTAGTTTTAGCCCACTCTTGGAAGAGAATTATATCACTTACTACCTCCAGTATCCCTTGTCACTTTTTTATACTTCTTACAAAACAACACCAAGGAGTGACAGAAGCAGTAGGCATACAAGCTACTGGGTTAGGAAGGACTTTCAGTGGATGTTTTTCTATGTTTTTAAGAAATGTTTTCCTCTGCAGAAAGGAAAATGACCAATCTTATAATTTTGATTATGATGATCATAATGACAAAGAAACAGTATAAATTATTACCATGTGTTATGTTTTGGACTATGCACATAATACTATTAATGAGTAAAAAAATGATCTTTACAGACTGAAATGGAATAAATCACAAAATTAATTAAATCTATTTGTCATTATTCCTGGCAGATTTTATTTTTAGTGTTTTTATAACAAAATCAATATATAAGTTTATTGATAGCAAAGTAGCTTATTTATGTGAACTCCAAGTCACATAAATTACTTTTTCTTTTAGGACCAATGTAGAAAATATCTGATACCACTTATTAATAATTAAATTTTAACAAAGAGATTGAAAAATACAAAGTAACATGGTGATTTATTTGCTAGACCAGAGGTTACAGGGAGAGGAGCATAAAATTAGAGTGAAGAAGATCACGCAGGGTGAGATGGGGAACATGTGGGAATAATAAGAGCCTGTGGATTCTGAACTAAGAGTTCAAGGTTCTGAGACTGCTAGGGAGAGGTTGAAGGTTTGGGTTTATTTAGATAATAATAGAAGAGAAGGACGTGTGTAAACAAAGAGTACTATGGAGGCATAGATGTGTTCCTCATCTTCAGCAATGGTGAATTAAAGAGGCGTCTTAGTTACAGATTTTAAAGAAATTTTCTAACTTAAAGTTGCCAAATCCAGATAAAGGTCAATAAAGGAAAATCATTCATTAACTCATTAAACCAACATTTGTTGAGTGTCTTACATATAAGCCAGTGTGTGGGCACTGGGCTTGCATCAATAAGTAAGACAGAGATTTCTCATTGGCCTTATTTATCTTAAGTCTTGTATATTCAAAAGCAGAGACATTACTTTGCCGACTAAGGTCTGTTTAGTCAAGGCTGTGGTTTTTCCTGTGGTCACGTATGGATGTGAGAGTTGGACTGTGAAGAAGGCTGAGCGCCGAAGAATTGATGCTTTTGAACTATGGTGTTGGAGAAGACTCTTGAGAGTCTCTTGGACTTGCAAGGAGATCCAACCAGACCATTCTGAAGGAGATCAGCCCTGGGATTTCTTTGGAAGGAATGATGCTAAAGCTGGAACTCCAATACTTTGGCCACCTCATGCAAAGAGTTGACTCATTGGAAAAGACTCTGATGCTGGGAGGGATTGGGGGCAGGAGGAGAAGGGGACGACCGAGGATGAGATGGCTGGATGGCATCACTGACTTGATGGGCGTGAGTCTGAGTGAACTCTGGGAGCTGGTGATGGACAGGGAGGCCTGGCGTGCTATGATTCATGGGGTCGCAAAGAGTCAGACATGACTGAGTGACTGAACTGAACTGATAGGTAGGGGACTTATACATTCTTAGACTGCCCATGATGTTTCATCCTTAGCAAGATAGTGATGCTCATTTTGAGAGACTTTCCAAATTTCCTATTTCAAGGAGGTGTCTTTTAGGAGGTAAACTGCTCATCTGCTGTCTCTCCCATCCCAATACTTGGGAGGCAGCAGAGTCTATCACTACAAGAACTCTAATGTGTACTGCTGAGTCTTCCTAATACTCACTTGCAGACAGAGTCCAACTCAGGTCCTACCAGAAAGGCTTCTTGCTTGAGGAGAATGAGTCTGCTCTTCCATGTGCCCTTTTCAGTTAAATGAGCTCCTCACTGTTTCTTGTGATCAAGCCATTATTTGTAATAGGGTCCTGGTCCTAATAGTTGCCTAGTATCTCTGTTGCTTGGATCCTAGATTGCTCCTGGGACTCCTTTGTCCTTTCTCTTTAGAATGCCTTCCCGTAAGGTCACTGCTTTCTTCCATCGGGTCCTCCTGATGCTCAGTGCATCTTGGCTGTGGGTTTGCACCTACTGGAATAGCCCCCTGACTTCCTACTCAATCTCATTGATATGTAGTGCTGCCTGTACTTCTGTCATTTTTGGTAAAAAGGGATTTTGGAAATAATTAATAATCCTTAACTTGTCAGAAGCTTCCCTCTCTTATGAAAGTATATGAAAGTGTTAGTTGCTCAGTCATTTTCTAAATCTTTCTGACCCCATGGACTGTAGCCCACCAGGCTTCTCTGTCCGTGGACTTCTCCAGACAAGAATATTGAAGTGGGTTGCCTTTCCTTTCTCCAGGGGATCCTCCTGACCCAGGGATTGAACCCAGGTCTCCTGCATTGCAGGCAGATTCTGAGCCACCAAGGAAGCCCTAATACTCAGTTTGTAAAGATGCTAATTCTGGAGTTGTGAAAATCTTAGATATGATTAATGTTTACTGTGTGTACAAACCATACATTTTGGTTCTGTTTTTATTGAATTTGTTTTGGTTGAATATGTTTACATCTGAGACCCACATAAGATCATGGGAGAAAGGAACGCTGGCTGAAAATGTTGAGCATGAATTAGATGACTAAGTGTCTTTAATAGTTAAGATTACCTGTGAAAGCACAAAACCAAGAGCATGAATACAGTTGGGCACTTGGCTCGATAAATATCTTCTGATGCTCACCCTGATCTCTGGAACCACAGACCAATATGTGGCTCTTAGAAGAATGAATAGGTATTTTCAGAAAACCTCTTTAGGATGGAGTAACTTCATGGTCTGCTCTCTCAGAATTCTGTGAGGAGCAAGTCTTCCAATCTCTGTCTGCTTGGACCCCAGGGACTTGTCCAGCCACCCTTGGGGATCTCTAGCCTTTCACAGTCCTAAAGTCTAAGCTTTATTTTGTGCTCTGGTAATTAGAGGTGCAAGAAAGAAAGCAAAGGCTTCAGCTTTTTCTGCTGGGTTCTCCTAAATAGTCCTAGGGCTAGACTTTTTCTTTGGAAGGAGAAAGGAACTTTAGTTAGAGTTTTGAAATGCAAATCTGACTCACTTAGCTTGCTCCAGAATGCCTGAGCACTTGAGTGTCCTCTCTCAAAACTGTCCCATAGCCTCCTGATGGCCATTTCTCTGCTTGTATTTTGGAATGTAATTTTTTTTATCAGACAAGTTACTGTATTTTATTTACTGATTCATTCTCCTTAAAAATGAAAATCTTCATTAAACAACTATGTTAGGTTAATAGTTAAATCAATACAGTTCCTGATTTTAAGGAGGGAAACTAATGGATAAACCAGTAAGTGGCATGAAGTGATAGATCATGGTAGAAAGTATGTACAGGGTGAAGGAAGGAAGGTAGGTGAAAGGAAGAAGGGTCAGATGCCGAATTTGAAATTACTCTTGGGTGAGTTTTAAAAATATCTTAAGTCAACCCGTTGGTGATGGACAGGAAGGCCTGGCGTGCTGTGATTCATGGGGTCGCAAAGAGTCAGACACGACTGAGCGACTGAACTGAACTGAAGTCAACCCCAGTGACTGCTAAGCCCTGGCTCTAAGACTTGGGCTCGGCCGAGCCAGGCTTGCTTCCCATAACAAAGTCCATTTGCCTCTCAGATTAATTATTCCTGTCCACAAAATAGCACCGAAACATCACGCCAAAGCATTTGATTATCTTCTACTTGAGGCTTTAATTAATCAGGTTTTTGCTGATTTATCATAATCTCAAGCAAGTGCCAGAAAAACATCATGGTGGAATGGAAAGGCACATTTCTTTGCTCAGAAATCACAGAAGACTGAAAGCTCTAAAGAGGCAGCTTAGAACTGGACTTTGCCATGTACTTGGGCTTCATCAATCTGAGAATGAGGATGCTTCACTGCTATTTAAAAGCAGAAACAAAAACCTCACCTGCTACTTGCATTTTAAGAAACTGGCATTCAGCCTGTTTTGGGGAATTGACATATGGCTTCATTTTCCTGAATTTCTGCGGCTGTGCTTCTAAGGATTGTCTAGAGATACAGACAGTCACAGTGGTTCTACTGCAATAGCTTTTCAAGTATTGGCTACCAATATTATAGGATATATGATTTATTGATTATGGGAAAGAAAGTCCTTTTGCCTCTAGATTGGAAGTGGGTTGTATTTTAACATCTAATGCGTTTGGTCTCACCATTTTTCCTGAGTTTGGCAAAACTTTGAGAAAGGTCAAACTAAGGTTGTCACAAATGGACAAATGTTTGTCAGTGACCCAACAATAAAAAGTTTTAGGTCAAGAACAAACTCATCTTGAAAATTTTTGTCCATCTTCTTCAACAGCTAACTTTCTTAAGGAGAGCTATAGTTGTTCAATTTTAAGAGTGGTTTGGTAGAAAAAATTATTACTATTATTTAAATGCTATCATCTCATTTTACACTCATATGAACTATATGGAATAGGTTGTATTATCTCTGTTTAGTGAATGATGAATTCAGAGCAGATGAAATCAAGTGGCTTGTACAGTTTCAGACAGGTGGTGTGGGGCAAAACTGGGACTCAACTTCACCAAATCCACATGGTTTCCATTAAACCACTCCGCAGTTATGCTATCAATATTGCAGGCTCCTTGAAAACTAGTGCTTATTTGTAGCTTTTTTTCCCTCATTGTACCAGATATCACTCTGGGAGTAGATGGCTTGATTTCCTCAGTTTATGGCACTGTTCTCTAGAGATGTGTAGGTAACTATATCAAATAAATATGGATATATGGCTATATACTATAGCCAAAATATGGAACTATAAAATCCCATTGACTGGAGAAATGGACATAGAGAATAGACTTATGGATATGGGGAGAGGGGAAGAGAGGGTGAGATGTATGAAAAGAGTAACATGGAAACTTACATTACCATATGTAAAATAGATAGCCAATGAGGATTTGCTGTATGGCTCAGGAAACTCAAACGGGGCTCTGTATCAATCTAGAGAGGTGGGATGGGGCAGGAGATGGGAGGGAGGTTCAAAAGGGAGGGGATATATGTATACCTATGGCTGATTCATGTTGAAGTTTGACAGAAACAATAAAATTCTGTAAAGCAATTATCCTTCAATAAAAAAAAATAAATAAAAAATCCATTGACTAACATCTTACAGAGTACTTTTAAGGACTGTGAATTAAGGATTAGATTTTACCCTACTTGCAAACTATGAAGTAAGCCTGCCACAGTTTCATAGAGGCTGGTGGAAGACACAGATTTCTCAAAGTAAGAGCAGTAGCCATCAACATTTTTCTTTTTGTTTCTCCAAGTTCTGCTTCCTATCTGGTGATACCAAGAGGGCCAGATAACACCTCTGTATGCAGTGAGTTGTATTATAGGAAGGAACTATAATGGGATAGTAAGCATGCTTCTGGGCTTCCCTAGTGGCTCAGCTGGTAAAGAATCTGCCTGCAATGCAGGAGACCCTGGTTCAATTCCTGGGTCAGAAAGTTCCCCTGAACAAGGGATAAGCTACCCACTCCAGTATTCTTGGGCTTCCCTAGTGGCTCAGATGGTAAAGAATCCACCTGCAATGCAAGAGACCTAGGTTCCATTCCTGGGTTGGGAAGATGCCCTGAAGGAGGGAATGGCTACCCACTCTAGTATTCTTGCCTGGAGAATCCCCTTGGACAGAGGAGCCTGGTGGGCTACAGTCCATGCGGTCACAAAGAGTCGGACATGACTGAGCAACTAAGCATAGCACAGACAGCAAGCATGTTTCTACTCCAAAGTAAGACTGTATTTTATTAATGTCTTCTCAAACTATTCACTATACAAACATTTTTGAAAAGAGTGTTATGGGAAGCAAGCCTGGCTTGGCCAGGCTCAGTTCTTAGAGCCAGGACTTAGTGGGCACTGAGGTTGACTAGAATGTTTTCAAAACTCACCCCAAAATAATTTCAGCTCTGGCATCTAGAACAAAGGGTAAGTAAGCACCTTGCAAGATGGTAGATAAAAGAGAGGACCATGGAGAATTGTCTCCCAGGACATATTCAACTCCTTTACTTGTGTTCGGCATACAGTTTCAGTGGCTGGGGAGGGTGATTTCCTCACACCATTCAACAATCAATTCTCTGACTTCAGCGAGGTGTCCTTCAGTTCAACTCAATTCTGAGGCATATACCTGGAGATAGCATCGGATTCCACACACCCCACAGCCCTGCAAGACTGCTCCCCTTTCGGATGCCAATCTCAAGCCCAGGTTCCTCTGCCTGGCTATAAATCAGAGGTTCCTATGACTCCCTCTTCAGGTTTGATTAATTTGGTGGCTTACAGAACTTGGGAAACCCATGTACTCACTAGATTACCAGCTTATTATAAAGGATATTAGAGGATATGAATCAACAGCCAGGCGAAGAGATGCGTAGGGGAAGGCATGGGGAAAGGGCTCCATGCTTCCTCACTTCCTTGCCTTCTCCAGGCAGACCACCCTCTAACTATGTGGTTGGTTCTCCTGGCAATCAGTCTCCACTATCAGCTTCTTAGTCTTTAGGTCTCAGTTTAAACCTTCCTCAAGGAGCCTCAAGGAGGCTTCCCTGGTGGCTCAGAGGTTAAAGCGTCTGCCTGCAGTGCGGGAGACCCAGGTTCGATCCCTGCTTTGGGAAGATCCTCTGGAGAAGGAAATGGCAACCCACTCCAGTATTCTTGCCTGGAAAATTCCATGGACTGAGGAGCCTGGTGGGCTACAGTCTGTGGGGTCGCAAAGAGTCGGACACGACTGAGCGACTTCACCTTCAAGGAGACTAATCCCCATGCCTTGAATGGTCTGAAGTTCTACCTTCTGTGTAAGCTAACATTTTATCCTGCCACACTTTCATAGATGCTGGCAGAAGACACAAAGCTTGTGGGTCAGAGACAGTCTTTATTATTACCAGACCAGGTTCATTTGCCAGACATGCAACATGCCAGATGCTGAAAAGCTGAGGCTTACAACAGAGAAGAAATTTACTTGCAAGGTAGCCAAGTGAGGAGTCAGGAGAACAAATCTCAGATCTGCCTCCCAGAAGATGGAGTTTAGGGATGTTTAAGGGTTAGAGGGGCAGGGTGATCTGAAGCATGGTGAAAAAAGACTGGGGATAAGAAAGGTGAGGTCACGGGTGGTCTGCACAAGAGTACTCAGATTTCGTGCCTCTTCACAGGCGCATGTTCAGAGAATGACTTCATTAACTGCTCTAAGAGTGGAGTTTTGGGCCCTATGTTCTCAAAAAGTCATCCATCGAGCACTCACTCAGGCCCACTCAGATGGTCCATGGTCCCAGCTGGTCCCAGCGGGCAAGATCTAGCTCCAAGTTCCAGAAAGACAAGCAATCATTACTCCAGTGACCCATATGTCAGAAGTGTTTTCTATAAGGAAGCTCTTGGGAGTTTAGTTTAAAATCAGCTACAAGCCAGCAATTAAAAGCCAGTGAGGCAGGTTAGGTTTGGCAGGCTTAATCAGATTTGCCCTCAGTTTCATTTATTTTAATTCTTTTCTTTCTTTTTTTTTTTTTTGGCTGCACTGAATCTTCAGTGTTGCTTGCGGACTTTCTCTAGTTGAGGCGAGCCGAGTCTAGTCTCTAGTTGCGCTTTGTGGGCTTCTCATTGCGATGGCTTCTCTTGTCGTAGATATCAGGCTCTGGGGCATGCAGGCGCAGCAGTTGGGGCGCACAGGCCCTGGAGCACAGGCTCAGTAGTTGAGGTGCATGGGCTTAGTTGCCCTGTGGCATGCCGAATCTTCCTGAACCAGGGGTTGATCCTGTGTCCCCTGCGTTGGCAGGTGGACTCAGCCCCTGGACCACTAGGGAAGTCCCTCAGCTTCCTTATTACTCACAGCACAGGAGGCAGCACAGCTGTCCTTTCACCTCAGTTCCTCTTGTTCCCAAAGTCTCAGGGGGATGGCGCAGAGTAGAGCATGTCAGCGCCATACACACAGTGGGTTTGCAGAGCAGCTGCAGAAACTCATGCTGAAGAACCTTGATCTTCTAAAGGGGACTTTTGGCAAACCTGCCCATCCTTTGCCATGAAGGGTAACGTGGTCTTTACTGTGCTGGTAGGAAACCTTCCCTGTGCTTCAGAGGGAGACACTATCTCTATCTTTTGACGCTGCTTCTTATACAAACATCCATGAAAAGAAAGAAGGGAGCAAAAGCTGACACAAGATATACACGAATGTGAGAGACCCAGAGAGTGGACTCCCAACACCCTGCACTATCTCATCTATGGTATGACAGGTTCTCTTGTTATAAATTCTCATCAAACTGTTATTTTCTCTTGGCAACACTTATTCCAATTACATTTAATGAAGTGCTAGTATAATTGTTTGTTTTATTTATGTCTTCTTCACTAGATTCTGAGTTCCAGGTGGGTAGAGACTAATTTGAATGCTAAACATCTAATCCTTAGCAAAGCCTACACAAGGTGATCCATAGATGCTCATAGAATTTTGTAGAATGATGAATGAACATGGCTGGGGCCTCTCTGCAAGGAGGTCCAACCAGTCCGTCCTAAAGGAGATTAGTCCTGAGTGTTCATTGGAAGGACTGATGTTGAAGCTGAAACTCCAATACTTTGGCCACTGATGCAAAGAGCTAACTCATTTGAAAAGACTCTGATGCTGGGAAAGATTGAAGGCAGGAGGAAAAGGGGATGACAGAAGATGAAACAGTTGGATGGCATCATCGACTCAATGGACATGAGTTTGTGTAAACTCTGGGAGTTGGTGATGGACAGGGAGGCCTGGAGTGCTGTAGTCCGTGGGGTCACAAAGAGTCAAACATGACTGAGCGACTGAACTGAACTGGGCCTCTCTAATGCCTGGAACCTCCTTTGAGAAGTCTTCCCAGATTCTCTAAATATTGGTTTGATGTCCTGTGAGCTTCTGTCATATCTTATATGTGGTCATATTGCAACGTTCCCTGCACCACTGAAATTATTTACTAAACTTTGAACTTCTCCACAGCAGAGTCATCATTTCTTCCCCAGTGTCTGGAACAATGCTTTGCACAGAGTAGAAGCTTAATGGGTATGTGCTTTTGTCTACACAGACCTAAATCTCCCTGTTGACAGCCTTATACATTAAACTGCTCTTGCAGGTCATCTCCTAATATCCTGTAAGAAAACAGATAAATGAGTCACAAATATAAAGTTACACTGTTTTGATTCAGTGTTTGACCCATACTTAACTCAAAGAGGAAAATATAGGTAGTAGCTCAGTTGAACAGCAGTGACTATTTTGTCTGGGAATATCAAACCTAAATCGAATAAACATGATCACCAGTTTAAGATATTTTACTTTTCTTATGTCTGATATTTCTGGTGTTGTCTAGAATATTGAATTCTAGACAATTCTCTCTCTCTCTTTTTTTTAGAACAATTCTTATTTTATTAAAAGAAAATGGCAGGATAGCTTAGTTGAAAGTTCATGGACTTTTGAATCAGAAAAAAAACAAACAGGAATTCTGGCTTTGTCATTATGAATTCAGGTAAGTTATACCTTTCTTGATTTCTCAATTCAAAAATAGGAATTGTTATATTTATTTTATTGTGCTAAGAAATGGATATTACCTCTGTCATTTGCGAAAACACATCTGCACCCCCTCCCTTTTGACATTTGTGAATTCTTTGCAAGTTTTGCCATGTGCCAAAGACTCGCTTTCCCTGTAATGCTGGAGATGGCCTTGATACTCAGGCACAGGTAGGTGACAAAGGGCTTGCCTGTCAGAGACACCTTCTCCAACAGTTGGCTCTGTACCTAGTGACACAGCACAGGTGCTCACTTTGTGTCCCTCTCTCTGTCAACAGGGCATTAGCCATGCTTTCCAGGCTTAGTTCTTGACACAGAGGTGACAGTGCCCAACCCCTGATGATGGCTGCACTATTTTCTTCATCACGTCACTCCTACAGCACGGTTTTGACCATTGTTCCTGGAATCTCAGCCTTGAGCCTGTGTCCCTAGCACTGCCCGTGGCTCTGGGAACTTTTTTGCTGTTGATCAGTCGCTCAATCCTGTCCGCCTCTTTGCAACCCCATGGACTGTAGGACACCAGCCTTCCCTGTCCTTCACTAACTCCCGGAGTTTTTTTAATACTGGAGTGGGTAGTCATTCCCTTCTCCAGTGGACCTTAACAACCCAGGGATAGAACCTAGGTTTCCCGCATTGCAGGCAGACTCTTTACCATCTGAGCCACCAGGGAAGCCCTCTGGGAACTACATGATATCTTTAATCTCTTTTCTACCTACTCAGTCAGAAACAGCTTCTGTCACTTTCATCTAAAACCTCAAGCCGACATATGGCCCCAGCTTATGAAGGTCCAGTGGGTTCGGCCAGTGAGAGTCAGACCAATTAGCTAAGGTCCAGGCAGGGCTGAGAGGCTTCTCGACAAGCCCAGAGTCTGGGGCCTTAGATGACTGATGATCTGAGCACTGTACATAATTACGTAGGTCCAGAAAAGTGGAAATGAGGCAGTCGCTGATTCAAGCAAACACGCAAGTTCTTTCCTTTGACTTTCTTTTTTAGGGCATTTGGTTTGACTTCATGGTCAGAATTAACTCAATTTCATGCACTTGCCAAAGAAGCATGTGCCAGGGGAATTCACAAGGAGCAGCCAATCTGGGGATACACCAGGCCCTCAATTGAAAAGGAGGCATTTACAGAAATCCTAAAACTTTATGAAACTTTGGCACCAAATTAAGGCATTATGTCACCATCATGTATTTTTGGTGGAAGTGTTTAGGTTTTCTGATCATAAGCATTAAAACTTTATGTGCAGACTTAGCCTTTAATTTTGCTTTCAAACACTTTCTAATTTTCCCCAAACCACAAAGAATAAAGAGCTATTTTAAAAAGTCCTATACAACTTGGTTTTAAATAAAAACAAAGAGTAATGTGAGTTTAAGAGCTCTGGGCTTAAAGTCGAAAGTTTGTGATTTCTGCCCCTCCAACTTGCCCACTTCCCACTGTTTGACCCTTCCTCGCCTCTGTTTCCCCATTTGTGGAAGTGGGTCATAAGATTTGTTTCACAGAGCTGTTTTGAGGATAAAATGCTGACTGTGTGTACCAGAGCCCCTGCCTGGAGACTTGACATAGAAAGACCTTGAAGAAGATTGACGTTTATACACTACTGTCCCTAAAGTAGGCTTCCCTGGCAACTCAGCTGGTAAAGAATCTGTCTGTAATGCAGAAGACCCCAGTTTGATTCCTGGGTCAGGAAGATCCCCTGTAGAAGGGATAGGCTACCCACTCCAGTATTTTGGGCTTCCCTGATGGCTCAGATGGTAAAGAATCTGCCTGCAATGTGGGAGACCAGGGTTTGATCCCTGGGTTGGGAAGATTCCCTGGAGGAGGGCATGGCAACCCACTCTAGTATTCTGGCCTGGAGAATCCCCATGGACAGAGGAGCCTGGTGGGCTATAGTCCATGGGGTTGCAAAGAATTGGACATGATTAGGCAACTAAACACACACACACGTGTGTAAAATAGCTAGCTATTGGGAAGCTGCTGTATAGCACAGGGAGCTCAGCCTCGTTCTCTGTGACGACCTAGAAGGGTGAGATGGGGGTGGTGGGAGCGAGGTCGACGAGGGAGGGGATATATGTATACCTATAGCAGATTCACTTCCTTGTACAGAAGAAATATCATTGTAAAGCAATTATACTCCAATTAAAAAGAGAGATTGAATTGATTTTGGTTCTGAAACTATTCTGACATAATTTAAGATAAACTATATGGTGAAGGGGAGAAATGTTAGGTCCTTCTATAGGGCAGTTAATGTTTATTTTTAGGAAACTGCTCTCTTGTTATTATTATTTTCCCATAGTCTTAAAAATCTGAAAAGTGAAAGTGGCTCAGTTGTGTCTGACTCTTTGTGACCCCATGGACTATGTAGTCCATGGAATTCTCCAGGCCAGAATAGTGGAGTGGGTAGCCGTTCCCTTCTCCAGGGGATCTTCCCAACCCAGGGATTGAACCCAGGTCTCCTGCATTGCAGGCAGATTCTTACCAGCTGAGCTACCAGGGAAGTCCTTAAAAATCTGAACCCCCAGTGATTGGTCCAAATCCTTCTTAGAGAGAGGAATTTTTTTTTTTAATATAAGAATGTCAGGATGGGGGCTAAAAGGAGGGAAGATCCAGATTGTGATAAATGAGGACTCCATAAACCTAAGTTTGTTTCTTCAGGGCAGGAGAGAAGGCATCGTAGGAAACGTGGGGCATCCCATAGGAGGATCAATCCTTTATTTCTGTCTGGTTTCCTGCTCCTGAGCTGTAAGCGCTCAAATACAGTGTGTATCAGCCCTCCTTTGCCATCTTCCCTCACACACACACACAAGAACAATTTGTTACTGTCCTAGGGCTTGCAATTACTGAGTCTAAACCTGCACACACATAAAAGAGTACAGTTCAAGTTGAGCATCAACGTGAAAGAGCTGATAGCATTTCTAAAAACCTGCCTCCTTTGAGCCTGAAGGATTGAGAGATGTGTGTGATACACAGAAGGTCTTGGAGCAGGGCATTTGTTTGTGATTTGATGTGTGGCCAGAGCCGTTTGCAGGGCTTATCATTGTGTGATGTTGGTTTGAAGCCTCTGCTTGACAAGGGCCGGCTCCCAGCTCCTCCACCACCCCTCTCCCGGGTTGTTAGTATCGGCCCTTGGTGTCTGAGACCACTTTGTCACAGCAGTGCCTCCGTGTACCCTGAAGTCATTCCTTTAACCTGCCATGCTTCTGCTCTGGCTATTTTAGCTTTCCTGACAGTCTTGTCAGAGCAGTTCTGTTGGGCAGTGAGGTTCTTCATCTCCAGCCTGGAACTCTAATACAGGCCCATGTTAAAGAACAGCAAGGGAAGGCTGGACCCACAGAACTGGCACCAACCTTTAGGTCTATAGTTGTGCCTTAGATGGAAGTTGTTACATAAGGGTGTTCATCACTCACTACGCCCAGCCTCGATGAGCCGGGGCACCGGCTTATGGAGGAGATGGCTTCTCTGGGACTCACTCACCCACATCAGGCACTTTCAGAAGGGCTTCTGGTTTTCAGATCCCTGCCGGTTTGGTTCAGACTTCTAACTATTGGGATGGTCAGATGTGGCCAAAGCAGCTACTTGAAAAACTCACTCAATGAAAAGATGCTCTCTTTCATGACTATGCCATTGACCTCACTTTTTCTACCCTACACTCCCTAGACAGCTTGTATTTATTTAATTTTGCTATTAGTCTCTCTGTCGTGTGTGACTGTTTGTGAGCCAGGGCTGTAGCCCGCTAGGCTCCTCTGTCCATGGGATTCTCCAGGTAAGAATACGGAGTGGGTTGCCATTTCCTTCTCCAGGGGATCTTACTGACCCAGGGATTGAACCTAGGTCTCCTGCATTGCAGGCAGATTCTTTAGTCAAAGCCATCAAGAAGCATCATTTCTTTAATGACTATGCCATTGACCCAACTTTCTATGCCCCACACCCCCCAAAGTAGCTTGCATTTAATTAGCTTTGTTGAGCCTCAATTTTTCTTATCTCAGAAATGGGGATAGTATTTTATATCTCATAGAGTTTCTTTGAGGATTAAGTGAAATAATGGTTATAAATCACTTGACAAATTAGAAGCATTGTGTTTCCTTCTCTTTATGTTTATAACAATTGTCACAACTTGTCATCCTTAGGGATGATTCCACCATCTGTTCTGTGTGTCATGCCAACAAAAATCGTGCTGAAATATATATAGAACAATAACTCAGCACTACTGGCCAGTAAAAACCTAATGAGACCTGTTAATTAGCTAGATTATTTTCAACCCTGTGCTTTGGCAGAACAAGATAAATGACAGAAATTAGTCCATGACTCCTGTATCAGCTGAAATGAACAAGGAATTTCATGGCATGCACTAAAGTCTTATGTATACAGTGATCTTAATTACATGTACATTATTGCAGTGGGGTCATCAGTGAAAGTTTTGCATATTGACTCTAAATCTGCTTAGATCCTTAGTTACCAAATAAATATTATATTCATTATTAGCGCTCATTGAGTAGCCTAGGCTTCCCTTGTGGCTCAGATGGTAAAGAGTCTACCTGCAATGCAGCAGACCTGGGTTCAATCCCTGGGTCGGGAAGATCCCCTGGAGGAGGCATGCAACCCACTCTAGTCTTCTTGCCTGGAGAATCCCGTGGACAGAGGAGCCTGGTGGGCTGCAGTCCATGGGGTTGCATAGCGTCGGACACGAGTGAGCAATGAACACACACAGAAGATTCTGGTGATGGAGATGATTCCAAATTCTTAAACTTCTGGTATCTCAAAACTTTGCTAAAGAAGTATCCAATCAGGAATGGTATCAGTGCTTCATTTAGAACATGGAGATCAGTTGCCAGAGGTGGATCCTGACTCTGGTAATTAATTTCAAGACTACAATAGAAAACATCTAGCTTCCAATCAGAGTGTGTGTGTGTTAAGTCACTTCAGTTGCATCCAACTCTCTGTCACCTTGTGGACTGTAGCCCACTAGGTTCCTCTGTCCTTGGGATTTTCCAGGCAAGAATACTGGAGCATGGTGCCATGCTCTCCTCCAGGGGATCCTCTCCGCCCAGGGGTTGAACCCTAGTCTCCTGCACTGGCCAGGCGGGTGCTTTTCCACTGGCACCACCTGGGAAGCTCCTCTAATCAGAGTAACTGCTGATTACACTCAAGATCCCTTTAGGAACTTTAACCTCTTTATAACTCAAGATATAAATCTTTCTGATTTAAATAAGAATGCTAAATATTTGCTTATACTTTGTAGTAGTTTGAGGTTAAAGTATAAAGAAGAGAAAGGTAATTGATGACAAAATTATCTTCACAATCACTTGCATTGATTACATCTGATTCAAGAGAGTCAGTTTGTTCAGATTATAATCACATGTGTTATATTTTTTTAGATGGCACGATTTCATTGGGGGGTGTGTCTGTGGTGCTTTGCTATTGGCAGATTCATTAATGAGTGACCAAAGCTCTGCCTCAAGATTTAGCATGTTTAGTAGTAATTGGAGTCTCAGTAGAAAACATCCATTCCTAATATACTATGATTATTCTATTAGGCTGATTCTAGGAGATTATGCTTAAGTCTCTATCCTGTCATTTACAGCTGTTTTCCTAGTAATGGTGATTCACTTATATCTTATTCTTGATTATCCGTAGCCAAGTGGCGCTGGTGTAAAGAACCCACCTGCAATGCAGGTAGGCATAAGAGATGCGGGGTTGATCTTGGGGTCAGGAAAATGCCCTGGAGGAAGGCATGGCAACCCATCCCAGTATTTTTGCCTAAAGAATCCCATGGTCAGAGGAGCCTGGCAGACTAGAGTGCATAGAGTTAGAAAGAGTTGATGCGACTGAAGTGACTTAGCACAGCACAGCATACACAGCCAAGTACTGTAACACTAACTTTAGTAAACAGAGTCCACAGGTAACTTGATACCATGTTTGGTTAGCTGTCGCTTGTGGAGCTGTCTTTGTTTTGTGGAATTCTCTCTGCTAGATCTAGGAACAGGGAAAGTTGGCTTGAATATTTGAAAGAATATGATTCTGTTGGCATAGAACTAAGAAACATAATATAAAATCAATGAAGAGTGATTTTGCTGTGTTTTACTATTGCATCGGCTGAATAGTTTATTTGTGTTTTTCCATAACATGTTATGAAAAACCCAAATGAACTTTTTGGCCAACCCAATACTTTTCATGTCTCACTTCCTTCCTTAGACAGAGATAAGAATGTCTATGTATCAAGCTAAGGAACGAAGAAGAAAATGACCAGGACTGTGTGTTTATTGAACAATTTTAATGTTAAACTATGTTGGGTTAACTAGCAATCTACTTCTGCTTCATTCATTACTGTAACACCTTGGACTGTGTGGATCACAACAAACTGGAAAATTCTTCAAGATATGAGAATACCAGGCCACCTTACCTGCCTCCTGAGAAACCTGTATGCAGGTCAAGAAGCAACAGTCAGAACTGGACATGGAACAACGGACTGGTTCCAAATTGGGAAAGGATTATGTCAAGGCTGTATATTGTCACCCTGCTAATTTAACTTATATGCAGAGTACATCCTGCAAAGTGCCAGGCTGGATGAAGCACAAGCTGGAATCAAGATTGCTGGGAGAAATATCAATATCCTCAGATATGCAGATGACATCACCCTTTTGGCAGAAAGTGAAGAGGAACTAAAGAGCCTCTTAATGAAAGTGAAAGAGGAGAGTGAAAAAGCTGGCTTAAAACTCAACATTCAAAAAACTAAGATCATAGCATTTGGTCCCATCACTTCATGGCAAATAGATGGGTAAACAATGGAAACAGTGAGAAACTTTATTTTCTTGGGTTCTAAAATCACTGCAGTTGGTTACGCAGCCATGAAATTAAAATATGTTTGCTCCTTAGAAGAAAAGCTATGAGAAACCTAGACAACATATTAAAAAGCAGAGACATTACTTTGCCAACAAAGGTCTGTGTAGTCAAAGCTATGGTGTTTTCAGTAGTCATGTATGGATATAAGAGTTGGACTATAAAGAAAGCTATGCCAAAGAATTGATGCTTTTGAAATGTGTTGGAGAAGACTCTTGAGAGTCCCTTGGAGAAGACTCTTGAGAGTCCCTTGGACTGCAAGGAGATCAAACTAGTCTATCCTAAAGGAAATCAGTCCTGAATGTTCATTGGAAGGACTGATGCTGAAGCTGAAACTCCAATATTTTGGCCACCTGATACGAAGAACTGACTCATTGGAAAAAACCTTGATGCTGGGAAAGATTGAAGGCAGGAGGAGAAGGGGACGACAGAGGATGAGTTGATTGGATGGCATCACCAACTCAGTGAAGGACAGGGAAGCCTGATGTGCTGCAGTCCGTGGTGTCACAAAGAGTCAGACATGAATGAGCAACTGAATAACAACAAATATACCTCTTGGTTTCCTAAACCAAATTTTGCCAGCAAGGCACCTTTTCACATAAAAATGCTTCTGTCACTAACCCTCAAATACTATTTGGCCTTATGGTGTCATGGAAATGATTGGAGACAGAGAACATGACTGTATACAGATGCCTGAATTGATACTGACTAGAAACAATCTTGTGACTTGATTCTGCATTTATATAAAGGCAGGAATTAGAAGTTCCAGACTCATTGCCCTTAGAATTTAGATGGACTCTAGTGAATTAGTTTAATCAAATGTTTTGAATCTCTAGCCATTTTCAGCTCTTAAACACCCAGCTAGGGTCTTTTTTTCTGTTAGGGTCTCATCCCAAATTCAGGCACAAAAAATGTAACCAGAAATAGTTTCTTCATAACGAAGCCAAATCTGAAAAGTTGCCATCTTGAAAGGTAGCAAATTCAGTCTTATTTGAGCAGGAAAAAGCAAAAAAGCGCCCATGTCATTTAACTTTACTCTTGGGAATCACAATACCACAGTTTTGCAAGTGAAGTATTCCTTTGTATGGGATATGTAACAATGGGAATTTTCGAGCAGCCTAGATAAATTGGAAAGAACATGGACATGAGTAATGAAAATGATGAAGGAGCTGGGAGACCTGATTTATGGCAGAAGATGAAAGGAATTTAATATGGATATCTTGGCTAAGTAAAGAATAGATCCTTTGATTAATAACTATGCATTCTTGAAGTGCATGAGCACTGTGAAAAAATCAGTAAGTTTGGGGGTGTGGAAAACATGAATAATGGAATCAATTAAGTAAAGGAAAATAGGCTGAATGTAAAATGTAAGATGTCTATTTCTGGATCTTTCAGATGTGCCTCTTGAGGTACTTTCAATGTTAAATATTTTCTAGTAAGATGAATATGGAGAAGGAAATGGCAACCCACTCCAGTAGGCTTGCCTGGAAAATCCCAGGGACGGAAGCCTGGTGGGCCGCGGTCTACGGGGTTGCACAGAGTCGGACACGACTGACGCGATTTAGGAGGAGGAGGAGTAATATGAATAAGCTTTCAACATTTTCCATTGTTTTTTTTCTAAAAGAAGCAAAATCTCCCAAGAGTTTTAAAGGGATACATTTTGTCACAGGGGCATAGTGGTCAGATTCTGGGGTCTATGATCTTCAGGACAGAGACTTTGTATCTAATGTTATCAGTCCTAAAGCTGAAGAACAGGGTTCTGATTTTTCTCTGGGAAGTTTGTCTCAGGCCTCTAAGAGAGGCTGAGGGAAACAGTTGCCAGGGCTTTGACACCCATTGATTCAGGACGACCTGAATGCACGTAGTCACCTAGTAAGAGGAGTCTGAGGTTCGGTTCAGAAGTTGGAAAAGTCTTCAGGTGAAAAATATGAATGAAATACGTCCGCATAGTTATGCTCAGACTTCAGCTGCCAAGACAGAAGTTACAAACGCACCCAAGGAAGTGGAGGAGCGAATCTGGAGATTCCAAGCAGGCTGACACCATGGTTAGCTAACATGTGCATGAATTATCTGTCATTCCAATAAATCTTGGAATCCAGGGTGGCAACTTACTGTTTAATCTCAGGCAAATGCCCACCCTCTCTGCATCTCAGTCTGCTCTTCTGTGGGCAGCTCCAGGACCTGTTGTGAGGATTGTGTCAAAGATGATGTTTACAGAGCTCAGCAAGTGCCTGACTTAGTCAGTGTGCATTGCATGCCTGAATGTGCAGTTGCTCAGTCATGTCTGACCCTTTGCAGCCCCACGGACTGTAGCTTGCTAGGCCCCTCTGTCCGTGGCATTTTCCAGGCAAGAATATTGGAGCAGGTTACCATGTCCTTCTCCAGGGGATCTTCCTGACCCAGGGATTGAACCCGAGTCTCCTACATTGGCAGGTGGATTCTAAGTCACCTGGGAAGCCCCTAAGTGTTCAGTAAATCTTAGTAATTATTCTTGTTACTAGCTGGGTTCTCTACCCTGACTATATCCTCCACCACTCTAATCACACCTCTTCTTCCAAAGGTAAGGACCAGTGATGGGCTATTCTTGGTGGGAGATGAAAGAGAGTAATGTCATCATTCCATGAGAAAGTATGGGATATTTCACATATATGTAGATTTCAGGAAAACCTCCATGGTTTAAACTAAAATCTGAATAGTCTGATATGTCCAAATTATAATATTCTAATAGAAATTCAATCTTATTCTATTTCATTGTGAATGATGATCACTTTGCTTATTTCTCTATTTTTTTCAAATCTTAATTTGCTGCTTTTGTTTGTATTCTTTCTGTTATTACCTTTTTAATTCTTGTTTATATTTTACTAAGATTTTTGTGATTTCTAGTTTCACTGTAAGCCACCCCAAATCTTCTGTATAAAAATTAAGGAGATAAACAAATAAATAAAATACACATAATTGAACTACTTATAAAACAACATTTCATATATATATATAGTTTAGGAATATATGCTCATGTTCTTAAAGAATGGAGAAATTCGTGTCAACAAAGAATAGCAAGCTAATGATGCGATTCACCCTGGGGGAAAGAAAAGGGAGTTTGGGAAGGCGAATCCGGCAAGCTTTGGCTGTCCTGGGAGTGTATGGGCGGGATCTAGGGAGAACAGTAGGTTCAGGCTTCAGCTGTTGTTGTCCAGTCGCTCAGTCACGTCCGACTCTGCAGTCCCATGGACTGTAGCGTGCCAGGCTTCCCTGTCCTTCACCATCTCCCAGAGCTTGCTCAGACTCAGGCTTCAGTGCCATGACGTAGTTTCCATGTTGAGTGATCCTGGGGAAATTGGCGTAAAGACTGTCTACGAAGATCAACTTGATAAGCTCACAGGTGGTGAGAACTCTGAAGCACAGTTGGCTTCTGCATGCGCTGCTTGAGACTTGGGTCTCTGTGCTTCATGTTGCACCTTCTGACAGTGCTTATGTTCTTTGCTGGTTTGAATCTTTTCTGTCCTTATTATTTTATTTTCTGGGAACTCGGTGTACATACAGGGTTCTATTAACAGCACTGACAGCTAAAGTTTTTAATACCAAATGCTTTACAGGCACCATCTAATCCCATCACTTTAACCTTCTCCGAAAAATCTTTGCAGTTCTACCCTGGAAATTAGAGCAGAATCAACTAAATTGAAAGTCCATCCCCTCCAGGAAGGCTAATCTAACAGTGATGTCAGATACTAGGTTTTCAGGTACAGGGTTTGGCTGAGCACTTCTGCCTGGGTTAATTGTTGTGACGGCATAACTCTCTAGGAATGCTTAGAAAATGAACAATTTGAAATTAGAGGCAAAACTGGAAAATAAGAATCTTGGGTGCTGCAGATATAGATCAAGAAAAGGGATCAGTAACACGTGTGGGATTGACTTACATGGGCAAGGCATTAAGTTTTATAAATGAATAAATATCAGAAATCCAAGTCAGATGAGAATGTCACATCAGAAGAGGAAAATGAGGCTTACAGAGCGTTAAGTGATGTGCTCATAGCCACATAACTAGTGGTGGGCAGAGCTGGCTTCAAATCTAGATTTGTCTTTCCTCTAGAGCCCTGTCCTTGACCTTTAGGTCATGAACTTAAGTGCAAATTTCATAGCTGCTTTTACTCAACTGAGCAAACATGTATATCTCCTCACTTGTCAATAAAACTTTTAATTTCTCTCTCAAGCTCCTCTGATTTCTGATGCAAACATTTTAATTTAGACATTACCAGGGAAACCCAGTCGCATTTAATTTTGTTGTCTCTCATTTCAGGTTTGGAGTTATTCTGCTGCACCCTGCTTTTCCCTGGAGTTAACGCTGTGCTCAGCAGGCTGCGTAGACTGCAGAGGTGTTTTATGTTCTGACTTGGATGTGTCCCGGTGGCCTGCTGTTGTCCGTTCGACTTTCCAGCTTGTCTCCACCATAACATGGTGCCCGTGGCTTTTTAACAGTGGAATCCCTACTGGCCAGGGCACTTTATAGGCTCTGTGTGAGCGCCCTGCTGTAATTCCTCTGTAATCTGCCAGCGCTCTGCACTTTGGCCAACTGCTGCTCCCAGTCTGGGGGACCACAACTACCTCTCAGTGTGTTTCTGCTGATTCCAGGGTCAAAAGAGTCTCCTCTCCCAGCCCTCTCCTTCCCCCCGCCACTGCCCCTTTATAGTTTATTACAATATACTGAGTGTAATCCCCTGTGCTATACAGTAGGACTTTATTGGTTATCTATTTTATATATAGTCGTTTGTCTGCTAATTCCAAACTCCTAATTTGCCCCTCCCCGACCCTTTTCTCCCCTTTGGTAGCCATAGGTTTGTTTTCTATGTCTGTGAGTCTGTTTCTGTTTTGTAAATAAGTTCATTTCTATCTCTTTTTTTAGATTCCATATATAAGTGATATCATATGGTATTTGTCTTTCTCTGTCTGACTTACTTTACTTGGTATGATCATCTTCAGGTCCATCCATGTAGCGTCATGGATCCAGCCCTCTCCTTTATCCTTAATGGTGCCCACACCACCCTGGCACAACCAATTCCTTTCCAAGGTCCTCCCCAGGAAAATGGAGGCACAGGTTTCCCCATTTTTTGAATTTAAGACTTCATTGAAAGGCTGAACATATTTTTGGCTTTCCAAGGAGGCTGAGCTTGAAGAATGGAGGGGTTAGGATACCACTTCCTGTCTCTCTCATTAATGGATAACTCTCATGGTTCGTGTCTATTCTGGCTCTAACATCTTTTCTACCTCAGCCTGCAGCATTCTCTCTAGATTGATGTAGGGGTGAAGAGCGGAACCAAGCTGACGATGTTATTCAGTCACCCAGTTGTGTCCAACTCTTTGTGACCCCAGGGACTACAGCACGCCAGGCAGTTAACAATATCTTCTTCCTAATCCTTCGGTCTTACTCATGGATCTGAAATGTTTGAGCTTAGGGGTCCAGTTGTTCCTTTTGAAGCTCTTCCTTAGAGCAAAATGGCCTGAGGGCTCCCAGCTTTGTTGGGGAGGTCACATCTGTGGGGGGGGGGGAGGTGATGAAATGAAATAACACTCTAGTTTGTGCTTACAAATCACTTTCTAACTTCAGTGAAATAATTACACTTGTTGGAGGCATCAGGAGGCATCACTTGAGGGGGGGACTCCCAAAATTCATAATATTATTCTGTGGAAGTTGCTGATGTTGAAAGGTTGCCCTAAATACTGAGGACTTCGTAAGTTCAGTCAAAGTTACTTAATTTGCTACTCTGCTGTTACTTCAGGAACCTTGACATTTAAGACATATAAAAGGGAATAATTATGTAAGTCATAAAATTAACACATACTGCAGCAGTTCACGAAATACGCAAGCCAAGTTTGTCTTCCTGCAGGTGTTGGGAATTCAAGGGTGAGAAAACTTTGGCATTAACACAGGATGCTGATTATTATGTGGGCTTGTGCAACTTACATTATCAATCATCCTTGTTTGCACAAGAGAAGCCCTGTTACAATAGTCTTTAAGGAATTGCCCAGATTCTTTTGTTCACATCAAAATGGTTTTAATCCTGGACTCTTGGTTCATCTCCATATCCATGCAGAAACCAAATTCTGTCTTGCAAATATTTGTCCTGGCTTCTCCATCCCCATATTACTGCCTTAGTTCAGACCCTTGTCTGAACTAGTTTATCGCTTGTCTATAATATTATAAGATCCTCCAGACTCTTCCTGCCTCACCCAGTACATACTTTGTGTGCACCCAGGTATTTCTGATTAAATACAGATCTGATCTTTCCTTCCCACTTGGGAAGCTGTGATGCCTGGCTACTGCTTATAGAATAAAACACCATCCCTTTGAGCAAAGTGTATAAGGTGCTTTTCTATCTGCATCTAAATCATGTCAGCAGGTATGCATGCGTTCACTCACTCGTTCAATAGATTTTTATTGAATGCGTCATGGAAATATATACAGAGATTAATGGGCACAGTTTATGCCCAGGTAGGAGTGGGGTTCTGGGTAAGGAGTAGATAGAAAGGAGAAAAACAAGGAGAGAAACCACTACCCTGGCTGTAATAGGAAGATGCCGAAGATACAGTGGAGTGTGTGTGTGTGTGTGTGTATATGTGTGTGAGCGTGCTCAATTATGTCTGACCCTTTGTGACCCTATGAGAGATACAGAGGACGTGTTCACTAAATCTGTTGGGGAAAGTTAAAGACATTATCTTCTACTACTTAAACTTTCCTTCTCCAAGGCACCTTTAATTCAGCTGTTCCACCATCATCTTTCAATTCTGCGAAATTAAGAGTTTCATGATAAGCAGATTCTCTTTCCTAATCTTTGTTGTCCCAGAGTTGCCTAACAAAATACTGGGAACTTTGTGGCCTCCAGCAACCACAGTTGAATTAGGACATCATACTGAATTTTATCTGAAATATGCTGAGGTTTGGAACTGTGTTTACTACTGAGGGATGTTCATTTTAATGACAATTATTTATGAAAAATAATATATTTTTTCTCCTAAATATACTCTTAGATGTTTGCCTTACTATCTGTTCTCTTTTAATTTACTTGTTCGCATTTAATTCTTAAAGTTAGTACTTAGCATTTTTAAGAGATGGGATTCCAATAGTCATAGGGAAAAAAAAAAAGCTTCCTAATTATAAGGACAACGTAACATAATAGAGAAAATACTGCAATAAAAGCACTGAGTAGCTGAGTAGTGAGACTAAGCATAGAAAGCTTCATGAAGAAGGATAACATCTAGCCTGATTTAAAAAGGAGGGGTCAGGCGAAAAGAAGCAATGAGAAACATTTCAGAGAAAGTGGTCTATGTACGAAGGTGAGAAGTATGTATGGGACATGAGAGATGGGTGGTTAGACTATAGGGAGGGGAACATTTAAGATTAAAAAAAGTGCTTGGCATGCTTGTGTTTTTTCTTTTTAAACATTGTATCTTGTGCTTATAAGGTGCTTAATCCAAAATTTATTGATTTCCTAGATTAATAGCAGAATGGTTAAAAAAAATGAAGAAAATTGAAATCCAGATAGAATCTCCTGGAGAGTACATGAGGTTAATTTTAAGTATATAACACTTCTTTTTAAAATCAAAGTTTTAGAATATAATACAGTGGATCATTTCTGTCTACCTGGGCTTCCCAGGTGGCTCAATGGTAAAGAATCCACCTGTCAATGCAGAGATGCAGATTTGATCCCTGGGTTGGAAAGGTTCCCTGGAGAAGGAAATGGCGGCCCACTCCAGTATTCTTGCCTGGGAAATCCCATGGCAGAAGAGCCTGGGGGGCTACAGAACCATGGCTCACAAAGAGCCAGACAGAATTGAGCAAGTATATATACACATATATATGGAATAGTAAATGATTGTGCTCTGATCCCCTAAACAAAGCCAGTATGAAAGCAGGAAGTTGGAAATCAAGAGAGGAGCTGTCTTGAGAGGCTGGAGAGCATCATGGTAATATCAGCCCTCCACCCTCCCTACCCTTGTTTTCTCTAAGTCCAACTTCAGCTTAGGCCTAACGGGTGAAAGGTCTCCCCACTTGTTTTGCCAGGTTAAGTTATGTTTCTACTATTCAGAGCAGAAGCTGATCTGGCAAGTTTAGTGACTTAATATCCACCAAATCATAAAAGAGACTTAATTTTACTGTGAGAAAGCTCTTACAAGGTCTCACCGATTCTGCTTCCCACTATCATCAACGCTCTGATTCAAAATGTGTGTTAAGTTGCTTCAGTTGTGTCCTACTCTGTGCAACTCTATGGACTGTAAGCTGGCAGTCCTCTGTCTATGGGATTCTCAAGGCAAGAATACTGGAGTGGGTTGCCATGCCCTTCTCCAGGGGATCATCTTGACCCAGGGATGGAACCCACATCTCTTGTGTCTCCTGCATTGGCAGACAGGTTCTTTACCACTAGTGCCAAGTAATGCCCACCCATTTTTAAGATAATCTAGATTAGAACACTACTATCTCAACGTCTGGGAGAGGAGGGTGACTAAGAGTCATCGTCCCCCATCCAGGTCTGAATATCATGATTCCAGCTTTCATAGCATACTAAGAAGGCATTTGAGTGTAGAAAAGACTCTGTTTTCTGGTAACTCAGAATCTCATAAACGCTTGTTGCTTTAGCTGCATCTGACATTCTACTGTGGGACAAATGGGCCCCTGCAGTGGCCAGATTGTTTTCATGTTTTATCTGTTTTCCTTTGGAAAAGGTTGAACTCTCTACTTTGTTTTGTGATGTCTAAGGGTACTGTGTTTATGTAGTTTTTGGCAAGTTTGTTTGACCCTGGATTCCTCCAAATGTCATTCTCTAAGGCAACAGAATATTCTCTGAAGACTCTTAAAAATACAACAGTTTTTTTTTTTTTTTTGGTGGGGGGGAGGAGTTGTCTTTGATTGATTAAGGTATAATTATTTGTAATAATGACTATACTATTATAGGAATATTTTGGAGCAGAAGCAAAACATTTAAAAATGCAACAATAACAACTACATGTAAGAAAAACAAGGTATCTTTTGATGATTCCTTTAAGATTCATATCCCTATTCTCATCTTTGCATCAAATGTTTATTTAGTAGGATCTAATAGAGAACATCTTGCCAAGACTTGGGGACAGCAAAATGAATATATCTCCCGACTTTTCAGGAGTTGCAATCTTGTACAGAAGTCAGGGCATATATTACTATAACCAGAGTATATTAGGCTCCACTCTGAAGAAGGCTGAGCACCGAAGAATTGATGCTTTTGAACTGTGGTATTGGAGAAGACTCTTGAGAGTCCCTTGGACTGCAAGGAGATCCAACCAGTCCATTCTGAAGGAGATCAGCCCTGGGATTTCTTTGGAAGGAATGATGCTGAAGCTGAAGCTCCAGTACTTTGGCCACCTCATGCGAAGAGTTGACTCATTGGAAAAGACTCTGATGCTGGGAGGGATTGGGGGCAGGAGGAGAAGGGGACAACTGAGGATGAGATGGCTGGATGGCATCACTGATTCGATGGACGTGAGTCTGAGTGAACTCCAGGAGTTGGTGATGGACAGGGAGGCCTGGCGTGCTGTGATTCATGGGGTCGCAAAGAGTCGGACACGACTGAGCGACTGAACTGAACTGAACAGAAAAATACAGTTCACAGTGATAATAAAAAACAAACCAGCAATATTTCTCCAGCTCATCTACTATATATAGTTTGGTCTGCCATTTCCCACCTCAAATTTTCCCAGCTAATTCAGGAAACCCTGAGGGAGTATCTCACCTGTGCTAACCAACAGCAGTTTCTTGTCTATGAGGTAGACTCCAGAAGTTCTTCATCATGCCTTGGTTGACTGGTTGGTTGTTTAGTCGCCAAGTCATGTCCAACTCTTGCAACCCCACGGATTGTAGCCTGCCAGGCTTCTCTGTCCATGGGATTTCCCGGGCACGAATACCAGGCTGGATTGCTATTTCCTTCTCCAGGGACCTTCCTGACCCAGGGGTTGAACCCACGTCTCCTGCATTGCTCACAGTCTCCTGAACTGCATGCGGATCCTTAACTGACTGAGCCTCCAGGAAAGCTTTCATCATGCCTTACTGCGCAGGTATCTTGGCCACCTTGAGAGGCTACCATGTTCGCTTTCCTGCCTTTTGCTCTGTTCAAGAGAAGAAAATGCTTTCTGTCCCTAGTTGCTTGCTATGGTCTACTGCCTGGACTAAAAAGAAGCAGCACTGAGTGTGCTCTGTGCCTGGGGATCTTAACAGCACTTTCATTTAATCACATTATAAACTCTTAACTCCCTAGGATTTTGGCTAAGTTCTGCTAGAGTTATTAGGTAAGATGGTGATGGATGGGCTGAAAGAAAGTGGGAACAACATACTTCAAGTGGCACTTAAAACTACCCCTCCTTTCCTACGTGACCCACTGGGCTTGGATTAATCGTTGCTGACAATAATTTACTTTCACAGAATGCTTCTTTGCTTTTCAGGCATGTAGATCTTGTGCTCTCTCAACCTTAATGTTCCTCTACCTATGGATCTATTTGATAAAATATACTGAGTACCTACTGTGTATCAAGTACTCTGTTGGACCTTGGCGATAAACTGGTGGATAAAACGGTCCCGGTTTCCATTATCATGCATCTTAGCAGAAAGAATTCTAGCCCTAAATGGTCTGAATATTCAGTAGATAGACAGCTTATGTTTTTAAAAATTCACTTATTTTTAATCGGAAGATGATTGCTTTGCAACATTGTGTTGGTTTCTGCCATACATCAACATGAAGCAGCCATGGGTCCCCTCCCTCTTGGCTTTAAACCCCTGCTGCAGAACAAATGAATAGCAGAAGGCTGTTTGTTAAATGCAGAAGAAAGAAGCACCATAGGATTTCAGAGGAGCAGTGGATTACTGGAGAGGCTGGACTAAACTCTGTGAAAGAGATGAAAGTTGAGACCTTGAGAGAAAGACTAGATGGATGGAAATGAGCAGGAATAGCATTCTAGGAGAACTGTGTATGGTGGGTCCCAGAAGAGAGAAGCAGTCCAGGTTTGTGTCCATGCATGCCAGGAGAAATTCTCAAGACAGTGTAAAGTCTTGATGACCTTGATTCAAATCACAGTCTGATCACTTGGCGTGGATCTGAGTGACTTTGGGTTAGTTCATTAGATTCTCTGAGTCTCAGTTTTCTAATCTGTAAAATGACGATATTAAGACCTACTTCCCTGGTGGTCCAGTGGTTAAGACTTCATTTTCCAGTGCAAGGGGTGCCAGCTTGACCCTGGTTGGGAAGCTAAGATCCCACATGCCTCATTGCCAAAAAAGAAAAACATAACAGATTTTTTTAAAGTTTAACAATGGTCCACATAAAAAATGTTTTTCAAAAGGACCTACTTCTTGGATTTTTGTATTGATTATAAGAGCACAAAGTATATAAATGTAGAAAAAGTGCTAAGAATCATATTAGCAAATAGTAAGTGCTCAGACTGATAGGGCTTGCTGTTTTGGTTGAGCAGATGATGCTGTAGGATGAAGGAAGTACTTACTTTTAGATATTTATTTTTGGAGTTTACCTGTTGCTCTTGGGTGGGTGAAAATAACTGAGAAACATTCTCTTATTTTGTTACCCACGAGGTGAAAGAAAAACCAATAGAAAAATAAATGAAGAACATGGACTATTTTCTTATAAGTCTTCCAACTTCTTATCATATGTGTTGAGCAGCTGAATTACTCAGCCAGATTCTGTTTGGGAACATGTGCTGGGCCAGCTGGGGGCTGGGAAAGGACAGCCCTTTTTTCTCCATTGCTCTTTACTTGGCAAATGGGGAGTAGAACTGTGTGTGAGATGATCTAACCACATACGTCATTGTTATGCCAGAACATCAAGTTAGGTTATTTGAATTTAAAAGCTATTAACAAACAGGGCTCATATGTTTCTACTTCCCATCATAAACAGTAGCTTATAGACACTCATCTCTATTTGTTCCAATTGTGTCTTACCCTTTATTTGTGACAAAATCAGCTTCACTGATTTAACTTGCTCAGTCCTACTGTTGGCTTCTAATCTGTTTCCTTTATAATCACTTTAAACTCAAAAGTCAGTTGTAGTACCGTAAAAATGGCAGCTTCAAAGTGAAGATGCCGTTTCTCATAGAATAAAGTAGATTTTTAATTTCAATTCCGCATAGTCAAGGCTTTGAACAAGTCCTTGTGGAAATCTCACCTGAGTTTCTGTTGTAGCAGAAAAATGAGCAGAATCAGAAATAATATGTCTGGCTCTTTTTAGTTCTCAGTGTCTTTTCTGAAAGAATGCCAGCTTGTACCAGAAAATCTAAAAGAGAAAGACAGAATTGTCAGTGGGAGTGAGATATTTCATAGTTGCAATAAAAAACCAACTAAAATGAAAAGGAAAGTGAGAGCATTTGGTAAACATGAAAAAAGAAAAGCAAGAAATAGGAGGAAAAGAATTACTAGATAAGTTAGCAGTTTGCAAATAAGACAAATGACAAGGAATTGTTGAAAGAAGAATGGTACAAGATTACTGGCCAGCGATTCAACACTTGTCTCAATTGAATGAGATGGAAGACTCAAAGGGGATTATAATTCCAATCCAGTGGGTTTCTTTTACTCTGAATTACCAGCAAACTAGAACAGCTCATATCATGATTTAATTGAGCAAGGCATCTCTAAATTTGTAGCCCCAGTCCTTTTTGTTCCTAATATGGTTCCTTAGCCTTTCGTCTGAGATTGAACACCTGAGCACCGTTGTATTCAAGTTAATTGATCAAGTGTATCATTGTAGCTGCCAGTGAGACTCTTGAGGGCAGGGAGCCTGTTGTGTCCATCAATGAGTTTCCTATGCCTGACCCAAGACTGGGCACACATTAGGTGTTCTCTGAAAGTTGTGACATGAATGAATAAACTAGTAACCCTTTGGCATGGCCAAATAGGCTTTCAGCCCATTTCTTTGAGTATTCTTTAGACAGATTGCTTATTATTCTACTTCCTCTGAAGCAATGAATTCTCTCTGACATCCAAGAGACATTCAAAAAGAGAAATAGGACTTTGATTCCCAAAAGGGTTTCCCTGCAAACACAAAGTATTTCATGTGTAATGATGAAAGAACCCAAATCAGTCTGGCACCATCATGACAGTAACTGACAGACTGACAAGCTGTGCTTTGCCTGAAAAATCTCAGAGGGCTGGGTGTGTTTTTCATACTCTGCCAATTTTGAGCTTCCACCTGACAGATTGAGCTTCCACCCTGTCGGGTGGCAGCAAGATAAAACAGCCTCGGGGAGGCCCAGTGGTGTTGCCTGTATGGCAGCCGGCTGTGAAAAGTGGCCTCACTTTGACTACTACGTGATCTCATCTCTGGACCTGGAACCTAAGATATTTTCATTTCCCCAATTCTGGGAATTAGAGTCACTTTCAGAAATAGGAACTTCATTGTCCCTTTATTCTAATCTGTGTGTGTGTGTGCGTGCTCAGTCATGTCTGACTCTTTGCGACTCCATGGACTGTAGCCTGCCAGGCTCCTCTGTCCATGGGATTTCCCAGGCAAGAAGACTGGAGCAGGTTGCTGTTTCCTACTCCAGGGGATCTTTCTGATCCTGGGATCAAACCTGCGTCTCCTGTGGCTCCAGCATTGGCAGGCAGATTCTTTACCACCGTGCCACCTGGGAAGCACATGAAGTGATTGAAGCCAGCTTATTAAAAAGGTCTAGATTTGGGAATCAGGTGAATAGTTTTTAGGTGAGTGAAAATGAGCAAATATCAATGAGTCTCTGATTCTTAATCCAAAGAAGTGTGTATGATACTTGTTTCACAGAGTTGTCGAGAATGGAGATGGTGTGCCTGGAGTTTATGAGATGTTTGTTTGTTCTCCCTGAAAATCCATATGTTGAAACTGAATCCCCAGTGTGATGGCATGAGGACTCATGGCATTTGGAAGTGATTAGGTCATGAGGGTGGATCCCTCATGAGTGGGATTAGTGCCCTCTTAGACCTTGAAGTGTTTACTCTCCACTTCCACCCTGTGAGGACAGATCAAACAAGATGGACTGTCTATGACCCAAGAAGCTGATCCTCACCAGACACCAAATCTGCTGGTGCCCTGAACTTACTTTCCAGCCTCTAAAATTGTGGCATATAAATATGAGTCATTTAAGCCACCCAATCTATGGTATTTTTGTTATAGCAGCTCAAATGGATTAAGACAGGATCTATTGAGCAGTGGTTCTTAACTGGAACAGTTTTGTATTCCCCACTATCTAGGGGCATTTGGCAATGTTTAGGGACATTTTCTAGGATCGCTCACCTAGAGCCAGACATCCTGGAATATGAGTCAAGTGGGCCTTAGAAAGCATCACTATGAACAAAGCTAGTGGAGGTGATGGAATTCCAGTTGAGCTGTTTCAAATCCTGAAAGATGATGCTGTGAAAGTGCTGCACTCAATTTGCCAGCAAATTTGGAAAACTCAGCAGTGGCCACAGGACTGGAAAAGGTCAGTTTTCATTCCAATCCCAAACAAAAGCAATGCCAAAGAATGCTCAAACTACTGCACAATTGCACTCATCTCACACACTAGTAAAGTAATGCTCAAAATTCTCCAAGCCAGGCTTAGCAGTACGTGAAGCATGAGCTTCCAGATGTTCAAGCTGGTTTTAGAAAAGGCAGAGGAACCAGAGATCAAATTGCCAACATCCACTGGATTATGGAAAAAGCAAGAGAGTTCCAGAAAAACATCTATTTCTGCTTTATTGACTATGCCAAAGCCTTTGTGTGGATCACAATAAACTGGAAAATTCTGAAAGTGATGGGAATACCAGACCACCTAGTTGCTTCTTGAGAAACCTATATGCAGGTCAGGAAGCAACAGTTAGAACTGGACATGGAACAACAGACTAGTTCCAAATAGGAAAAGGAGTATGTCAAGGCTATATATTGTCACCCTGCTTATTTAACTTCTATGCAGAGTACATCATGAGAAACACTGGGCTGGAAGAAGCACAAGCTGGAATCAAGATTGCCGGGAGATATATCAATAACCTCAGATATGCAGATGACACCACCCTTATGGCAGAAAGTGAAGAGGAATTCAAAAGCCTCTTGATGAAAGTGAAAGAGGAGAGTGAAAAAGTTGGCTTAAAGCTCAACATTCAGAAAACGAAGATCATGGCATCTGGTCCCATCCCATCATGGGAAATAGATGGGGAAACAGTGGAAACAGTGTCAGACTTTATTTTTTTGGGCTCCAAAATCACTGCAGATTGTGATTGCAGCCATGAAATTAAAAGATGCTTACTCCTTGGAAGGAAAGTTATGACCAACCTAGATGGCATATTAAAAAGCAGAGACATTACTTGCCAACAAAAGTCCGTCTAGTCAAGGCTATGGTTTTTCCTGTGGTCATGTATGGATGTGAGAGTTGGACTGTAAAGAAAGCTGAGTGCTGAAGAATTGATGCTTTTGAAGTGTAGTGTTGGAGAAGACTCTTGAGAGTCCCTTGGACTGCAAGGAGATCCAACCAGTCCATTCTAAAGATTAGTCCTGGGTGTTCTTTGGAAGGACTGATGCTGAAGCTAAAATGCCAATACTTTGGCCACCTGATGCTAAGCATTGACTCATTGGAAAAACTCTGCTGTTGGGAGGAGGAAAAGGGGACGACCGAGGATGAGATGGTTGGATAGCATCACCAACTCGATGGACGCGAGTCTGAAGTCCGCGAGTCTGAAGTCCGGGAGTTGGTGATGGACAGGGAGGCCTGGTGTGCTGCAATTCATGAGGTCGCAGAGTTGGACACGACTGAGAGACTGAACTGAACTGAGGGACATTTTCGTTTGTCACAGCTAGGGAAGTTGCTACTGGCGTCTAGTGGCTAGAGGGGTGCTGCTCAACATCCTGCATGCATAGAATAGCCACCACCACCACAACCCCCTCCCTCTAAATGAGGAACTATTCTGCTCCAAGTCATCAGTACTGCTGAGCCTGAGAAATGCTGCTGGAGAGCAGGAATGCTTGAGCCCTGAGCAGAAGCTTGTAGGTTTAAGTCCTAGAAGGCTTGTTGTCTTGTTCTCCTTAAATAAACCCCCACTCAGAAATCATCTGACCCTTTAAACCATGCTCCTCATTTAAAAAGCATTTAGGCGTTAATCTTTAACACTAGGTTGAACCAGAATGTTCTGTAACATATTAGTGACTCAGGCAAGCACTCTTTCAGGTCTGAGACCTGTGTCATCCTCCCATAGTCTCACAGAGTCCTGCAAAATATTTCCCCAGGCTGTCTGTCATCTTCGGCCACATTCCACGGAGTGATATGTGGAGTCTGCTCTCTGGCTTCTAACTTGCTGTGATTTCTGAGGCACTGTGTTGGCAGAGTTTGCTCAAACTCAGTTGTCTAGCTGTTATGGGTAACTCCCCAACCCTCAAATTCACATGATGAAGTCCCAACCCCCCAATGCCTCACAATGTGACTGCGTTTGGAGCTAAGGTCTTTAAACAGGTACTCTAGTCAAAGTTAGGTCATTAAGATGAACTTTAATCTAATATGACTGGTGTCCTTCTAAGAGGAGATGAGGACACAAACAAGAATAAAGACTAGCAGTATCAGGGGCACCTGAGAACTCATTAGAAGTGCAGATTCTCAAGCTCTATCTCAAACTTACTGAATCAGGAACTGTAGAGGTGGGACCTAGCAATATTATGTTTTTAAGAAGCCCTTCAGGAGATTCTGATACATATTCAAATTTGAGACTCTAGATATGGCATCTTTGATCCTCTGAGAATTCTTTTTGTCTTCAGCACAATCTCTTTTGTCTGGAAGGGCACTCTGGTATCTAAATGTTGGAATTCCTCCCCAGAGTGACACACTATCCTTTTATTAAAACACCCTTCAGCTGCTTTACTATGGGGAGATCATCAGTAGGTTCACACATTTTATGATGGGAAATTCAATGCTCAATCATCCTTCCATCAAAATCAGAGCACTGGCTAGCACATCCCTTGAAAATTATTTTTCCCTGACCAGGGTTATAACATATTTATCCCTAGTTGCAACATTAAATGCCCTTGTGTTTTATCACCAGGCTGCAAGTTCCAAATTTATGTGCTTGATGAGGAAAGGAGGAGGGGAGGGGATCTTCTCAATAGTTTTAGGCAAATAGTAATATGAATAGTTTCATGTTGTAAGGCATTTTCCAATGTACAAAACTCTCTTCCTGAAATTTTTTTGTGTCCTCATCTGTACAGCAGGGATAATTCTACTCAGCTAATAGGGATTTTAAAACACGCTCATGAGTTTGGTTCCCCATTTCTCAGAAGAGAAACTGAGGTTCAGAGAAATCACATGACACAAGCTATGAGTCCTGCAAAGAGATTTTCTGATACCATCACTCAAAAATAAGACAAACCATTTGCTCCCACGCTGTAGTTTTTTAGCACTAAATAGGAATGGTCTGCAAGGAGACCCAACCAGTCCATTCTGAAGGAGATCAACCCTGGGGTTTCTTTGGAAGGAATGATGCTAAAGCTGAAACTCCCGTGCTTTGGCCACCTCATACGAAGAGTTGACTCATTGGATAGGACTCTGCTGCTGGGAGGGATTGGGGGCAGGAGGAGAGGGGGACGACCGAGGATGAGATGGCTGGATGGCATCACAGACTCGATGGATGTGAGTCTGAGTGAACTCCGGGAGTTGGTGCTGGACAGGGAGGCCTGGAGTGCTGTGATTCATGGGGTCGCAAAGAGTTGGACACAACTGAGTGACTTGAACTGAACTGAACTGAACTGGAGGAATGGTCCAGCCACCAAGACTCTTACTGACATGTGCCTGGGAGTCAAACTATGCTTCTTATGTCTTTGGTTGCTGATCCATGGCCTCACTATAAATAGCTGAAATGTACAGCCCAGGGGGGCCGGCTTTCAATTCTCTTCTGTAAATTTACAGAGAGGATAGACAGAGTTCTTACTCCAGCTAATTACAGCTAAAGTCAATGGGAAAAAATGAGTTGAGACAAAAGCCAGCCTTCAGCGGCAAGATACTGTCAGCAGTGGGAGCACTTGGGGAGGCTGGTGATGCATGGCCATGGAAAGCTCTGAAGATGAAGGTGGCTCTTCCTGTTACTGCTGGACACCTTCTCTAAGGAGCCTGAGGATCTGGGGAAAAAAACAGGCTCTGTCCACAAGTTGGAAAACTTTCTGTATTAGAATGTTGAACGTTGCCTGATGCAAAAACTCTGGGGGGATGCTACAGATGATTGACAATTTCCCCAAAAGAGAATGGTGATAAAGTCTTGTAAAAGACTTGCAAGAAACTGGAAAAACTCTGCTAAAACCTGATGCTTGAATGAGAAAGTGTATGCATTTGCGTTTACGTGTGTGTACATGCCCCCCACCCTGTCTGTTTGTTAGTCACTCAGTTGTGTCCAACTCTTGCGACCTTGTGGACTGTAGCCTGCCGAGGCTTCTCTGTCTATGGGATTCTCCAGGTATGAATACTGGAGTGAGTTGCCATCCCCTTCTCCAAGGGCATATACATGCCTACGTGCATGCAAGCGCCTGTGCTTGTGTGATTGTGTATGAATGTGTATGTGTTTATTGTTTCCTTTTTTATACTGTTTAAAAGCCCCACAAATGTTTGCGGGAGAGGATTTTAAGTGATATGTAGGCATGTCAGGTTGTCTTTGAGTAAACATAAATTTCTGAGAGCCATGGAAATTGCAATGGAATTTTCCTAGGTTCTTAGAAGATGTGAGTGCCAAAATTTAAGGTATAATTAGGATATGTTAAAGTATATTCTTGGCAACCACCTGCTTAATAGGTATTTTATGTCTTTTTTTCCCTCCCTTTCAAGATAAGAGTTACTTGTTGGCCACGCCTTAGCATGTTGGCATAATTTGGATACATAACCTTGTTCTGACCTCTGAAAACTGCCACCTTGGCCCTTTTGTTTTTTGTTCTGAATGTATAAGTTATTGTTGCTTTTTGCAGTTTGATGATATAACTAAAGCTTCAAATAAGTCACAATAATAATAATACAAGAGTTGACATTTATTTCCTACTATGCATTGGATATTGTTCTAAGACTTTATAGGTAATATCAACTTTAACTCCTACAGTTTAGAGGCAGACTGTACTTGCATCCCTTTTTTTCTGAGTTCATTGTAATGAGGGCAGAAATAATCTTTTTAAAAGCATACATGAGAGATTGAAAGCTGACAATCAAGGTCTGCATTTTGCCAGTGAACATATTTTGATTGCCTGCAAAGTGTTCAGAAAAATATTATTTTCTAACATTTAGAAACTGATTGTTTCTCATAAGAGTTCATATCTCTGTCAGTTTTGAAAAAAGATTGGATATTTAACATTTCAGATATTTGACATTTCTTTCTCACAGGTCAGTGATTGGCTTGGGGTGGGTAATGGCTGCCATTTTAGATGAATAGTAAGTCTTCGCATTCTGCTACATAGTTATTTTATCTTCCTCTAAAATGTTGAAGTACCTGGGGCTTGATCGTTGGATCTCTTATGTTTCTATCTATACTCATCACTCTGTACTCACTCCCTGGGTGGTTTCATCTAATCTCATGACTTTTAATATTATTTCAATACAGATTAATCCAAAATTAATATTTTTATTACAAAATATTATGCTTTTCAGTAAATATCTATTAGCAGATGAATGGACAAAGAAGATGTGGTTCATATAGAAAATGAAATATTACTCAGAAGGAGTAATAAGAATAAAGGATGAAGTAATGCCGTTTGCAACAACGCCATGGATGGACCTGGAGAGGATCATACTAAGTGAGAAAGAGAAAGACAAATACCACGTGATACCACTCGAAGGTAGAATCTAAAAGAAATGATACAAATGAATTTATTTACAAAATAAATGGATTCGCAGACATAGTTACCATAGGGCAAATGTGGAGATGGATAAATTAAGAGTTTGAGATACTATTGCATGCAAAATAGATCAATGGAGAGGATCTATTGTATAGCACAGTGAACTATATTCAATATCTTATAATGACCTATAATGGAAAAGAATCTGAGAAAGATTATGTGTGTGTGTATATATATATATATACACACACACACATATATTTATATCTGAATCACTGTGTATACCTGAAAATAATACAGTGCAAATCAACCATACTTCAATTTTTAAAAATGCAAGTCAGTTCATGGCTCTACACTGCTTAAAATCCTCCACTGACTGCCCAGCTCACACAAAGAAAAGCCTCAGTTCAGTTCCGTCACAAAGTCATGTCTGACTCTGCGACTCCATGGACTGCAGCACACCAGGCTTCCCTGTCCATCACCTGCTCCCAGAGCTTGCTCAAATTCATGTCCATCAAGTAAGTGATGCCATTCAACCATCTTATCCTCTGTTGTCCCCTTCTACTCCTGACTTCAATCTCTCCCAGAATCAGGGTCTTTTCAAATAAGTCAGTTCTTTGCAGCAGGTGCCAAAGTATTGGAGCTTCAGATTCAGCATCAGTCCTTCTAATGAATATTCAGGACTGATTTCCTTTAGGATGGACTGGTTGGATCTCTTTCCAGTCCAAGGGACTCTCAAGAGGCTTCTCCAACACCACAGTTCAAAAGCATCAATTCTTTAGCTCTTAGCTTTCTTTATGGTCCAACTCTCACATCCATACATGACTCCTGGAAAAACCATAGCTTTGACTAGACCAACCTTTGTCAGCAAAGTAATGTCTCTGCTTTTTAATACATTGTCGAAGTTTGTCATAACTTTTCTTCCAAGGAGAAAGTGTCTTAATTTTATGACTGCAATCACCATCTGCAGTGATTTTGGAGCCCAGAAGAATAAAGTCAGCCATTGTTTCCCCATCTATTTCCCATGAAGTGATGAGACTGGATGCCATGATCTTAGTTTTCTGAATGTTGAGCTTTAAGCCAACTTTTTAACTTTCCTCTTTCACTTTCATCAAAAGGCACTTTAGTTCTTCACTTTCTGCCATAAAGGTGGTATCATCTCCATATCTGAGGTTATTGATATTTCTCCCAGCAATCTTGATCCCAGCTTGTGCTTCGTCCAGTCCAGCATTTCACGTAATGTATACTGCATATAAGTTAAATAAGCAGAGTGACAATATACAGCCTTGACATACTCCCTTCCTGATTTGGATCCAGTCTGTTCCATGTCTGGTTCTAACTGTTTCTTCCTGACCTGCATACAGATTTCTCATGAGGCAGGTCAGGTGATCTAGTATTCCCATCTCTTTAAAAATTTTCCACATTTTGTTGTGATCCACATAGTGAAAGGCTTTAGCATAGTCAATGAAACAGAAGTAGATGTTTTTCTGAAATTCTCTTGATTTTTCGATGATCCAATGGATGTTGGCAGTTTGGCATTTAGATCCTCTGGCTTTTCTAAATTCATCTTGAACATCTGGAAATTCTCAGTTCATGTACTGTTGAACTGTACAAAAAAAGATCTTCATGACCCAGATAATCATGATGATGGATGACTCATCTAGAGCCAGACATCTTGGAATGTGAAGTCAAGTGGGCCTTAGAAAGCATCACTACGAACAAAGCTAGTGGAGGTGATGGAATTCCAGTTGAGCTGTTTCAAATCCTGAAAGATGATGCTGTGAAAGTGCTACACTCAATATGCCAGCAAATTTGGAAAACTCAGCAGTGGCCACAGGACTGGAAAAGGTCAGTTTTCATCCCAATTCCAAAGAAAGGCAATGCCAAAGAATGCTCCAACTACCGCACAATTGAACTCATCTCACATGCTAGTAAAGTAATGCTCAAAATTCTCCAAGCCAGACTTCAGCAATACGTGAACCGTGAACTCCCTGATGTTCAAGCTGGTTTTAGAAAAGGCAGAGGAACCAGAGATCAAATTGCCAACATCCGCTGGATCATGGAAAAAGCAAGAGAGTTCCAGAAAAACATCTATTTCTGCTTTATTGACTATGCCAAAGCCTTTGACTGTGTGGATCACAGTAAACTGTGGAAAATTCTGAAAGAGATGGGAATACCAGACCACTTGACCTGCCTCTTGAGAAATCTGTATGCAGGTCAGGAAGCAACAGTTAGAACTGGACATGGAACAACAGACTGGTTCCAAATAGGAAAAGGAGTACGTCAAGGCTGTATATTGTCACCCTGCTTATTTAACTTCTATGCAGAGTACATCATGAGAAATGCTGGACTGGAAGAAACACAAGCTGGAATCAAGATTGCTGGGAGAAATATCAATAATCTCAGATATGCAGATGACACCACCCTTATGGCAGAAAGTGAGGAGGAGCTAAAAAGCCTCTTGTTGAAAGTGAAAGAGGAGAGTGGAAAAGTTGGCTTGAAGCTCAACATTCAGAAAACGAAGATCATGGCATCTGGCCCCATCACTTCATGGGAAATAGATGGGGAAACAGTAGAAACAGTGTCAGACTTTGTTTTTTTGGGCTCCAAAATCACTGCAGATGGTGACTGCAGCCATGAAATTAAAAGGCGCTTACTCCTTGGAAGAAAAGTTATGACCAACCTAGATAGTATATTCAAAAGCAGAGACATTACTTTGCCGACTAAGGTCCGTCTAGTCAAGGCTATGGTTTTTCCTGTGGTCATGTATGGATGTGAGAGTTGGACTGTGAAGAAGGCTGAGCGCCGAAGAATTGATGCTTTTGAACTGTGGTGTTGGAGAAGACTCTTGAGAGTCCCTTGGACTGCAAGGAGATCCAACCAGTCCATTCTGAAGGAGATCAACCTTGGGATTTCTTTGGAAGGAATGATGCTAAAACTGAAGCTCCAGTACTTTGGCCATCGTATGCGAAGAGTTGACTCATTGGAAAAGACCCTGATGCTGGGAGAGACTGGGGGCAGGAGGAAAAGGGGACGACCGAGGATGAGATGGCTGGATGGCATCACCGACTCGATGGACTTGAGTCTGAGTGAACTCCGGGAGTTGGTGATGGACAGGGAGGCCTGGCGTGTTGCGATTCATGGGGTCACAAAGAGTCGGACACGACTGAGCGACTGAACGGAATGGCCCTGCAGTAACTGCTGCCTTCGCCTGGACTATTTCCTTGCAGTTTGCTGCATCCCTCTTTCTCACATCCCTCAAGGTCACAATTCCAATGTTCCTTGTCTAACATTTTAATTCTCTCTGATAGCTTCTCTCTCCCTTCCATTTATTTATAACACAAACTTTATAACTTAGCACCATATGGCAGATGGTATATTTTATTCATCTGTGCTGTTCATTGTCTCTCTTCCATACTAGACTATAACTTTGTGAAAGTGGAAATTTGTGTCTCTTTTGCTCTTCCCCAGCACCTAGAGCAGTGCCTGGCATGTCGTAGACACTGAATATCTCCTTATTGAGAAATGAGTGAACTAAAACGTAAGCTCATAATTTCAAAAAGAGCATCTGTACTCATCCATGGGCCGAAGGGATAATAAAAAACTCTTGCATGTTTAATGGAAAAAATACCTATAAATATTCTTGTGATGACTTTGTGAAGGCCTGTCCCTCCTCCCACTTGATTCTGAATAGCATGAAGACTGGATCTGAGTCTCATTTGCTCACAGTTGTCCAGGAGCAACTGTGACAACTGAGGCTTGTTCTTTGGACATAAAGTGTAATTGCAGGAGGGCACATCAAGTAATCAAGATACATAAATTTTGATACAATGTTTTTAAAATGTCAAGATGTAAAAATCTGATGAATAGCATATCAAAATAGGATTAGGATTCCTGACTGTCTTTAGCTCCAGTCTCAAATTTGGCTTCACTTGGTGCTAATTTTACCTTTTTTTTTTTTACCTATATTTATATATATCGATTTGATTGACTGATCAGAGCATGGCACATAGTAAGTGTTTGTTGCTTTAGTTATTAATGCCAAAGCACAAAGGAAGGTCTCTAAGAGATAGGTTTCTCATACTCTGTACCTTTGGTGGCCTTCATTTCTTTGTTCACGCAGCAAATGATTATCAGATGGCAAAAGGTTACGTGTGTGTGTGTATGCGTATAATAATTTATTAATTTAAACATTCCCCACACACTATAACCAATTATTTCTGCTATCATCCCCATTTACAGATGTGGATATTGAGGTCCAGAGAGATGAAATGACTTGGGTGCATTCATAGTAAGTGGCAGCTCCGGGCTTGATAGTGGCAGATCTGTGGATAGGAAGTCTGATAGTCTGCACGGCACCAGGATACATTCCAGGAAAAGGGAATCTAAGCAAATTCCTTTTACTCTTATAGAGCAAGTTCACACAGACACCAAGATAAATCATGAAAACCTAGGAAAAAACAGATGTCACGATCTAAACACTAGGCTAGGGAAACTAATGTGGAATTATTTTATGAAGCCTGTGAAACATATGGAACACGTTACAAAGCAGGGTCATTAGTTTTTTGTTTTGTTTTTTGTTTTAAAGTACAACTGGCTTCAGGAACCAGGGTGTAGTATAGAAGAAAGAAGAGTGAAGGAAGGAGGTAAATTATCCTACCCTCTACAGTAACAGAGACGGGTTGCTCTGATAGTTTCCTTATCATTATATACCTTTTAAAATGCTTTCTACCTGTGAGAAATAATTCATGGTGCCCTTATGGGAATGCAGGCAATCCACTAAGCTCTAACTGGTTTTGTATATAACAGGTAGGATCCCAGGTAGGGATTACGTGCTAGAGTTATTTGTAAGTCACTCATAGCGAATACCATTGGTGTTAGCTATGCTAATTTGGAATAGTGCTTCAAGGCTATTGTTGACGTTTATCATCAGAAAGATAGCTTACCATTTAAAATGTGTAAGCAAGTTTTCAGGAAATAACATTAACACATTTAAGTGAATATCATCTCTACGCCATTACTAAAAGTACCATCTCCCCTTGCTTTGTGCAAAATAGTGAACTTTTATCGCATTTGGTGAATATTGGCAGTAACAAAAGTAAATCTTTGAGAAATGGGTTAAGGGTAAATAATGTGAGAGGCCTGTAGGTCTGGTCCAGGCTTCTATCAAATTACTGTTCTTGTCCCTTTTCCTGGTGCATGTGAGGTTTGTCTGTGTGCTACCCTTGTGGCTCAAATGGTAAAGAATCTACCTTGTAATGCAAGAGACCCAGTTTCAGTCCCCAGGTTGGGAAGACCCTCTAGAGAAGGAAATGGCCACCCACTGCAGTATTGTTGCCTGGAGAATTCAATGGACCGAGGAGCCTGGCAGACTGCAGTCATGACTGTCTACTTTTTGTATTTGCAGGCTCTGTCTTAAAACAAGTTGCATAATATTTGGGTAGTGACATGGTTTTGAATTCCAGGCGCTTAGATGACAACCTCTGATTTCCCTCTGCCCTTCTTAAAAGTCATCAGCAAAGTGGGCTCCACCTGGACTTGAAGCCACAGGCTTCCCCTCATGAGCTCCTAAGCTGTTCACCCTGGCAGACCAGAAAAAAATAAGAAAATAAAAGTGCATCCACCCCAGGCTCCGAGTGGAATTTTATATTCTGATCTGACTCCTTTTAAGAGGTGTTGAAATAAAGTCAGATTTTTTTTTTTTACTTCCCTTTTACTTTTACGTGATTTTCTGGGGCTCTTTGAAGTCCCAGAGTGGACCAACAGCTTTACTTAGTTGTTTTTATGAGATCTTGTAAGTGCTGTCCTCCTGTGCCGTTTTGTTCTGTGTGTTCTTGAGAGTAGAACTCATTGCTGTTTGGTGATGTGAGGAATGATCCCTGTCCTAAATCACTGAATGCTTCATTGGAAATAAAGAGGCGTTTTAAAGTTGTGATTTCACATAAAAAGAGTCTTCTCTAGCAGCACAATTTGAAAGCATCAATTCACTACCCTATGCAATATGGATGACTAATAAGGACCTACCATATAGCACAGGGAACTCTACTTAGTCTGTAAAGACCTAAATGGGAACAGAATCTAAAAAAGAGTGGATGTATGTGCATGTATAAATGACTCATTTTGCTGTGTGGCAGAAACTAGCAACATTGCAATTCAACTGTACCCCAGTAAAAATTTTAAAAAATAGCAGTTATTTCAAAAGATGGGGGAGGGACATAGCCCCGAAGCATCATTCTCCAGTGTAAACTATAATCATTTGGTATCTCCCAGTAGGAAGAAGACAGCCAGAGAACACTGACACCAGGCTTCTTTGATATTTCTGAAGTCAAGCACAGAAGTTTGAGAGAAAACCCTGGATTTATCATACTGTTCCTGTTAGGCAATATCACGATGAATTACAGTCTAATGTTACAAGAGGGCTGAAGCAATGAGTGTGGCAGCCTTGTTAAATCACTCTGCTATCAATCAGTTCTGTGACCTTCAGCAAGACACTTTTCTGGGACTTGAGCTTTCCTTTTTCTCTAATTCTTTTCTTCTACCTATGCAAGAAGAAATTTAAAAGCTCACAAATAAAATTTCATTCATTTGTTCATTGAACATTTGTATTGATCATTTACTTTTGTGCCAGACTGATTACAGGGTACCAATGATTTAGCGCCAAGCAAAGCAAAACTTGTTGGAGTTTACATTCTAGTGGGAAGAGGTATGCATTACTCAAAAATCATAAAAAGAAAAATGTATAAATATAATAACTTTAGAGAGTTAGGGGAAATGCTTTGAGCCATGCAAGCATTTTAAAGGGAGAATTAAGCTAGTCCACCATGAGTATTTTATGCAAGGGATAGTTTAGGAAAAAGAAAATGTTTATGACAAGATTTTTTTTTCGTCAAAAACAGTTTTATTGAGTCACACAGAGGAAATCATATATCTTTATTTCATGCTATGGAGAAAAACAATGTAGTAGATTATATAAGAACTCCTTGAAGGTAGAAAACAAGTTTTGTAGAGAGAAGCCAAGCTTCTAAGGACTGAGTATGGATGAGCTTCTGTGTGAGTGAGCCAATGGGCTACATTTGTGAACAGGCTTGAAGGTGTAGGATAAGAAGAGGGAATGGTGAGTGGAGAGAGCAAGATGACAGACAAGAGGCAGTATGAGAGGGACCCCTACGGGGCTTCCCAGGTGGCACAGTGGTAAAGAATCTGCCTGCCAATGCAGGAGATGGAAGAGACCTGGGTTCAATCCCTGGGTAAGGAAAGATCCCCTGGAGTAGGAAATGGCAGCCCACTCCAGTATTCTTGCCTGGAAAATTCCACAAACAGAGAAGCCTTGTGGGCTACAGTCTAAGGACTTACAAAGAGTCATACGTGACTGAGTGACTGATACCTCCCCATGCCCCAGATCCTTTAAGTCTTAAAGCTACTCAACCCACATAGTGTTTCTACAGAAACTGATATAGAGGTTGGACTTTGTGATTCTAGGTAACAGGCCAAGAAACAGAGATCCTGAACTGTCAGGGATCTGCAAAAAGTGAAGCTGGGGTCTCTTTGGGCTTCACTAAGGTTAAGTTCAATAAGATTTCTGTGAGGCAAGAAGATTCAGCAAATATCAATGTTATACTCCATGTTCAATTATATGCTATATTTAATAGAAGACTGCCAAAGAAAAAATTAGCTCTGCTTTTTCGCTACTAAAATGGTATCTGTTATCTCCAGTGACTGTACTCAAATTCTCTGAGCCTCATCTCCCTGTGGGCTTCGGTTCACCTCATGATATCTTCTGTTACGTACACATCTCTTTCTATAGACCCTGGTGGAAACCTGCTCTCTCAAGGATTTGAATGGACTTGGAAATTGGGAGAGTACCACTTCCAGGAGCATTCTTTATGGAGTGTGGAAACAGATGGATAATTCATCCCCATGTGGATAGTTCTAAGATACATTAATATACTTTTTATAAACCCTCCTGCAAGAATAAGCCCCAGTTGTCCACAGAAGTGACCTCAAAAATTAGCTTTTTCCTCCTCCCTAACTTTCCCTCTTCCCTCTCTCCTTCTTCTAAGAATTGCTCCTCAACTGGACTACCTGGATACAAGTCCTCATATCAGGATCTGCTTTTGTAGGGAACACTAAAGATGACAAATGCTAAAATCTGTGCATATTTGAAAAGAAGAATATGGATGCTGCTCTCTGTTTTTCCATTCCTGGGTTTGTTTACACCTTTGTGAATTCCAAAGTACTATTATTATTGCATTTTATCTTTGAAATTATTCTTAAAGTAAGAAGTTTTATTATCCTCATTGCACAGGTGGAGAAATTAAGCCTCAAAGGAAAGAAGTGAAAAAGTAACTTGCTCAGTGTTGCACAGATGTCGCCCACATACAGCTAAAATTGGTTATTCCACAGTCACATTCCACACACAGAATGCCTACCGTGTGCTATGTCCTGGGCTAGCCACTGGGCCTTCTTTCCCCTGGGTCTCCTTTCCAGATCTCTGTAGGAGCTCTCTTCTACTTGGGCTGATCTAGGCCTGAGCCAGAAGAGAAGGGCACTCCCTCCAGCATCTGGAAGGACTGGTAGACAGGATACTAAGATTGCTTTCTTCTTGAAGTTGCTCTTGTCCCAGTGGCCCAGAGATATAGTTCCTTCATCCTCCACCTCAGGGGTATCTATGGACTTCATTTCACTCTTCACTCTCAGCCAAATGGCCCAGGACCAACAATTCTGAAAAGATTCCTCTTTGAAAAGTTTGCCTTGGTAGTTTTCTTCCCTGATCTCTCTGCTTGGTAAGTTCTGAAAGGTTGTGATTGAAATTATTTTATAGGATTTATCTCAAGGCTGTATCGTCCATGATCTCTCCTCAGTGTTTTGAGGTGTGTTGACTCTTAGATAGGCCTTGAATGAATATGAAATTATCCTTCCCTCACAGACACAATGAATCCACTACAAATGGTCTGATTTCTGAAATGATCCCTAAGGCTGACATAAGAAAAGGATACTGATCAGGATCAATAATGCTAGACTACCAATCCACAAATTAATATGCATGCCTTGGTTTAGAATTGGGAAATAAGAAGGATAAAATCAAGATCATTTAAACATCTGTATTGTTTTTCTATATATATTATAAAAGTATACTGCAAATGGCGTTAGAAGTTTGCCTTATTTTCTACCCAACATGAAATAAAATAGCACACATAAAAAAACTGTCAAATGGACATTAATCTTAAAATATGCCTCTGCTATTAGCAGAGCAACTAAAACAGATTTTTGGTTTCAGGCTTCATAACATTTAAGAGAGAAGTATTTTAAGCTGAAAAATGTCCTAAGCTAAAAGTCTTCATGGTACTTATTTCATTTATATAGAATTTTGACAGTCTGAAACCCCACTTTCCTAAAGGATTAGTGTTCTTAATGATCATTTTCCAAAATTTATAGCTGCTATTTTACAAAGTTCATATTTATTACTTTGTGTAAAGCTTTTTTTTTCCACTAGCAAAGAACAAAACAACACCATAAAGAGCAAACACAAATTCTAAGGTTTATAAATTCTTTATGACTTAAATATCTCATGTCATAATGTCACCATAGAGTACTTAGGGATTTTATGTGGTGTGGAATTTTATATGGAATAGTAAAAGGCAATAAATTATCATAGGTTGTAATTTCTCATATATATCTATATATTTATCTATCAAACTGCATTTGTATAATTATATATGTATAGTATATATGCATATATATACATGCGCAGATGTCTTCCCCTGGATTCCCTTGAAAACTGAATGTAATAAAAGGCTGTGGTGCTAATGCATTTTTGGAAAGAGAACTCCAGGGTAAGGACTTCCTTGGTGGTCCAGTGGTTAAGAATCTGCCTTCCAATGCAAGAGACGCAGGTTCAAGTCCTGGTCAGGGAACTGAGATTCTCACATGCCTTGAGGCAGCTGAGCCCGTCACCACAACTATTGAGCTCGCATACCTCCACTAGACAGCCCGCATTCCACAGTCTGCAGAGCCCACGTGCTCTGGAGCTCATGCACCTAAGCTAAGACCCAATGCAGCCCCAAATAAATGAATAAATAAATGTTAAAAAAAAAAAAAAAGAATTCCAAGTTAACAAGCATGAAGAAATGGGCAAGTGTGGCAGCGAACAGTGGGAAGCACATCCAAGCTGACATGTTGTCATACTGACCACTGCTTCACAAAGAGCTGCAGTGGGGCTAGCCATGCCATCAGCTGGCACGCGCTTGGCTGTGTGTGGCATGGCTTACCCAGATGGCACGGCAGAGCCTCGTATCTCTAACAGCCCATCTCAGGGAAGAAGTGAGATGACATTTATCTACCTGCTCTCTTTCATCTTCTGTTTCTTGTTGGCCACAGTTGGACTCGTGAGAGTTGATTCACACACACTTAGAAAGAAAGTTCTCTCACCTGGTCCCTTCAGCAGCTTTGGGGAAGCCACCACAGTCTATGCAATGTGTGCTTCTAGAAGTGGTGAAGGGAACCAGGGGCTCCGTATATTTTTGCTTGTTTGGCCTCAGGTATAAAATCACACATCAGACCCACAAGTAGCTCTCGGGGTCAGAAACTGTATGGAGGAAGTTGCTGAGGGCCTGGGAGTCAGGTGAGGTCAAGAGAATATAGGAAGGAGGATAAAATGTGATAATACAATATCAGCTAGTCAATCTCAGATGCAGCAGTAGTACCAGCATAATATATAATGCATCCTCAAATCTCTGCACTAAAAAAAGAGAAATAAGTATGTATAAGCTTGTACAGAATACAATATGAAAATATGCCAGACTTTGGAATGGGTGTTTATATTTCCTGAGATCCAAGTTAAAAGTCTGAAAACAGAGTAATGAAGATTTATTTGGGAGACTTGGCTTAGGAAGCTAAAGAAAACCATCTTTATCTGTCATCTTCTCTCTCACTGCTTGGATTAACCACTTGCAGTAAAAATTTGTCTTGAAATAACAGGATAGTCTTCCAAACAATGCCAAGAATTGTATGCCTAGTAAGAGCTGTCTCCCAGAGCAGAAGAAATAGATCTTTGGATTTTAAACAGCTTCCCCTAGGCTGCCTGTAAACAAAAAGAGGTAGGAAGCCAACAACACAAGTGGAGAAGTTGAATCAATAAACCTGAAAACGGCAGTGTGAGTAACAATCTTCCAGATAAACAAGGCTGAGAATTCTAAGTGCTTAATTTACATGTATTTTCTAGGTACTGTAGGAAGAGATCTGTATAGGAAAACATACGTTCTAGAAATCAACAAGATGAGCGTTCAGAATATGAGACCAATACTCTTATAAACAGAAAGTCATTCTGTAGTCAAGTGTCACGAGCAAGTTGATTTTAGAAATACCTGAGGGGCAGGTTTGGTCCCTATGTGCGTGCGCAGCGCATGCCGAGATCTACTGCAGTGGGTGTCTTGGCGAGGCTTTCTTTATATTGCGGCATGCAGGCATCTAGGGCTTTTGGGTCTGTGTGTAACTGTCTAGCTAACAGTTAGGGACACTGCCGTCCCTACCCCCTCCTCAGCTTGCTCAGCTCCCCCATTGCAGCCCAGTAGAGAGAGAGTTCAGCAATGGATGGAGCAGGCAGACGGAGGTGCTAAAGCCACACTCCCTGCTCGGGCCAATCTGATTGACATCCCATGCCAGCACTTCGCAGGCGAGCAGGTCAGTGTGGAGGACATGCAGGCAGTCTTGGAAGCCTATGAGAACAAACCCTGCTGAGTGGGCAGTGTGTGCCAAGTTTGACCAGTACAAGTGTACCTGAAACCTTGAGAATCAAGGAAATGGAAAATTTAATCTCATGATTCTATGGGTGAAAGACACGGCAACAATATCCATGATCACACTGACTCCCGTGACTTTCTTAATATGCTGCAGGGAAATCTAAAAGAGACATCATTCTTCAAACTTCAAATCAAGAAGTTTGAACGATTCTTGAGGGAAAACCAGTGTACCAACATCAACAATTCCATTGGCTTACTTGAGTACAGAATATCAGCCATACAGAACCTGCCCTTGAGCCTTCACTTGAACAGTTCTCCTCATGGACTCGACGGACATGAGTTTGGGAGTTGGTGATGGACAAGGAGGCCTGGCGTGCTGCGATTCATGGGATGGCAAAGAGTCAGACATGACTGAGTGACTGAACTGAACTGATGCCTTTGATCAAAGAACAGGATGTAAAAACAGTCACCCTGACATACCATAGCAACTCTGGAATCAGGACTCCACTTACAACTTCAGGATCACTGGAGAACAACTAAGGACCACCAAACCCTCAGAGATCTTACTTTAAGTTCCTGGGAAAGTTTTGCCTTGGAAAAGGTCTCCCACCATTTGCTGTCCAGTAATATTACTCCTTGGAAGGAAAGTTATGACCAACCTAGACAGCATATTCAAAAGCAGAGACATTCCTTTGCCAACAAAGGTCCATCTCTAATCAAGGCTATGGTTTTTCCAGTGGTCGTGTATGGATGTGAGAGTTGGACTGTGAAGAAAGCTGAGTGCTGAAGAATTGATGCTTTTGAACTGTGGTGTTGGAGAAGACTCTTGAGAGTCCCTTGGACTGCAAAGAGATCCAACCAGTCCATTCTAAAGGAGATCAGTCCTGGGTGTTCTTTGGAAGGAATGATGGTTAAGCTGAAACGCCAGTACTTTGGCCACCTCATGCAAAGAGTTGACTCATTGGAAAAGACTCTGATGCTGGGAGTGATTGGGGGCAGGAGGAGAAGGGGATGACAGAGGATGAGGTGGCTGGATGGCATCATTGACTCAGTGGACAAGAGTTTAGGTGAACTCTGGAGTTGGTGATGGACAGGGAGGCCTGGCGTGCTGCGATTCATGGGGTTGCAAAGAGTCGGACATGACTGAGTGACTGCACTGAGCTGAACTGAATATATTTTACAAAGCCAATGCTTAGATCATTAATGCTGTAAAGCAGATGTTAATTATAAGGCATTAATTAAGCAAATAGTGCCCTAAGCTACTGTAGAAGAAAAACATCCACTGAAGATGAAAAGGCTTGTGATTTTAAAATATCAGAGGCGCCACTGCTTTGACTGTCAAAACCCACTGGAACCGTGCTTTGAGTGTTGATGAAGGTTTTCATAGTTTCTGGAAACACTTTCTCTGAATTGCAATTAGAAATAAATAAATGTAATACAAGACATCAAACCACCTGTCTAGTTACTTGAAGGACTAAACGTAGATGTCTTCAATATACTTTATGTTCTTAATATTTGAAGAGAATTCTTTACATCTGTGCATTTTGGTTTTCCAATATTGTTTTACAAATACCTGTTCTATAAATAACAGAGTATTGTAGATGGAGAAACTTAAGGCTCATTGCCATTTGGTGATGAAACGAAGGGCAGAAGACTTAGAAACGTACACGTACCCAAAGCCACAACAAACCAAAATTAGAAACTCATGTCCATTTTGTGTCCAGTGGTCAAACTTTGTACTGCTGCCAGAACTGCCAAATAGTTTTAATAAGATGGATTTAAACATGAAAAAATAAAAATAAGGGACAACTAAATTTGGGGTGGGATTCTAGAAGTACCCATTAGAATTCTAGATAAAGAACAAAAAAATGAAAACTCTTGAAATGCGAAAGCTTTCGGGAGATAAAAATACCTTTGTGATGGTTGGTGGTTTTGTTGCTAAATTGTGTCTAAGTCTTGCAATCCCACAGAATGTAGCGTGCCAAGTTCCTCTGACCATGGGATTCCCCAGACAAGAATACTGGAGTGGGTTGCCATTTCCTTCTCTAGGGGATCTTCCTGACCCAGGGATTGAACCTGTGTCTCCTGCATAGCAGGTGGATTCTTTACCACTGAGCCACCAGGGAAAGCCAACAATATCTTTAGGAACATCTTAACTATGTGTTTGATATTCTAGGAAGATCTAACAATTTTTACATTATTTATATTCTAGTGGCAAATCACTTATAATTGGTTAATGTTAAATATATATATATATATATATATATATATGCTTTA
>SJXQ01008552.1:154411-248874 GCA_006408695.1 Aepyceros melampus | reverse complement strand
CCCCCCCACCCCCAACAGTACTGATCAGAATATAGCTATTGATAACAAAGAATAATTTGAATTTTTATGGCACAATATAATCTTTCCTAGTTAGTTGTTTGACACAAGAAATATCTATTGCCGAACAGTTTAAGATTTGCTGTATTAGGAGGAATAAACTCCTTGCCACTCCTACTGCTGGCAGATGAGGAGGTTCAACATGGAGGGAAAAGAAAACATTTTGAATCAGACAAATGTGCATTGGAATTCCACATTTCTCATTCATAAACTGTGTGACCTGGAGCAAATCACATAAACTCTAGATGTCTGGTTTCCCATACAGAAAATGGGGTTAGTAATTATTCCCTTTTAGATTTATTGTAAAGATTAAGTGAGATAATTTATGTCAACTGCTTGGCCTGGTAAGATGGTTAAACTACATGAGCTTTGGAGACCTTTCTAGTTTCCTCATTCTAGTAATTCTAGACATTTGCCTGTGTGATGCAAAGTTGCTTCAGTCGAGTTCCGACTCTGTGCAATCCTATGGCCTGCAGCCTGCCAGGTTCCTCTGGTCTGCAGGGTTCTCCAGGCAAGAATACTGGAGTGGATTGCCATGCACTCCTCCAGCGAATCTTTCCCGCCCAGGGATGGAACCAGCCTCTCTTACCTCTTCTGCATTGGCAGGCAGGATCTTTATGACTACTGCTATCTGGGATGCCTTCCGCTCTGCTAAGTCACTTCAGTCGTGTTCAACTCTGTGCGACCCCATAGCCAGCAGCCCACCAGGCTCCCCCGTCCCTGGGATTCTCCAGGCAAGAACACTGGAGTGGGTTGCCATTTCCTTCCCCAATGTATGAAAGTGAAAAGTGAAAACGAAGTTGCTCAGTCATGTCTGACTCTTAGTGACTCCATGCACTGCAGCCTACCAGGCTCCTCCATCCATGGGAGGCCTTAGATGTTTAAAATAACCCAAATTCCTTGCTTGTGTTAAAATGCTATTTGAAGATGCAACTCAGTAGAAATATCTATTCTCCACCTCGTGGCTTCTCATAAGAAAATTGTAAAGCAAAGCTATTACAAATGTAGTAAAAGAATAAGGCAATCAGAATGTATGATTTGAAAGTAAAAAATTTTTTTTGTGATGTTTTTGATGTGTTCAATTCCGTTCAGTCCCTCAGTCGCGTCTGACTCTTTGCAACCCCATGGACCGCAGCACTCTAGACTTTCCTGTCCATCACCAACTCCCGGAGCTTGCTCAAGCTTATGTCCATCGAAATGGTAAAGCCATCCCACCATCTCATCCTCTGTCATCCCCTTCTCATCCCACCTTCAATCTTTCCCAGCATCAGGGTCTTTTCAAATGAGTCAGTTCTTTGCATCAGGTGACCAAAGTATTGGAGTTTCAGCTTCAGCATCAGTCCTTCCAATGAATATTCAGGACTGATTGTGATGTGTTAGGTGGTCTAAATTAATTTGAAAGACTGTTCTGCAGTCTTCAGTGACTAAGATACTGTAAACACCAGGTTGGCCTTGGCTAATGAATTTCCTCTTTCCTGTTTTTAACCACTTTAGGAAACCCACCATAGCCAACAAGGTCATTCTCAGGAGAAATGGTTTTGGAGAGTTTAAGGAAATTAAATGTTCATCTTCAAATTTTTTCCTATGACATCTTCCTATGGTGTCTACAAAAGTCCAGGTTTTAAGGGGTTGGTATATTTTGATGATTTAATTTGTGTCCATTTGTTACCAGTGCAAAGCACTTGGTAGAACCATCATTCTTATACTACTGCTTAAACTAGCTTAAGCAATGTTTACATGACACAGATATGAAATAACAGTCTAGCTGATAGATTTACTATCTGGAAAATTGCGAGTGTGCATGGACATGTTCAGTCATGTCCGACTGCAACCCCATGAACTGTAGCCCCCCAGGCTCCTCTGTCCATGGGATTCTTCAGGCAAGATTACTGGGGTAGCTTGTCACTACCTACTTCTGAGGATCTTCCTGGCCCAGGGATTGAACCCGCGTCTCTTCAGTCTCCTGCATTGGCAGGTGGATTCTTAACAGCTGCCCCACCTGAGAAGCCCATATAGAGAGTTGCTATGTATTAAGGAGAGGGTCATTAGTAACTATTAAAGAAAATATTATCTTGCATCTGTCTAGTGCCATTTTCAAAAGCTGTGGTACATATACACAATGGAGTATTATTCAGCTATTAAAAAGAATACATTTGAATCAGTTCTAATGAGGTGGATGACACTGGAGCCGATTATACAGAGTGAAGTAAGCCAGAAAGAAAAACACCAATACAGCATACTTACACATATATATGGAATTTAAAATGATGGTAATGATAACCCTGTATGCGAGACAGCAAAAGAGACACAGAGGTATAGAACGGCCTTTTGGACTCTGTGGGAGAGGGAGAGGGTGGGATGGGTTGGCAGAGTGGCAGTGTAACATGTATGATATCATAAGTGAAACGAATCACCAGTCCAGGTTTGATGCAGGATGCAGGATGCTTGGGACTGATGCACGGGGATAATCCAGAGAGAAGGTGTGGGGCGGGAGACGGGAGGTGGGGGTCGGGATTGGGAGTTCATGTACACTCGTGGCTGATTCATGTCAATGTATAGCAAAATGAATACAGCATTATAAAGCAAAACAAACTAAAAAATAGAAATTAATTTAAAAAATAAAAATAATGTTTCTACATATATAATTTCAATTTTTTCTCATCTTTGAAGTAGAGAGGGATGCTACACTTACTTTATTTACTGCATAATATGAATAATAGGTCAGAGATTAGGCAGAATTGTCTAAGTTCAGTTCAGTTCAGTCACTCAGTCGTGTCCGACTCTTTGCGACCCCATGAATTACAGCACTCCAGGCCTCCCTGTCCATCACCAACTCCCAGAGTTCACTCAAACTCACATCCATTGAGTTGGTGATGCCATCCAGCCATCTCATCCTCTGTCGTACCCTTCTCCTCCTGCCCCCAATCCCTCCCAGCAACAGAGTCTTTTCCAATGAGTCAACTCTGCATGAGGTGGCCAAAGTGTTGGAGTTTCAGCTTAACCATCAGTCTTCCAAAGAACACCCAGGACTGATCTCCTTTAGAATGGACTGGTTGGATCTCTTTGCAGTCCAAGGGACTCTCAAGAGTCTTCTCCAACACCACACTTCAAAAGCATCAATTCTTCGGCACTCAGCTTTCTTCACAGTCCAACTCTCACATCCATACATGACTACTGGAAAAACCATAAACTAGACTAGATGGACCTTTGTTGGCAAAGTAATGTCTCTACTTTTGAATATGCTGTCTAGGTTGGTCATAACTTTCCTTACAAGGAGTAAGCGTCTTTTCATTTCATGGCTGCAGTCACCATCTGCAGTGATTTTGGAGCCCTCCAAAATATAAAGTCTGACACTGTTTCCACTGTTTCCCCATCTATTTCCCATGAAGTGATGGGACCAGATGCCATGATCTTCGTTTTCTGAATGTTGAACTTAAGCCAACTTTTTCTCTCTCCTCTTTCACTTTCATCAAGAGGCTTTTTAGTTCCTCTTCACTTTCTGCCATAAAAGTGTGGTGTCATCTTCATCCAGCCCAGCGTTTCTCATGATATACTCTGCATATAAGTTAAATAAGCAGGGTGACAATATACAGCCTTGACATACTCCTTTTTAAATTTCAAACCAGTCTGTTGTTCCATGTCCAGTTCTAACTGTTGCTTTCTGACCTGCATATAGGTTTCTCAGGAGGCAGGTCAGGTGGTTTGGTATTCCCGTCTCTTTCAGAATTTTCCACAGTTTCTAGTGATCCACATAGTCAAAGGCTTTGACATAGTCAATAAAGCAGAAATAGATGTTTTTCTGGAATTCTTTTACTTTTTCCATGATCCAGCAGATGTTGGCAATTTGATCTCTGGTTCCTCTGCCTTTTCTAAAACCAGCTTGAACATCAGGGAGTTCACGGTTCACGTATTGCTGAAGTCTGGCCTGGAGAATTTTGAGCATTACTTTACTAGCATGTGAGATGAGTGCAGTTGTGCGGTAGTTGGAGCATTCTTTGGCATTGCCTTTCTTTGGAATTGGGATGAAAACTGACCTTTTCCAGTCCTGTGGCCACTGCTGAGTTTTCCAAGTTTGCTGGCATATTGAGTGTAACACTTTCACAGCATCATCTTTCAGGATTTGAAATAGCTCTCCTGGAATTCCTTCACCTCCACTAGCTTTGTTCATAGTGTTGCTTTCTAAGGCCCACTTGCCTTCACATTCCAGAATGTCTGGCTCTAGGTGAGTGATCACACCATCATGATTATCTGAGTCGTGAAGATCTTTTTCGTACAGTTCTTCTGTGTATTCTTGCCATCTCTTCTTAACACCTTCCGCTTCTGTTAGGTCCAGACCATTTCTATCCTTTATCAAGCCAGTGTTGCTTTCTAAGGCCCACTGCCTTCACATTCCAGAATGTCTGGCTCTAGGTGAGTGATCACACCATCATGATTATCTGAGTCGTGAAGATCTTTTTCGTACAGTTCTTCTGTGTATTCTTGCCATCTCTTCTTAACACCTTCCGCTTCTGTTAGGTCCAGACCATTTCTATCCTTTATCAAGCCCATCTTGGCATGAAATGTTCCCTTGCTATCTCTAATTTTCTTGAAGAGATCTCTCGTCTTTCCCATTCTGTTGTTTTCCTCTGCTTCTTTGCATTGATCACTGAAGAAGGCTTTATCTCTCCTTGCTATTCTTTGGAATTCTGCATTCAGATGCTTATATCTTTCCTTTTCTCTTTTGCTTTTCACTTCTCTTCTTTTCACAGCTATTTGTAAGGCCTCCCAGTCAGCCATTTTGCTTTTTTGCATTTCTTTGCCATGGGGATGGTCTTGATCCCTCTCTCCTGTACAATGTCAGGAACCTCAATCCATAGTTCATCAGGTACTCTATCTATCAGATCTAGTCCCTTAAATCTACTTCTCACTTCCACTGTATAATCATAAGGGATTTAATTTAGGTCATACCTGAATGGTCTAGTGGTGTTGCCCACTTTCTTCAATTTAAGTCTGAATTTGGCAATAAGGAGTTCATGAATTGTCTAAGGAGGAGATTAAATATGAAATAAGATTTTCACCTAGTATAATTTATCTGATGGTTTTATGACTATCTCTGATTTTTATCTGGAAGTATATCTAATGATTTTGTGACTATCTCTGATTTTTATCTAGAAGTATGAGACTCATCTGCTTATCTCATACCTTAATAGGACCCTTAAACTTGAGCAGTAATTAAATTTTACCTTGTTTTGTGCCTTCTGTGGGGGCCCAACCAATCAGGCATACAAAAAGAGATACTGCAACTAGGTTCAACCCTAGTTAGTCATGCAGAAAACCTGTGTTGTTGGAATTCTCTGTATCCTCTCCTATCAGTATATCCTAGACACTTCTAGAGAGTAAAGTGGTTGCGACATGCTCTGTTTACAAAGGAGTCAAGACCACAGTCAACACTCTTGGCCATCTTCCTTATCTAAAATGACATGGATCTGGACAATTTTATATATCTTATAGTTTTTCATTTATATGCTATATAAACAAAAAAGTGTATATATGTATATATATCCATATATACAAAGGTTCAAAGGTTGATAAACTACATCCTATTGGCACAGATACAGAGACTCAGGGTATGGTTATATCTGTTGATTTGTGTCTAATAATCAGAAGTCTTTCTTGGTATGACTGAAGATTTTAGTCAGCAAGAACCATAGTTTACAGATACAAGAGAAAACCAGAAAACTATACAGCAGCAAGGTCCATATATCTTACACAAGTTATCCACTAGGTGATTTTGAAATGAAAGGCATTGATTTTTTCTTAGCAGCAACCCTTTTTGTACAATATTGTGTTAGCTCAGTTCTTAATTTTCTTTTCATTTAAAAGCTTAACATTGCCACATGTTCTGTATAATACTTCTGGTTGATGACATTTTGTGAGAAAGGTTGCCTTGAAGAGGAAACTTTGGAACTGAGGACTTAGGCACATTTTTAATTGAATAGATTGAAACTTTGAGAAAACCTTGATCTGCGAGAAAATGGCTCAGAGAGCAGCACCCTTATTACTCCTTTCTCCTGTGAGGGAAAACAGCCTCTAAGATTAGACTTGGTGCAGCAGAGCTAATGGAGGTGCAATTACAGGTCATTAAATAGCATGATGCCAAAGTGTTTTGTTTCCATTATGCTGTGTTTGTTCTTTTGAAACCCAAGGTGAGAGGTCAAGCTGAATTGAACAGTCATGTATAAAAGCAGACAGTAAACTTTTCACACCTTGACATTTTAAGAGTTCTGAGTAGTGCAATCCTGGGAAAGTTCTTGCTTCTCTTTCTTTATGCTTTGAAGTTTGTTTTGTTTTGTTTTTGAGAATGGTACAAGATTCTTTAGGTCTTCCCTGGTAGCTCAGATGGTAAAGAATCTGCTTGCAATTCAAGAGACCCAGATTAAATCCTGGGTCAGGAAAATCCCCTGGAGAAGGGAATGGCTACCCACTCCAGTATTCTTGCCTAGAGAATCCCATGGACAGAGGAGCCTGGCTGGCTATAGTTCATGGGGTCACAGAGTCAGACATGATCGAGCGACTTACATTTCACGTCACAGGATTCTCACCTGTACATTTAAGACAGTCTGCTCACAGAAAAACAGATTTTTATATTGTTTATATGTCCTAGATTACTAAAGAATGTACATAATATGAAATTAACTAATATTTCTGTGCATATATTTGTGAGTTTTGACAAATGCATAGAGCCTTGTAACCATTACCACAATCAAGATAAAGAATAGCTCCTTCATTGCCAAAATATCTCTTCATGCTGCCAGTTTGTAGTAAAAACCTCCCCATCCTCAACTCCTGGGAACACTTACCTGTTTTAGTCTCTATAGTTTTGCCTTTTCCAGAAAGTCGTACAAGTGAAATAATACAGTTTGCAACCTTTTGAGTCTGGTGTCTTTCACTTAGCAGCGTGCAACCGTGATTCATCTGTGTCTGTCAATAGTTTGTTTCTACTTACTGCCTAGCAGTATTTTATTGTACCAGAGTTTGTTGATTTATTCACCAATGTAGAAGACTCAGACTATTTCTAGGCCTTGGGGATTATAAAGAATGCTGCTATAAACATGATGCGCTGTCGACGCAGGGTTTTGTGTGAATGTGAGTTTTCATTTTTCCAGGGTAAATGAATTCCTAGGAATGAGGTTGCAGCTAATATGGTAAATATGCATTTAAGTTTATAAGAAACTGCCAAGTTGTTTTCCAAACTGACTTTACCAATTTGCATTCCCACCAACAAGATGTAAGAGTTCTGGTTTCTCTGCCTCCTTGTCAGCACTTGGCATCATTGGTCAGTTTTATTGTCTGTTTTGTTCTTTTTATTTCTTATCCTTTCTAAGAAGTGTGTAACGGCATCTCATTATGGCTTTAGGATGGTGAGCATTTTTTCATGTGCTGATTTGTGATCTGAATATCTTTTTGGTGAAATGTCTATTTAAAACTCTTGTCCATTTTTTATTAGATATTTTTTCTCTAGTGATGCAAGTAAAATCCAATGATGCAAAGAACAGTATTGTATAGGAACCTGGAATGCAGGGCCATGAATCAAAGAAAATTGGATGTGGTAAAGCAGGAAATGGTAAGAATAAACATCAACATCCCAGGAATCAGTGAACTAAAATAGATGGGAATGGGCGAATTGAGTTCAGATGACCATTATATCTACTACTGTGGACAAGGATCCCACAGGAGAAATGGAGTAGCCCTCATAATCAACAAAACAGTCCAAAATACAGTACTTGGGTGCAACCTCAAAAATGACACAATGATCTCAGTTCATTTCCAAGGCAAGCTATTCGACATCACAGTATGCTGAATTCAAGTCTATGCTCTTACCACCCATGCCGAAGAAGCTGAAATTGATCAGTTCTGTGAAGATCTAGAAGACTTCCTAGAACTAACACCTAAAAAAGATTTTCGATTCATCATCAGGGACTGGAAGGCAAAAGTAGGAAGTCCTGATATACGTGGAGTAGCAGGCAAGTTTGGCCTTGGAGAACAAAATGAGGCAGAGTGAAGGTTAACTGAATTCTGCCAAGAGAATGCACTAGTCATAGCAAATACCGTTTCTCAACAACAGAAGAGACAACTTTATGTATGGACATCACCAAGTGGTCAATACCAAAATCAAATTGATCACATTCTTTGTAGCCAAAGATGAAGAAGCTGTATACAGTCAGCAAAAACAAGACCTGGAAATGACTGTGACTCAGATCATCAGCTTTTCATAGCAAAATTCAGGCTTAAACTAAAGAAAATCAGGAAAAACAATATGCCAGCCAGGTATGATTTAAATCAAATCCCTTATGAATTCGCAGTAGAGGTAACAAACAGATTTAAGGGACTAGATATAGTTAACAGTGTGCCTGAAGAGCTGTAGACAGAGGTCCATAATATTGTACAGAGGGTGGCAAACAAAGAAAAATAAAAGCAAGAAGGCAAAAGGTTATCTGAGGAGGCTTTACAAATAGCAGACTAAAGAAGAGAAGCGAAAAGCAAAGGAGAGAGGGAAAGGTACATCCAATTAAATGCAAAGTTCCAAGAAACAGCTAGAAGAGACACGAAGGCCTTCTTCAATGAACAATACTTAATAATAGAAGGAAACAACAAACGGGGAATGACTAGAGATCTCATCAGGAAAACTGGAAACATCAAAGGCGCATTCCACCCAAAGATGGGCACAATAAGGGATAAAAATGGTAGACACCCAGTAGACATTGAAGAGATCAAGAAGAGATGGTAAGAATACATGCAAGAACTATATGAAAAAGGTCTTAATGAACTGGATTACTACGACAGTGTGGTTAGTCACCCAGATCCAGACATTCTGGAGTGTGAAGTCAAGTTGGCCTTAAGAAGCACCGCTGTTAATAAAGCTAGTGGATGCAATGAAATTCCAGCAGACCTTTTCACATCTGTAGCAGATGATGCCATCACGGTTTGCATTCATTATGTCAGCAAATCTGGAAGACCCAGCAGTGGCCACAGGACGGGAAAAGGTCAACCCTCATTCCAGTTCCCAAGAAGGGTAGTATCAAAGAATGTGCTAACCATTGGACAGTTGTATTCATCTCCTATGCTAGTGAGGTAATGCTTAAAATCTTGTGTGCTAGGTTTCAGCATTATGTGAACCAAGAACTTCCATTTGTCCCAACTGGGTTTAGAAAAGGAAGAGGAACTAGAGATCAAACTGCCAACATTCATTGCATTATAGAGAAAGCAAAGGAATTTCAGAAAAACATCTCTGTTTCATCGACTTCATTAAATCCTTTGACTGTGTGGATAATGACAAACTGTGGAAAAGCTCTTAGAGAGATGGAACTACCAGACCATCTTACCTATCTCCTGAGAAACCAGTATGTGGGCCAAGAAGCAACAGTTAGAACCCAGAATGGAACAACTGATTGGTTCAAGATTGAGAAAGGAGTATGATAGGGCCATCTGCTGTCACCCTGTCACCCTGTTGTTTAACCTATGTGTTGAACACATCTTGAGAAATTCTGGGCTGAATAAGCTAGTAGCTGGAATCAAGATAGGCAGGAGAAACATCAACACCCTCAGATATGTGGATGATACCACTCTAATGGCAGAAAATGAAGAATTAAAGAGGCTCTTGATGAGGGTGAAGGAGAAAAGTGAAAGAGCTGGCTTAAGACTCAATATTAAAAAACCTAAGATTATGGCATCCGGCCCTATTACTGCATGGCCTATAGAAGGGGAAATTGTGGAAATAGTGGCAGATTTTCATACTGTTCATGGGGATGGCCATCTGATGCGAAGAACTGATTCCCTAGAAAAGATTCTGGTGCCGGGAAAGATTGAAGGCAAGAAAAGAGGATAACTGAGGATGAGATGGTTGAATGGCCTCACTGACTCGATGGACATGAGTTTGAGTAAGCTCTGGGAGCTGGTGATGGACAGGGAAGCCTGGCGTGCTGCAGTCCATGGGGTCACAAAGAGTCAGACACAACTGAGCGACTGAACTGAACTGAGCGACAGATTTCCTCTTCTTGGGCTCCAAAATCACTGTGGACAGTGACAGCAGTGATGAAATCAGAAGACAATTGCTTCTTGGCAGGAAAGTGATGATGACAAACCTAGACAGTGTGTTGAAAAGCAGAGACGTTACTCTGCCAACAAAGGTCTGCATAGTCAAGGCTATGATCTGCCCAGTGGTCACGTACGGTTGTGAGAGTTGAACAGTAAGGAAGGCAGATTGCCAGAGAATTGATGCCTTTGAACTATGGTGCTGGAGAAGACTCCTGAAAGTCCCTTGGACAGCAAGGACATCAAACCAATCTATCATAAGGGATATTAACCCTGAGTATTCACTGGAAGGACTGAGGCTGAACCTGAAGCTCCAGTATTTTGGTCATTGAATGTGAACAGATGACTCGTTGGAAAAGATTGAGGGCAGAAGGAGAAGAGGGCATCAGAGGATGACATGGCTGGATGGCATCACCGATGCAATGAACATGAATTTGGGCAACCCTGGGAGGTGGTGAGGGACAGGGAGGACTGGAGTGCTGCAGTTCCTGGGGTCACAAAGAGTCAGACACGACTGGGTGACTGAACATTTATTTTCTTACTGTTACTTTGAGAGTTCCTTAAATTATGGGTATAAATCCTTTGTTGGATTCGTGATTTGAAGATATTTTCTGTAGTTTATTTTTCACTTTCTTAACGATCTTTTATTGAGAAGATGATTTTAGTTATGATGCAATATAATCAATCTATTATTTTCTATGGATCAAGCTGCTAGTGTTATTCATAAGAATTCTTCACAACCCAAATTCATGAACATTCTCTTCTGTGTTTTATCAGAAGATTTATAATCTTATGAATTATAAATTATAGGTCCATGATCCAAATGTAAACTAATTATTTAAATAGGATATGAAGTGTGGGTTGAGGCATATAATTTTGCATATGAATTTCCAATTGTTTCAGGCTTCCCAGGTAGCACTAGGGGTAAAGAACCTGCCTGCCAATGCAGGAAATATAAGAAACACGGGCTTGATCCCTGGGTCGGAAAGATCCCCTGGAGGAGGGCATAGCAACCCATTCCACTATTCTTGCCTGAAGAATCCCATGGACAGAAAAGCCTGGTGGGTTATAGTCCATAAAATCACAAAGAATCTAATACAACTGAAGTGACTTAGCACACACACATCCAACTGTTTCAGCACCATTTGTGGAAAAGATTTATCTTTTATCCACAGAATTGCTTTTGCACTTGTATTAAAATTCAATTGACCATATTTTTGTCGGTCTATTTCTGGGCTCTCCATTTTGCCCCATTGATTTATGTGTGTAAACTTTCACCAAAGCAAACTGTCTTAGGTAGATTCTTTACTGTCTGAACCACCAGGGAAGCCCTAAGCATCTGATATTATAAAATGAGCTATTTTATCCTTATTTCACTATTATCAATAACTGATTATAGTATGCTGCTGCTGCTGCTAAGTCACTTCAGTCGTGTCCGACTCTGTGCAACCCCATAGACAGCGCCCACCAGGCTCCCCCGTCCCTGGGATTCTCCAGGCAAGAACACTGGAGTGGGTTGCCATTTCCTTCTCCAATGCATGAAAGTGAAAAGTAAAGTGAAGTCACTCAGTCATGTCCGACTCTTAGCGACCCCATGGACTGCAGCCCACCAGGCTCCTCCACCCATGGGATTTTCCAGGCAAGAGTACTGGAGTGGGGTGCCATTGCCTTCTCCCGATTAGAGTATAGTTTTCTCCAATAAAACCTAGACTCCAAGCAATTTTGATAATAAAAAAGAAGCAAACACAAATATAAGAATAAAGAAGAAACAAACACAGTGGGAAGAGAGAAGCGGGGAGGAGCAACATAGGGGCAGGAGAGTAAGAGGTACAAGCTGTTAGGTATAAAACAAGCTACAAGGATATATCATACAGCACAGGAAATAGCAGATATTTTATAGTAACTCTAAATGGAGTATAACTTTAAAAAGTCCCTAATCACTATATTATATACCTATAACATATAATATAGCACATCAACTGTACTTTAATTTCAAGAAGAAGGAAAAAAATTAGGAGACCCTTTTCTGTTTGATACAGTAATATCATTTTACTTTTAAAATCTTCTGGACAGGTAAAACTACCTACTATACAATGTGTTTTTACCTTTTCGGAAGCAAAAAACAGACTTTAAAAGATAGGTTGCAATTAGGTGTTGTGTTTTCGTATTCGGTTCGCACAAAGAAAAGACAGCAACTTCTAGGTGAAAAGGGTGTATTTCTCCCATTAAGAAACAGCCATGAGCCGTGCTCAAATATGTCCAGTACAATAGCGTCTGGCTTCCCTGGTGGCTCAGTGGTAAAGAATCTGCCTGAAATGCAGGAGACACAGGTTTGATCCCTGGGTTCAAAAGATCCCCTGGAGAAGGAAATGGCAACCCACTGCAGTATTCTTGCCTGGCAAATCCCACAGACAGAGGAGATGGCAGGCTAGAGTCTATGGGGTCACGAAAGAGTTGGACAAGACATAGTGACCAAACAACAACGTGATAATGTCTGTTGTAAGTGGCTCGTGTTGTTAGTTGACATATCTTTCTCATTGGTCGGTGCGGATGCAGTCATTTTTATTTTTATTTTTTGGCTGCACGTCTTGGCAAGTTGGATCTTAGTTCCCTGAACTAAGGTATCAAACCTGCTCCACCTGAACTGGAATCATGGAGACTCAGTCACTGGACTGCCAGGGATGTCCCCTGATGCATTAATGTTTGTTAAATATTAAAAACTCAGTCCACTCATAAATATTAACATAATGTTTAAAATTTCCCTTTGGAACATAGTTCATTTAATTCATCTTCTATATGGTTGGACTTAGAGATTGAGGATAGGCAACATTCAGACACACCACCTACAATCCTTTTAGGGGGCAAGGAAGGAAGACTGTCAGAGAGACTTATTTTATGTATTTATTTTTATTTTATTTTATTATTTTTTAATTGGAGGCTAATTACTTTACAATATCATGGTGGTTTTAGCCATGCATTGACATGAATCAGCCATGGATGTACAGGTGTCCCCCATCCTGGACCCCTCTCCCACCTCCCTCCCCATCCCGTTCCTCAGGGTCATCCCAGTGCACCAGCCCTGAGCACCCTGTCTCATGCATCAAACCTGGACTGGCGATCTATTTCACATATGGTAATATACATGTTTTAGTGCTTTTCAGAGAGACTTCTTTTAAAGATGTTTAAGGTCATCTCTTTTTTGCATTGTCAGTTTTTCAGAGTGCTTGGAATATGTTCCTTGGAGAATACTCCAGCTGGTTTGCCTCTGCTATGCTTTTCTCCCTTTCTTTCATGTGATATTATTGTTTTGCTTTTTAAAAAGAAAAAAAAAATGTTAAGAGGATTTAGTCCATGATTCATCATAGATCACTTGGTCAAAGTTCATAGTATTAATTGTCTTTCCTCCCTTATTGAATGAGCATGTATCTTTCATCATTTGTGGCAATCCTTTGGTAGCTCATTAACTGTCCTTCAGAAGTGTGATGCTTTGGATATTTTCAGCGGGGATTCTTTGAGGATAGTTTTGTGCTGTGAACCCCATTAATACTGTTTGGGACCAATTTATTGGGTAGGTGTATCAAGCTTGGAAATATTATTAATAGTCAAAGAGAAAGTCTGATTATAAAGACTTTTAGACTACCTCAAGACTACCTTTCTTGAATGTCTACTTTTCTTGAGTGACAGCACCTATTTTGTTATGGGGCTTGCATACCATCTCAGAAGCCAACTTCAAAAGAGGGATTCCAAGAATATTTTCAGCATCAATCCTTTAGATGTCAATGGTTTTCCAGTGTGATTGTTTCAAGATGGTAATCATTTGAATGTGGGAATTCTAGAAAGTTTCCTTTATACTTTATTCTTTGTTCCCATCATATGGGTGCATGAGTGCTAACTCACTTCAGTCGTGTCAGACTCTTTGTGACACTATGGACTGTAGCCTGCCAGGCTCCTCTGCCCATGGGAGTTCTCCAGGCATGAATACTGGAGTGGGTTGCCATGCCCTTCTCCAGGGGATCTTTCCAAACCAGGGATCGAACTCCCGTCTTTTATGCCTCCTGGATTAGCAGCGGGGTTCTTTACCACTAGTGCTGTCTGTGAAGCCTTCCAATCACAGACACTCAGACAAATAATTAGGATTAAAAACCCTTTAACTAAAATGTCATACATAGGTTATCACCTCTTCATTTCATTTATAAGACTCCTGGTCTGCCTAATTCTAATAATCAAATCCATTTTGATAGTGAAGAGATTTAATCGTTTCAACAGCTTCAAATGATCCAATTTAAAAAAAATCACAGAATGTTTTCATTGATAGATGAAAGCTGGATATTGGATATTAAGAACATTTTTTAAACTTTATGGTAATCATCATCCATGTTTGGACAGTGAGAAAATTATGCTTGAGGTAGTCATGTGAAGTGCTTATGATTTTCAACCTATAAATTTGAATGTTTAAGAAATATGATTTGATTTTCCTTTAAAGTAAATTAACTTTTAGTTTACATTCCCTGTTTTTCTTGAGAGAAATTAATCTTGGGTTAATTTGGAGTTTCTTCCATTATTCCAGGGTCTTTTCAATCAATTCAGGATCTTCTCAAATCCTGGATTTGGCCGATTTCAGCAATCTAAGTCCTTGGCATGGATATTTTGCCATCTGTCCTGGTAGCACTGGCAAGATTGTGCCATATCTGGTTATTGAGTCCTCAAAAGTTGTATCTTCCTTGTCCTAAACATCAGCATTCATCGAGTCAGTTTCGGCAATTTCTCAGCCCCTCTCAGGAAGACCCGGGAAATGTGTGGCCGTTTCCTTGTGCCACCCTGGGTCCACAGGGGCTCTCTGATGCTATGCCCATCTTTTTTTGGCTGGAAACCTTAATGCCAGCCTTTGCTACTCAAATGCTACCATGCCAAGCATGGCATAATGTATTTTAAAGAAAAGTGCTGCTTACTGAAATCTGTGAAGTGAGTTTCAGGTCGCAGGCCCCTGTGGGATTCTCCAAACCCCAAACCCGTCTAAGGAGTTGGATTCTCCCTGTGACTGACTTGGTCTGGTGTCGGGGGAGGGTACAGGGCCCCTTCCCAAGGATTCAAGAGCATCTAATCTCACTTCCTCTCTCTGCTATTTGTCTCTTCTTCCCAGCCCAGATTATCTTTACATTCTCTGAAATCGAAAAAACTTAACCTTGAATTTCATACATCATGATTTCCCCACCTTTAATTAAAAAAACATTTATTTTATATTGGAGGATAGTCAATTAACAAGCAAAGTTGTGATAGTTTCAGGTCCATCCACCTTTAATGTTTATGTAAAGACTTTGACTTCTGAAACGCAGAAGTCAGTGCTTTACTTTGTTCTTTGCTTCCTGGAGGCTGTCAATTTAGAATTGATTTAATCAATGGGAGTAGAATCACATGAGTAAAAAGAAATGATTAGGAATGAAGAGAGACCATCCAGTTATATAATATCAAAGTAGGAAGAGTATGGTTGTGTATGCATGGCGTTCCTCAGCTTACAGAGTTTGTAACTGAAGGAGCTGACCCTAAAATGTGGGCTTCCACTTTAATGGAGCTATTGCTACCGTGAAACAGCTGTGGAAATCCCTTTCAACTGACCGACCTTGTCTTTTAGAAACTTTCTCTAAGGCTTCATTCGCTTTTTGCTGTTGCATTTCTTCCCCCCGTACAGTTAAATTAGGAAAGAAATCTCTTCTTGGAAATACACAGGCCCTTTGGGCTCTAGCCAACTCTATTACAAAGACAGCTTTCTGTGCACCCCTATTTAACAAAGGGAATTCCTCCTGTATTATCCAGCTGTGCATAACTGAACGTGTCAGTTCAGTGACTCTTTAATGAATCTCCTTTCAGTGTCTGCCCTCTGGCCATAAGTATGTCACTTCAATATTATTTTATGGTTTGAATTGAGTTACATGGAAACATTTTGAGAATGGAAAGACACGACACTATTTTACTTTAAATAACTCCAGAACAATCATAGTCAATAGTTGAGTGCCCTGGTTAGTGAACCTGGGCATGGTGCAAGCAGAGTTAGCATCTAAGTATATGTATCACAGCTAAAGTCCATCCATCAGCAGGTGCCTTTTAGTGAGCACCAAATTCCTAAATTGGTTTTGACCTTGGTGTTGACTAATGATGGGAGGGGTGCAAAACAATTATACATCTAAAGAATATAATTTTTAGTTTACAAGACACTCTTTCCCAGGTGAGAAAATTTGGATGAGAGACGCTTAAAGCTTGGTTAATCTATTGCAGCAGCTATGCCTGACTCCAGATAGCCGACCCTAAATTTTACATTATGCGCTGATTTGTTTCGTCTCCCACCACTACACCCTGCTGCTTTTGATGTCTTGTCATTAGGACACAGAAGAGAAGGGCCAAACCTGCATACCCAGCGCTGGGGATCCCCGCCCTCCTCCCACCAGCGCAAGTATAACTACCATGGGCAGCAGCTGCTGCCAAGAAGCAGGCAGGAGAAGGGACATGTGCCCCCTTTCAGGACGGGGACATTTATTTTGCTTCTGGCAAAGTAGGGGTGGCATGAAGTTCCTGAGGCAGTGTAGGGCCTGATGGGGTGAAGGCTTCTGCCAGGCACAGCCTGCCCTGACACCCTATGGACTCATCAGCCACATGGACTAAGACAACCTCTGGATGGGCCCATATTTATCGAGGACTTCCAGGCTGGGGCCATGTCAGGTGCCCACACAGCATCTGTGTCATCTTCTCATGGCGTGTGGTTCACAGTGTTAAGAGGCTCAGTGTTGCGGGTCCACCTGCCCAGAGAATGTCCTGGCACTTGGTACTGTGTAGACCTCTGCACTCCTCTAGCTTTATCAACACTGTGTGCATGTGTGCTCAGCCGCTTCAGTCGTGTCTGACTCTTTGCCACCGCATGGACTGTAGCCCGCCAGGCTCCTCTGTCCATGGGATTCAGGCAAGAATACTGGAGTGGGTTGCCGTGCCCTCCTCCAGGGGAATCTTCCCCACCCAGGGATCAAACCCATGTCTCCTGCCTCTCCTGCACTGCAGGTGGATCCTTTACCTCTGAGCCACCAGGGAAGCCCCTCATCAACCCTGCTTTCATGAAAAAACGCTTGTGCTGGCCCAGGTTCCTGCAGAGATGGAGGTTTTGAAGATGACTTGCAGTTTTCTGCTGAATTTTTTCTCACACTATTCTATGATTTCTCAAAATCTTACCTATACACTAAATATCACCTCCTTCATAAAGCTTTTCATGTCTGAAAAATTCCCACTGAACAAATGTTACTTAAATGTTAAAGAGCTCTAAATGAGAAAGAAAAAAAAAAACCCTCAATGATTCATGAATTGTTTTTGCTGTGTAGGAGACTATCTGACTGCCTATTAGACATGTATTAGTGATACAAAAGTCTTTATCATCATCCCCACCTACAAGAGCTAATAAATTGATAGCCCACAACCTAGCAGACTTCTGCAAATTTTTCTCTTGATCAGACAAGCATACATGTCTGTTGGAGTTTATCCTTTTATGGAAATAAAATTATATTATACATGTGACATTGCAGTTGTGTATTTAGCTTAACAATAAGCCCTGGACATAACTGGTTACAAAGCAATATGCTTAGTGGCCAAGGCTTCAGGGTCACACTGCCTGAGTTCAAATACAAGCCCAGGAACTAAATATTGTGTAACTTTGGGAAAGTTATTTAACCTGTTAGTTTTCTCATTTGTTAAATGAGCAGTAATAAATCATTTGAACCTCCTGGGGCTGTTGTGATGGTTAAGTAAGTCAGTACATACAGAGTGCTTACAAGAGCACGCTCAATGACTGTAGCTGTTACACATGGCCTCTGTGGGTCAGAAAATATGTATGCTGCTGCTGCTGCTGCTGCTAAGTCGCTTCAGTCGTGACTGACTCGGTGCGACCCCATAGATGGCAGCCCACCAGCCTCTGCCGTCCCTGGGATTCTCCAGGCAAGAACACTGGAGTGGGTTGCCATTTCCTTCTCCAATGCATGAAAGTGAAACGTGAAAGTGAAGTTGCTCAGTCGTGTCCGACTCTTTGCGATGCCTTGGACTGCAGCCCAACAAGGCTCCTCCATCCATGGGATTTTCCAGGCAAGAGTACTGGAGTGGGGTGCCATTGCCTTCTCCGACACAAATATAATTGTATGTAAATGAGATTATAAAAATGCTTTCATTTCAGTATAATATTTCCTTTTTGTTTCTCCTTTTAGTCTATTTCTTTTTCTTCCTGTATTTGCCTCTTTTGCTCCTACCACTTGAAGTAATATCAACGTTCAGTTCAGTTCAGTTCAGTTCTGTTGCTCAGTCATGTCTGACTCTTTGTGACCCCATGAATTGCAGCACGCCAGGCCTCCCTGTCCATCACCAACTCCCGGAGTTCACTCAGATTCGCGTCTATCGAGTCAGTGATGCCATCCAGCCATCTCATCCTCTGTCATCCCCTTCTCCTCCTGCCCCAGTCTTTTCCAATGAGTCAACTCTTCACATGAGGTGGCCAAAGTACTGGAGTTTCAGCTTTAGCATCATTCCTTCCAAAGAAATCCCAGGGCTGATCTCCTTCAGAATGGACTGGTTGGATCTCCTTGTAGTCCAAGGACTCTCAAGAGTCTTCTCCAACACCACAGTTCAAAAGCATCAACATTAGCAAGTATAAACCCTCTTAACAGGACCTCCCTGTGGTCCAGTGGCTGAGAATCTGTCTTGCAATGCAAGGAACATTGGCCCAGTCCCTGGTCAGGGAAGGAAGATCCTACATGGCCCAGAGCCACTAAGCCCTCTAGCTGCAACTACTGAGCCTGTGCACCACGACAAGAGAGTCTGCGCCTCAAAAGAGAAGACCCCGTGTGATGCAGTGAAGACCCCGCGTAATGCAGTGAAGATCCTGCATGCTGCAACTAAGACCCAGCCAAATAAAAAAATTAAAAAATCCCTTAACTACGGTCATTGTACATGAATTGTCTGTAAAGTCCCTGATGACTGTTGAACCAGATCTCACACGTATGCTTATACATATAATATACACATGTGGCCAGAGATGCTCATGTGTGTACATTTGTGTCATTGTTTGCTCTGCAAAAGTGAAACCATATTATACACACTTTTTTGGCATCTTACTTTTCTCACGCACTCATTGCTTTTGGGAAGCCCTCAAGGTTAGCATCGGAGAAGACAATGGCAACTCACTCCAGTACTCTTGCTTGGAAAATCCCATGGATGGAGGAGCCTGGTGGGCTGCAGTCCATGGCATCGCTAAGAGTCAGACGCGACTGAACAACTTCACTTTCATGCATTGGAGAAGGAAATGGCAACCCACTCTAGTGCTCTTGCCTGGAGAATCCCAGGCACAGAGGAGCCTGGTAGGAGGCAGTCTATGGGGCTGCACAAATTTGGACATGACTGAAGTGACTTAGCAGCAGTAGCAAGGTTAGCATATATGAACAACAATATTGTGCCCTTTGGATTACCTGAATTTCCTGAATTATCTGAATAATATTGTATTCTATGGATTACCATAGTTTATCTCTTTGTGTACACATTTATTGCCACTATCAAGATTACTGTAATAAACATTTGGGCTCACCTATCTTTCGTTACTGGTGATTATATTGTAATGGGATTATACCTAGGAGATAGATTGCCAAGTCAAAAGGTTTGTGTTTTTAATTTTAATAAATGCTGCCATACTGCTTTCTAAAGAAGCTGTACCCATTTGCATTTCCACTAGCAAAGTAGAAAATACTCTTTTCTACACATCCCATGGACAATGTTACCATTATTTAAAATTTTCGCCAATCTGTTAGGCATAAAGTAATAGTTTATTGTGAACTCTGTTTCAATTTCCCTATTAGTGAATTTCAAAATATGTTTATATGTATTTACTGGCCATTTGGATCTGCTCATCTATGAATTGCCTATTTATATCTGTTTCTCATTTTCCTCTTAGGCTGTTGCCTGTTTCTTTTCAATTTTTAAAGCTCCCTTTATATAATTATAGCTTTTAAGCCCTATCTGTCATCTACATTGCAAACATGTTTTCTAAGTCTGTTATTTGTTTACTGTCTTTATTGTCTTCTGCCATACCACAGTTCTTTGTTAACTTTTACGTATTCCCTAGAAGTCCTGATAAGATATTTAAACAAGATTTAACACTTTTAAATAGTCTACTTTTTTTAATATATGACATGAACTAGGATTATTACTTTAATGTTTTCAGGATGGATACCCAGTTTGGGGAGAAATTTTGTTAAATACAGATTTTTTTCCTGTTGATTCTCTCTTCCACTTTCTCTTGGTTTGTTTTATCGTTGTCATTCAAATTCTCAGGAAGTATACTAAGCTGAGTTATTTTAGCTCTTCTTTAATAGCAGAGACATTTAAGCTATGCATTTTCCTTTGGCTAAAATTTTCACTCTTATAGGTTTTTGCATTTTTCAAAATTTATAACATTTGGTGAAGTGCATAGATTGTAAGTGTACAGTTCTGAGTTTTGACAAGTGCATTCAGCATGTGACTATTAAAATATTCAGTCGGCTTCTGAACAGGACGGTTTTGAACTATGCAGGTCCACTCACACACATTTGTTCTTCAATGAGTATACAGCGAGCCCTCCATATCTGTGCTTGTGGGATCCAGGGATACAAGAGCTGAGTATGTTACTTGAGCATCTGTGGATTTCGTATGGTTTTAGAGTATTTCCATTAGCCTAGAAAGCGCACTCGTGTCCTTGTCTGGTAAATTCCTTACAACACCTAGGCAACCAGTGCTCTGATTTCTCTCACTATAAACTAATCTTCCTGTTGTGGAACTTCATATAAACTGAATAATTTAATGATTCTTTTAAAATTCTGATTTATTCCATTTAGAATAATATTTCAAATTCATTCATATTTTTACATATACCATTATTCAATACTTTTCATTGCTTAGTAGCAAATAATATATGGATACAGCATAATCTATTTATACTTGCCACTGCTGATAGATATTTGTGTTGTTTCCATCTACTTTACTAGTGTGAAGCTGCTATGAATATCGTATATTTCTTTTTCTGGTCTGTTTAACTAGTTCTCTTGATTAAATACTAATGAATTTGTAAGTAACTTCCTGTTTCTGAAGGGATTTTTATCATTTTACATCATCACCAGAGTGTGTAAAAGTTCTGGCTGTTTCACATTGCTTGCAATATTTTCTGCTGTCAGTTTCTGTAATTCGAGCCTTTCTAGTATTTGTGAAATGATATCTCAGTGTGGTTTTAATTTGCAGTTCCTTGCAAACTAATAATGTTAAAAAAAATTAAGCACTTCACATTTGCTCTATTCTGTCTCTTTTTTTGTGAAGTAGCTGTTGGAATTTTGGGTCAATCTGGGGAGATCTGTTTGTATTTTTTTAAGTTTTAATTTAAAGAATAGCAAGAAGAGATAAGAAAACCTTCCTCAGTGATCAATGTAAAGAAATAGACAAAAACAATAGAATGGGATAAACTAGATATCTCTTTAAGAAAATCAGATATACCAAGGGAACATTTCATGCAAAGATGGATACAATAAAGGACAGAAATGGTATGGACTAAACAGAAACAGAAGATATTAAGAAGAGGTGGCAAGAATACACAGAAAAACTATACAAAAAAGATCTTCAAGACCCAGATAACCACAGTGGTGTATTACTCACCTAGAGACAGACATCCTGTATTGAGAAGTCAGGTGATGGAATTCCAGTTGGGTTATTTCAAATCCTAAAAGATGATGCTGTTAAAGTGCTGCACTCAATATGCCAGCAAATTTGGAAAACTCAGCAGTGACCACAGAACTGGAAACGGTCAGTTTTCATTCCAATCCCAAACAAAGGCAATGCCAAAGAATCCTCAAACTACCACACAGTTGCACTCATCTTACACACTAGCAAAGTAATGTTCTAAATTCTCTTAGCCAGGCTTCAACAGTACATGAACTGTGAACTTCCAGACATTCAAACTGGATTTAGAAAAGGCAGAGGAACTAGAAATCAAATTGTCAACATCCATTTGATCATCAAAACAGCAAGTGAGGTCCAGAAAAACATCTACTTCTGATTTACTGAATAACCAAAGCCTTTGACTGTGTGGATCACAACAAACTATGGAAAATTCTTCAAGAGAGGGGAATGCCAGACCACCTGACGTGCCTCTTGAGAAATCTTTATGCAGGTCAAGAAACAACATTTAGGACTGTACATGGAAAAATAGACTGGTTCCAAATTGGGAAAGGAGTGCATCAAGGCTGTATATTGTCACCCTGCTTATTTAACTTATATGCAGAATACATCATGAGAAATGCTGGACTAGATGAAACAGGAGAGGAATCAAGATTGCTAGGAGAAATATCAATAACCTCTGACATGCAGATGATACCACATTTATGGCAGAAAGCAAATAAGAACTAAAGAGCCTCTTGATGAAAGTGAAAGAGGAGAGTGGAAAAGTTGGCTTAAAGCTCAACATTCAGAAAATGAATATATGGCATCTGGTCCCATCACTTATGGCAAATAGATGGATAAACAGTGGAAACTGTGAGAGACTTTATTCTTTCGGCTCCAAAATCACTGCAGATGGTGACTGCAGCCATGAAATTAAAAGATGCATGCCCCTTAGAAGAAAAGTTATGACCAACCTAGATGGTATGTTAAGAAGCAGAGACATTACTTTGCAACAAAGGTTGGTCTAGTCAAAGCTATAGTTTTCCCAGTAGTCATGAATGGATGTGAGAGTTGGATTAAAAGAAAGCTGAGTGCAGAAGAATTGATGCTTTTGAATTGTGGTGTTGGAGAAGACTTTTAAGAGTCACTTGGACAGCAAGGAGTTCCAACCAGTACATCCTAAAGGAAAGCAGTCCTGAGTATACATTGGAAGGACTGATGCTGTAGCTGAAATTCTTTGGCCACCTGATGTGAAGAACTGACTCATTTGAAAAGACCCTGATGCTTGGAAAGATTGAAGACAGGAGGAGAAGGGGATGATAGAGGATGAGATGGTTGGATGGCACCACCGACGCAATGGACATGAGTTTTAGTAGGCTCTGGGAGTTGGTGATGGTCAGGGAAGCCTGGAGTGCTACAGTCCATAGGGAAGCAAAGAGTCATACATGACTGAGTGACTGAATTGAACTGAACTGAAATTTTAATTTGAAATAATTTTTTATTTATATAGAAGTTGCAAAGATGCCATTGAGTTTCCTCTATGAAGATGAATCCTTCTCCAGCTTGCCTTAATGTTCAGTTAAGTTCTGTTGCTCAGTTGTGTCTGACTGTTTGCAACCCTATGGACTGCAGCACGCTAGGCTTCCCTGACCATCACCAACTTCTGGAGCCTACTAAAACTCATGTCCGTTGTGTCAGTGATGCCATCCAACCATCTCATCCTTTGTTGTCCCCTTCTCCTCCTGCCTTCAATCTTTCCCAGCATCAGGGTCTTTTCCAGTGAGTTGATTCTTTGCATTAGGTGGCTAAAGTATTGGAGTTTTAGCTTCAGCATCAATCTTTCCAGTGAATGTTCAGGACTGATTTCCTTTAGAATTGACTGGCTGGATCTCTTTGCAGTCCAAGGGACTCTCAAGAATCTTCTCTAATACCACAGTTCAAAAGCATCAATTCTAGAACTGCCATATGACCTAGCAATCCCACTGCTGGGCATACACACCGAGGAAACCAGAATTGAAAGAGACACATGTACCCCAATATTCATTGCAGCACTGTTTATAATAGCCAGGACATGGAAACAACCTAGATGTCCATCAGCAGATGAATGGATAAGAAAGCTGTGGTACATATACACAATGGAGTATTACTCAGCCACTAAAAAGAATACATTTGAATCAGTTCTGATGAGATGGATGAAACTGGAGCCAATTATACAGAGTGAAGTAAGCCAGAAAGAAAAACACCAATACAGTATACTAACACATATATATGGAATTTAGAAACATGGTAACGATAACCCTGTATGTGAGACAGCAAAAGAGACACAGATATATATTTTCACGTAAATACAACACCCAAATATCAGCTGAGCCAAAAACTTTCTGGTCAGATACCAAGTGTGTATAGTGATCTTGCTACTGCAGCTGCTAAGTCGCTTCAGTTGTGTCAGACTCTGTGCAACCCCATAGACGGCAGTCCACCAGGCTCTGCCGTCCCTGGGATTCTCCAGGCAAGAACACTGGAGTGGGTTGCCATTTCCTTCTCCAATGCATGAAAATGAAAAAAGTGAAAGGGAAGTTGCTCAGTCGTGTCCGACTCTTCACGACCTCATGGACTGCAGCCTACCAGGCTCCTCTGCCCATGGGATTTTCCAGGCAAGAGAACTGGAGTGGGGTGTTATTGCCTTCTCTAATAGTTGATCTTATTCTGGAATAAATCCCTAGAAGGTAAATACCGTCAGTGTGTGGGGGCTCCAGGGACAATGTCAGAAAATATACAGAGATTTAAAGCAGTTAAACAGAGAACTTTCAAAACTAGAAAAAAAATTTTTTATGACATCCGTTTTGAAAGTAAAAATTATCTGCATATCAAGAGCTATAATTTTCAAAAATAGAATCAGGCCTGATTAAACATTACTTATAACTTACTGATAAGATTATAAAAATAAAACGAAAACTCTTCTCTCTTTGAAAGAGATAGAAAACCATATTTTTTTTCTTGTAATATTATAGGAAAACCCCAGTGTTTCACCCTCTGTCTCTTAAATGTCATTTCTTCTTCTATCCACATTCTGTCCCTTTAGAAACAGTAAAAGCTGCTAATTTTGGCAACTTCTGCTAAGTGAAAAGATGGACTATTTATTGACTAAAAGATTACAAATGAGGAAAAACCTGAAAATATTAAAAAGAATACTAATTTGCCCATAATGAAATCATTCCCAGTAAGTAAAAAAGAAAAATAAAGACTTTGATTTTCTTAAAAACAAAAATGAATCTCAGTGATTTAAAATTCTACATAATTCATAATTTCAAACCAAGCATCATTAGAAACTCCTGATCTGTGTGTAGCAAGAGAGGGAACAGAGAAATTTGGTAAATGTTAGAGCATATTTCTAACTATTTTCATTTAAGTAATACCAGCCTTACCAATTGTTAACTTTCTTTTTCATTTAAAACACTGACCAGCAGGTTAAAAAATAATAGCATGAAAGTAAAAACAAGTCTCAACTGAGGTATAAGCACAGTGATTTGGGGCCACTATCTCTGCCTTACAGAGAGCACTCAGAGGTGATTTTCCTTCTTTTAAACATATGCTCACAACTTACATGATTACATGTAAGTGTGTAAGTAAAAGAAATTCTATTTTCTCAAATAATTTTACAAGTTGATAGTAAATTATATTTTAAAGATAAAACTATTCATTTAAAACTTAAACATCAGACATGTCACCATAAACACTCCTAGAAAGTATCATAAGCAAAACATTCTCTGATATAAATCATAACTTAACATCTATTGTTGCTTTATTGACTATGCCACAGCCTTTGACTGTGTGGATCACAATAAACTGTGGAAAATTCTGAAAAAGATGGGAATACCAGACCACCTGACCTGCCTCTTGAGAAAACTGTATGCAGGTCAGGAAGCAACAGTTAGAACTGGACATGGAACAACAGACTGGTTCCAAATAGGAAAAGGAGTACGTCAAGGCTGTATATTGTCACCCTGCTTATTTAACTTATATGCAGAGTACATCATGAGAGGATTGGGAACTCATGTACACCTGAGATGGATTCATGTCAATGTATGGCAAAACCAATACAGTAATGTAAAGTAAAATAGAGTAAAAATAAAAATTAATAAGAAAAAAAACCACAAAGATATGGAACCGAAGAACACAAAGCTAATTGGGGGGAAAAAAAAGCATCAGTTCTTCAGCGATCAGCTTTCTTTATAGTCCAACTCTCACATCCATCCATGACTACTGGAAAAACCACAGCTTTGAATGGATGGACCTTGGTTGGCTAAGTAATGTCTCCACTTTTTAATATGCTGTCTAGGTTTGTCATAGCTTTTTTTCCAAGAAGCAAGTGTCTTTTCATTTCACGGCTGCAGTCATTTTGGAGCCCCCCAAAAGTAAAGTCTGTCACTGTTTCCATTGTTTCCCCATCTATTTGCCGTGAAATGAGGGGACCAGATGCCATTATATTAGTTTTCTGAATGTTGAGTTTTAAGCCAACTTATTCACTCTGCTCTTTAGTTCTTTTTCACTTTCTGCCATAAGGGTGGTGTCATCTGCGTATCTGAGATTATTGATAATTTTCCCGGCAATCCTGACTCTAGCTTGTACTTCATCAAGCTCGGCATTTCTCATGATGTACTCTACATGTAAGTTAAATAAGCAGGGGGACAATATACAGCCTTGATGTCCTCCTTTTCCTATTTGGAACCACTCTGTTGTTCCATGTTCAGTTCTAACTATTGCTTCTTTACCTGCATACTGATTTCTCAGGAGGCAGGTCAGGTGGTTTGGTATTGCCACCTCTTTCAGAATTTTCCAGAGATTGTTGTGATCCACATAGTCAAAGGCTTTGGCGTAGTCAATAAAACAGAAGTAGATATTTTTCTGGAACTCTCTTGCTTTTTCGATGATCCAGCAGATGTTGGCAATTTGAAATCTGGCTCCTCTACATTTTCTAAACCCAGCTTGAACATCTGGAAGTTCATGGTTCATGTACTGTTGAAGCCTTGCTTGGATAATTTTGAGCATTACTTTGCTAGAATTGAGATGAGTGCAATTGTGTGGCAATTTGAGCATTCTTTGGCATTGCCTTTCTTTGGGATTGGAATGAAAACTGACATTTTCCAGTCCTGTGGTCACTGCTGAGTTTTCCAAATTTGCTGGCATATTGAGTGCAGCACTTTAACAGCATCATCTTTTAGGATTTGAAATAACTCAACTGGAATCCCATCACCTCCACTAGCTTTGTTTGTAGTGATGCTTCCTAAGGCCCACTTGACTTCTCAATACAGGATGTCTGTCTCTAGGTGAGTGATCACACCACTGTGGTTATCTGGGTCTTGAAGATCTTTTTTGTATAGTTTTTCTGTGTATTCTTGCCACCTCTTCTTAATATCTTCTGCTTCTGTTTAGTCCATACCATTTCTGTCTTTTATTTTGCTCATCTTTGCATGAAATGTTCCCTTAGTATCTCTGATTTTCTTGAAGAGATCTCTAGTCTTTCCCATTCTGTTGTTTTCCTCTATTTCTTTGCATTGATCATGGAGGATGGCTCTTTAACCTCTCCTTGCTATTCTTTGGAACTCTGCATTCAAATAGGTATATCTTTCCTTTTCTCCTTTGCCTTTTGCTTCTTTTCTTTTGTCAGTGATTTGAAGGCCTCATCAGACAACCATTTTCCCTTTTGGCATTTCTTTTTCTTGAGGATAGTCTTGATCACTGCCTCCTGTACAATGTCACAAACCTCCATCTGTAGTTCTTCAGGCACTCTGTCTATCAAATCTAATCCCTTTAATCTGTCACTTCCAATGTGTAATCTTAAGGGATTTGATTTAGGGCATACTTGTATGGTTTAGTAGTCTTCCTCACTTTCCTCAGTTTAAATCTAAATTTTGCAATAATGAGTTCATGATCTGAGCCATAGTCAGCTCCCAGTCTTGTTTTTGCTGACTGTATAGAGCTTCTCCATCTTTGGCTGCAAAGAATATAATCAGTCTGATCTTGGTATTGACCATCTGGTGATGTCCATGTATAGAGTCTTCTCTTGTGTTGTTGGAAGAGGGTGTTGCTATGACCTGTGCATTCTCTTGCCAAACTCTGTTAGCCTTTGACTTGCTTCATTTTGTATGTCAAGGCCAAATTTGCCTGTTATTCCAGGTGTTTCTTGACTTCCTACTTTTGCATTCCAGTCCCCTATAATGAAAAGGACATCTTTTTTGGGGAGTGTTAGTTCTAGAAGTTTTTGTAGGTCTTCATAGAAATATTCAACTTCAGCTTATTCAGCTATACTGGTTGGGGCATAGACTTGGATTACTGTGATATTGAATGGTTTGCCCTGGAAAAGAATACAGATTATTCTGTTGTTTTTGAGATTGCATCCAAGTACAGCATTTTGGACTCTTTTATTGACTATGATGGCTACTTATTTCTTCTAAGGGATTNGGCATAGACTTGGATTACTGTGATATTGAATGGTTTGCCCTGGAAAAGAATACAGATTATTCTGTTGTTTTTGAGATTGCATCCAAGTACAGCATTTTGGACTCTTTTATTGACTATGATGGCTACTTATTTCTTCTAAGGGATTCTTGCCCACAGTAGTAGATATAATGATCATCTGAGTTAAAATCACCCATTCCAGTCCATTTTAGTTCCCTGATTCCTAAAATGTCATTCTTCACTATATAACTATGTTAACTAGAATGTTAACATTGCTGCAGTGCTTTAACTATGTCGCAGACTTTACTCAAATTCATCAGTTCTTGCAATTAGTGTACCTATATTTATGTATTATTATTCATTAAAATCTGTATATTATTCAAATTTCTCTAGTTTTGACTCCCTGTGTTCTGTTCCAGGACTAAATCTGGAACACCACATTGCATTGAGTTGTCACGTCTCTTCAATCTCCTTCAATATGTGACCACTTCTCAATCATTTTGCTTCTGTTTTTATTTTTCATGACCTTGATAGCTAGAAAAGTTCTACTGGGCAAGTATTTTGTAGGATGCTCCTAAGTTTGAGCTTGTCTGGTATTTGTTCATGATTGCACTATAGTTACAGATTTTTGGAAGGATGTCACACAAATGAAGCTCCCTTCTAATCACCTCATGTCTGATTATGCACGATCTCAACACGGCTTTCTGATGATGTTAGCCTTGATCACTTGGCTAACTTAATGTGTCACTATAAACTTACTATTTTCTTTTTCCAAACTCAGTCCTTTTGACTCCATTCACTAAGTCCATCTCACACTCAAGGGGAGGGAAATTAAGTATCACCTCCCGGAAGAAGTATCTATATATATTATTTGAACTTTTCTGTAAGAAAGATTTGTTCCTTCTCCACTATTTATTATTGACTTATTTATTTACATCTATATGGATTTGTATATATTTATTTTATTTATATTATAATCTAATACAATTACTATTTTAGTTCACATTATTCCAGCTTTGGCCACTGGAACTCTTGACTCCTACACCCTTTGGATATTTAGCATTCTTTTTCTTCTCCTTTTTCTCCTTGTTACAATTTTTCTTTTTGCACTCTCTTATTTTCTAGCATGAGGTTCTCCAGGCTTATCTTGTATTCTCCCTGCATGAGCCCTAAATTCAATCTTTTTCACAAGGAACCTTTGTTTCTTGTGAAAAGGACAAGGGGTCCTTTTATTGGACAAAGATAATAGAAAGCAAGATCTAGACAAATATGCATCCATATATTTCTATTTATCTATATGTATATACCTTAAAACATACATGAATTCATGTTGACATTGATGATTCTAATCCAGCATCACAGAGTTCATTATAATTAACCTACCCCAGCCCCTACCACTTGCTCACTTGTAACTTCTTCCTCCGACAGTGAGAAAGCTGGATTCTGTTAGCACAATTTGTTTACTTGTTTGTTCACCTCTAACATACGTGCAGTTTCAGAATTTCTAAACTACACCCCTGTGAGAAACAAATTTGCCAACTAGAGTTAGTGTTTGCTTACAAATCATTTTGGTTTTTACTTATACTGTCTAGTAAAAACACAGTTTTCCAAGTTACTTAGGTTAACAACTTTTTTCCATATGCACTTTAGTGATGTTATATCATACATATTTAATACAGTCAGACTCATTTATCACAGTCTGCATTCCATCCTGTCACCACCTGACATCTGGTTGAGTTTTTAATATTTGCATATGGTAAAGTTACTTTGTATTGTACAGTTCAATGGGGATTTGACAGATGTCTAAGGTCATGTATCCATCATCCCAGTACTATTCAGAACAGTTTCATCACCTTAAAATTCCTTTATGTAGCTTTATTGTCAATTTCTTCTTAATTTCCCAACTCCTAGAAACCATTATCTGTCTTCCATTTCTATAGTTTTGCTTTTTTTCCCAGCATATAATTGAAAGTTTATATATGTAGACTTTTGGTCTGGCTTCTTTTCCTTAGCAAAGTACACTCAAAGTCACCCATATTATTGTTTGATAACTTGAGTAGTAACACATTGCGTAGATATACCATAGTTTGTTTATCCATTCACCTGTTGGAAGGTATTTTGCTTGTTTCCAGTTTTTGACCATAATGAATAAAGCTACTATTGACATTGGTGTACAGGTTTTTGTCAGAACCTAAGTGTTCAGCTCACTTGTATAAATTCTTGGGAGTTGAATTTCTGGTTTCTTTGGTAAGTATATGTTTACCTTTATAAGAAAATGTCAAATTACTTTTTAAAGCAACTGTGCATCCTGCTTCCCGGGGCAGTGAATCAGAGTTTCCATGCGCTGCCTGTTGTCGGATTGGTGATTGGTTTACAGAATTCTTTATGTATTCTGGACACTGTCCTTTGTGAGATACATGCATAACAGATATGTTTTCCTAGTTCAGTTTTTTATCCCTTCATTTTCTTAACTGCCTTTTGATAAAATTTTTTTAATTTTCACGAATTCCAATTTATTAATTCTTTGTAGTTAGTGCTTTCTGTAAACTATGTAAGAAATCTTAGGCTATTTCAGGTGTGTGAATACTTTATGCTTGTTCTAAACTTTTATAATTCTAATTTTCACTTTTAATCTGTGAGTGAGTGAGTGAGTGAGTGAAGTCGCTCAGTCGTGTCTGACTCTTTGCGTCCCTATGGACTGTAGCCTACCATGCTCCTCCATCCATGGGATTCTCCAGGCAAGAATACTGGAGTGGGTTGCCATTTCCTTCTCCAGGGCTTTTAATCTGTAATCTATCTAAAATTAATTTTTGTGTGTGATAAGACAAGAATGACCATAAGGTCCATTTGTTTTCCATATGGATATTCAGTTGTTCCAGCATCATTTGTTGAAACAATATTCAAATACTTAGGTTTGTTGAAAACCAGTTGTGTACACAAATATGGGTATATATCTAGACTTTCTATTCTGTTCCAGTGATCTATTTTGCTATATTACATCAATATCACACCGTCTTAATAAAAAATAACTTTATACAAAATTTTAAAACATTAGCTAAGTCTTCCAACTGGTTCTTCTTTTCCACATTGCTTTAACTATTTTGTATTTTCAATTTTTTGAATTGGTTTGTTAATTTCTTCAAAATACCTGCTAAGGTTTGAATTGATTTGTCTTTGATCTATAGATTTTCTGAGGGAGAATTTGCATGTTTGCAAGACTGAATCCTCGAACATACTATCACACTTCGTTTACTTAAATTGTCTTTAATAATTTTTTTCAACAATACTTTATAGTATTTTGTTTATAGACCTTGAGATTTTTCATTTAACTTTTCCCTTAGTATTTCAGTATTTTTTAATGTTGTTGCATATGGTATCATTTCCTTGATTTCCTTTTCCAGTTGTTTGTTACTAATATACAGGAGTTCAGTTGACTTTGTGTTCCATTCATTCTGTTCAGTGGCTCAGTTGTGTCCGACTCTTTGCGACTCCATGAATCGCAGCACGCCAGGCCTCCCTGTCCATCACCAACTCCCAGAGTTCACTCAGACTCACGTCCATTGAGTCCGTGATGCCATCCAGCCATCTCATCCTCGGGAGTCCCCTTCTCCTCCTTCCCCTAATCCCTCCCAGCATCAGGGTCTTTTCCAATGAGTCAACTCTTCGCATGAGGTGGCCAAAGTACTGGAGCTTCAGTTTGAGCATCATTCCTTCCAAAGAAATCCCAGGGTTGATCTCCTTCAGAATGGACTGGTTGGCTCTCCTTGCAGTCCAAGGGACTCTCAAGAGTCTTCTCCAACACCACAGTTCAAAAGCATCAATTTTTGACTTTGTGTATTGACCTTATATTCTGTAGCCTTAATAAATTCACCGATTTGTTCTCATATTTGTTCTGTAGATGCTTCAAATTTACTAAATGGATAATCATATCATCTGTGAATAGAGGTTGTTTTACTTTTCCTTTTTCATCCATTATGTTTCTTTCTTTCTTTCTTTCTTTCTTTCTTTTTTCTTGCCTTGTCGCACAGGATAGAATACCAATTCAGTATTGAACACAACTGATGGGGATGTGTATCCTCACTTTGTACCTGATCTTTGGAGGGCAAAGCACTCAGTGTTTCATCCTTAAATATGTTAACAACTGTAGCATTTTGAGGTTTTTGGCAGACAACTTTTATCAGGTTGAGAAAGTTACCATTTATTCCCAAGTTGCTGAGAACTCTTTCAAATTTTTTTTTTTTTATCGTGAATGGATATACAATTTTGTGAAATGATTTTTCTATATTTACTGCACAATCACATTTTAATTTTTTCTTTTAATATTTTAATGTAGTGTATTACACTGACTGATTTTCAAATAGTAAGTCAATCTCATGTTCCTAAGATAAGCTGTAATTGGTTGTGATGAACTGACTTTTTACATATCTCCGGGTTTGACTTATTGGTATTGTTAAGGATTTCTAGGTCCAAATTCCTATGGGATATTGGTTTGTAGTTTTATTTTCTTATAAAATCATTGTCATATTTTCATGAGTTGTACTTATTGACCTTGTAAAATGTTATAAAGTATTCCATTCTCCTTTATATTTGGAAAGATTTGTGTGAGATTGTATTATTTCTTCTTTAAATGTTTGGGTGAATTCATAGATGTTACCCAAGCCTAGAGTTTTCTTTTTGGTAAGGTTTTAAATTATGAATTCAACTATGTACAAGTTAATATTTAATATTTAGATATTAACACTATGATCATCTAAGTCTTTTTCTTAAGTCTGTTTTTATAATCTGTGTCATTCAGGGCATTTATCAGTTTTATCTCTGTTATCACATTTATTGGCATCATATTTTTTAACACACCCTATTTCCTTTTAAGGTTTGTAGAATCTGTAATGATCTCTTTCATTTCTGATACTGGTCATTGTGTTCTCTCTCTCTCTCTTTTTTTTTTTTTTTTGAGAGATATTCACAGTGGTAGGAAGTAGTTATGTATGCTACAGCAACAGGTAGGTTGTCAATGTCTCTTTCGAGACATAAGAGGAAAGCTTCCATCTGTTCCTTCTCCTTGTTCTCCTAACCTCAGTGGTAAAGAAAACTTAGTCCACATGTTTATCTCTTCTGTAAATCTTAGAGACCAAAGAGACCCCATATCTCACTAAGGATATCATAGACCCACCCACCCATTCCAGGGTCTTCATCCATCCACCCTAAGTTACTTCAGTTATGTCCAACTCTATGACCTATGGATCTCAGCCCAGCAGGCTCCTCTGTCCATGGGATTCCAAGCAAGAACACTGGAAGAGTTTCACATTTTCTTCTCTATGGGATCTTCCCGACCCAGGGATCAAACCCATATCTCTTAGGTCTCCTGCATGGGCAGGTGGGTTTTTACCACTAGCACCACCAGGGAGACCCTTCCAGGGGCTTAACGACAAGCCTTCTCCTGGATCCACCTCACTTAGTTCCTTGATGTAGGGCCCATCAGTGATGTCCTTTGAGTCAGGCCTCAAATGGAACAGATATATGACTCATTGACTCGTGCCCTTTAATTATATTTTGCTTGTGTACCAACAGCTGCTGGTCCTTCAGGAGATGGTAGGGTAACATAAGAGTTGAAAGTGAATGAAGTTGGTATATGTTAAGGTGTCCAAATTTCCATTTCAGGGTCCAAATTTTATTCCTTAAAGTTCGTAAACATTGTCTAGAAGACTCTATCTAAATATTCCCACAGCATTTCTAGTACTATAGTCAAGCTCTAGTACTATAGTCACTTCTTATTTTTAACTCTGTATATTTCATTTTGTCCCCAAAGAATTTGCAAAGGGACACAGAAGCCAAATCAGTTAATTGTACTCTTGGAATAAGGAACTCTTTTCCTTTTTTCCTCAGAAAATTTTAAAGAAATATTATTTATTTAAAAATTCTAATTAAGAGGCATCACTATCTGACATTTTCTCTCAGTCTGACCCTTCCTCAACATTCCTGAAACCACTGAAAAATGTTGTATTCCAAGCACTTCTGCTTGCTGAATGCCACTTGGTTTGCTCTTATTTCTCTCCTTTCTCTCTTCAGTTATAAGGCCATTTACATGAAGATGGCATCTTAAGATGGCTTATCAATATGTTATGATTATTTTCACATGCAGCAAGGAATACTCTCACATCTTTTATTGTTGCCGTGGAAGAAATTATGTTATCAAATAAGAGAATTTATATTTCAGTTAGGGTAGAAATTAGGTTGGACAGATAATGTTGAAAAAATGAAAACGTGCTTGCTTTTTGTACCCAAAGAAAAACAAAATATAAATCAGATAGTAATTAGTTATTTCATTTTGAGACTATCTGTAAGAATATAAAAATCAAATGTGGAGCTAAGTGTGTGCATTTTACCCATTCAATAAAGCTAAAGAGTGTCAATCTGTGTCTTGGCTGCTCTCTAATCTTTGTCAATTGAATCGGGTCACACACAAAAAATCACTCTAACTTGAATATGTGTGCATGCTCAGTCGTATCCAACTCTTTGCCACCCCATGGACTGCAGCATACCAGGCTCCTCTGTTCATGGGCTTTTCCTGGCAGGAATACTGAGTGGGTTGCCATTTCCTCCTCCAGAGGGTCTTTCTGACCCAGGGACTGAACTGGCATCTCCAGGGTCTCCTGCATTGCAGGTGGATTCTTTCCCACTGAACCACCTGAGAATCCCTCTAACTTGAATATACTTCTGTTTTAACAAGCTAGCCCATAACTTAGATCATGATTCTTCCAGCAAGACAGGGACAATTCCATCTGTTCATGAAACTTCTCACAAAATTAATCTTCAAAAATGAAGTGTAGTCATTCATCACAGAGGTCACTGAGTTATACAGTAATTTCCTTAGAGTTTCTACTTGGGAGAATCTTTTTTCTAGTTTTCCAATAAAACTCATCTATGCTTGTTATGTCTTCATTATCTTCCAAATTATAAATAAATATTGTCAAAGAAGGTAGTATTTGAATATTGAAGAGAAGTAACTTGAAGGTAAGCTATTTTGAAAATTGATAGAGACACAATTTAAATGAAAGGTAAATTACAAAATTTAAGGTATAGTAGGTAAAATATATGACTTCAAAATATTTCAAAAATACTGTCAGAAACCAAACACAATTATGTCTACTGGACTATTTTGAAAGTTTTCTCTTTAATTTTACTTCTACAAATATTTTTCTTCTTTTAGGCTATGCATAGTTCAGTATTTGGATCCTTGCTATCACATATAATTTGCTTTCTAATAATTTTTTAATTTATCCTCTGAAGAACTCAATTACTCTGAACCTCTTGAGACTGGGGTGTTTGGGACAGAGGAGGAATGAATGAAGACTTTTTCTATCATTGTTTTCTTCCGGAAGAGCTGATTTTATGCAGCACATCACGATTAACCAGGGACTGAGCAATCTGGCTGTGCCACTTTGCAGAACAGTATGGAACGTCATTCTTTGGACAGTTTTAGAAATGGAGAAGTATGTGCATGATGTAATCGAAGGAGCTCTGAGTTGAATCTTTAATATATTGTAGTTCCTGTGCTAACTACTTTATATTAGAGTATTGTAGTGGTCACAGGCTTCTGAACCGTCTGGTTTTGAATTTGAACTCCTCACTTACTGTTATGAGATGGTGGGCAACTTATTTAACCTATCTCTGCCTTTTATTAGTTAGGAAAATAATACTCTGTCTACCTGTAAGACTTGTTGCAAGGCACACCATTGGGGCTACATAATATTTGCAATTACCTTTAACACTTAAACCTATAAAGGAAGCACTGCTACTACTTTCATTTTACAGATGACAAAGCAGATGGTTAGAGAGGCTCCATGCCTTGCCCTAAGTCACACTCCTAGTTCAATGGCAAGATCAGAATCTGAACCTAGGCCTATCTGCTTTTAAAGACATTATTCTTTATGATTATACCAGATGTGACTCTGCTGCTAAATAACTACGATACTGGGGAAGCTAGTTAACCCTTCAGAGCCTCCATTATACAACTGTATGACTAATGAGAGCCCTGGGACTTAATATAAACAAAAGACGGACCCACTTAGCAGAAGTCTCTTGTTTATGAAGCGAGAAGTCTCTGTCACTAGAAGTGAATTGACATGATGAGGTAGGAAGCTAGCTACTTGCTAGCTGTGAGGTTTTGGGCAAACAAACCAGTTTTCTCAAGTCTAATTGAGATTCAGTCATGATCAATTTTCAGTGCCTGCCAGTGTTACACCAGATTTTCCAGGCAAGAGTACCGGAGTGGGTTGCCATTGTCTTCTCCGTTTCTAGCTGGACTGAGAAAACCATTCGATGCTCAGCAATAGAGGTCCATATTTTAGGAATCAAACTGTCAGAAAATTATGCTTTATTCCATTCTTCTATTTTTTATATATTTTTGGAGTGGCTCTGCCACTTCTTAGGGATTCATTTTGAGTAAGTTACTTTTCTCACTAAGCCTCAGTTTATTTTTTTCTTAAATCTGTGAACTGAAGATAATAAGAACCACTTCCATAGGTTAAATATGGTAGTAGAATTAACTATGATAATGCATATAAAGTGCAGAACAAAGTGTGTTCTAACAATAGCTCACAGTGTGCTAACTGTAGATAGTTAATGGTGAGTAGAGCTCTGAGGATATGAAATGAAATAAAATTTGAATGTATAAATCTTATTTCTTGGAACTCTGATCCAAGATAATAGAAAAGGCCAACTGTTTTCTTAAATTATGATTTTGAAATTTTCTGTGATTCATGTTTTTTTGTCTACTGTTAATATGGATAAAGTGAATCATATATAGTCAAAATTTGATATTATTATTTTGCTAAAAATGTTGGATTTTAAGCACAAATGTTTGTCCTCAAACCTATGTGATGAATTCTTAAGTATATATAGGCTGGAGGAAAGGCAGAATGCCTACCATTGATGATTTTCAAATGAATGAAGGAGTTTGCAAGTGTATTTTGAGGTGTAGCTCATCAGCAAGGGCATGAGCCCATTAAACATGGTTTTGTCTAGAGTAGGTTTTTTGAAAGCATGCTGAAATGGTTTTTTTTTTTTTTCTATAGGAGTTCAGAGTTTCACAAACAATTCTGAAGAAAGTAATAGAGAGGACATAAGCACAAAGGAACAAGTATTGAAGAAATTTTTAAACTGCATCTGAGGGTATGGCTTACCCAGTGAGGATACTTTATTGGAGGCACTGCTTTAGACAAAATGAATAGGAAAAGGAGTTTGAGAAGGTTCCTAGAGAAGCTAGAGTTTTGTAAGACAGATCAGTGATGGAGTCAAAGAGCCTGCCAATTTGTGAAAACAAAAAGTAGCACACTCATGTCCCAGTGTAACTTTGGGAAGAGGCATCAGCAGGAGTAGCATGGATGGGCTAAGGGTGTATTGAGCTAATTTGCCTAAAAATAATATTAGGACAGTTGGAAGTACACTGTCTTTATATTCAATTTTAAAATTTCTCTTAGTGGCTCTCTTGCCAGACAGTCAATCAAGATGCTAAACTTAGAGTCGCCTTTTATTTTTCTTAAAAAAAAAAAAATTTTTTTTTATGTGGAGCATTTTAAAAGTCTTTATTGAACTTTTTGCAATATTGCTTCTGCTTTATGTTCTGATTTTTTTGGCCATGAGGGAGTGAGGTCATAGCTCCCTGACCAAGGATTGAATCTGCACCCCCTGCCTTGAAAGGTGAGATATTAACCACTGGACCACCAGCGAAGTCCCTCTTTCTTCTCTTTTACCAAACTCTTTTGGGTTGACTTTACTCTGTTCTCATGAACTCATGACTAGTTTTGCCATTTCCTATATGGGCTCAACTCCAGAAAAAATTTCCAACAAAAATGACCATTTCTTACCTCAAATGTTTACTTTTTTCTGAATTCACAATGGCTCCCACTTTAACAGTGGACAAAGTACAAACTCATCTTTCAGTTCTAGGCTTTCTCTTTGAATCTAGTCTTCTCTCTTACTATATATAATAACTCCTTCCTAAGCATCCAGTACTCTTGCCTGGAAAATCCCATGGATGGAGTAGCCTGGAAGGCTGCAGTCCATGGGGTCGCTGAGGGTCAGGCATGACTGAGCGACTTCACTTTCACTTTTCACTTTCTTGCCTTGGAGAAGGAAATGGCAACCCACTCCTGTGTTCTTGCCTGGAGAATCCCAGGGACGGGGGAGCCTGGTGGGCTGTCCCGTCTATGGAGTCGCACAGAGTCGGACATGACTGAAGCGACTTAGCAGCAGCAGCAAGCATCCAGTATGTATCACATGTTCTCCTAGGTATCCATAATCATGTGATAAAATAGTGTGTGCCCTTGTGGGGCTACAAGATCAATATTTGAAACATTCCTTAAATTGTAAGTTACTTCACACCCATTAACGTCACTATTATCAGTTCACTTCAGTCGTTGAGTCATGTCCGACTCTTTGCGACCCCATGAACTGCAGCACGCCAGGCCTCCCTGTCCATCACCAACTCCGAGAGTTCATTCAGACTCACGTCCATCGAGTCAGTGATGCCACCCAGCCATCTCATCCTCGGTCGTCCCCTTCTCCTCCTGCCCCCAATCCCTCCCAGCATCAGAGTCTCTTCCAATGAGTCAGCTCTTTGCATGAGGTGGCCAAAGTATTGGAGTTTCAGCTTTAGCATCAGTCCTCCAGTGAACACCCAGGACTGATCTCCTTTAGAATGGACTGATTGGATCTATAAGCAAACCAAAAAGAAAGAAAATAACAAGTGTTGGAGATGCTATGGAAAAATTGGAATTGGTGCACTGTTAATGGGAATGTAAATGTTGTAGCTGCTATGAAAAAAAAGCACAGCAGTTCCTCCAGATATTACACTTAGAAAAAGATACACAATCCAACAATCCCACTTTTGGACATATACCCCAAAGAATTCAAAGCAGACTCTAACAGATATGTGCAACCCTTGTTCACAGCTACATTATTCACAATAGCCAAAAGGAAAGCCACCCAAATGTCCATTAATGGGTGAATGGAAAACATGACATATATGTATGCAACGGAATATTATTCAGCTTTAAAAAGGAGGGAAATTCTGACACACACAATAAAATGGATGGACCTTGAAGGCACTGTGCCAAGTAAAATAACCACTCACAGAAGGACAGACACTCTAGGCTTCTAGTTACATATTGAGATAACAGTTGTCAAATTCACAGAGACATAAGGTGAAATAGTGGTTTCTGGAAGCTGGGGAAGGATGGAATGGAGAGTTAGTGTTTAAAGCATCCATAGTTTCCATTTGAAAAAGGAAAAGAGTTCGGGAGACAGATGATGATGATGAAGGTAAGTGTCATGTATATTTTACCACAACAAAAATAAAAAAAGAAAATATTAAGTAATAATTAGCAAGTTATATACTCTCCCAAAAATTGAGTTAGCAAGGTATATGAAATCCATGTTGTTGTTAGTCTCTAAGTCATGTCCAGTACTTTGTGACTCCATGGATTGTAGCACGCCAGATTTCCATGTCCTTCCCTGTCTTTGGAGTTTGCTCAAATACAAGTCCATTGAGTCAGTGATGCTTTTAACATCTTGTACATCTCATCCTTTGCCATTCCCTTCCCCTTTTGCCTACAATCTTTTCCAGTATCAGGGTATTTTCCAGTGAGTTGTCTCTTCCCATTAGGTGGCCAAAGTATTGGAGCTTCAATTCAGCATCAGTCCTTCCAATAAATATTCAAGGTTGATCACTTTAGGATTCCCTGCTTTGATCTTACAATCCAAGGGACTCTCAAGAGTCTTCTCCAGCACCACAACTCAAAAGCATCAGTTCTTTGGTGCTCAGCCTTCTTCATAGACCAACTCTCCCATGTGTACATAACTACTGGATAAAAACCATACCCTTGACTATACGGACATTTGTCAGCAAAGTAGTGGCTTTGCTATTTAATACACTGTCTAGCTTTGTCATAGCTTTTTTTTTTTTTTCTCAAGAAGCAAGCATCTTTTAATTTCATGGCTGCAGTCACTGTCCACAGTGATTTTGGAGCCAAAGAAAATAAAATCTGTCACCTTTTCCACTTTTCCCCCATCTATTTGCCATGAAGTGAGGGACAGGATGCCATGATCTTGTTTTTTAAATTTTGAGTTTAAAGCCAATTTTTCACTCCCCTCTTTCATGCTCATCAAGAAGCTCCTCAGGTCCTCTTCGCTTTCTGCTATAAGCACGGTATCAGTGCATATCTGAGGTTGTTGATATTTCTCCTGGCAATCTTGATTCCAACTTGTGATTCAGCCAGTCTGGCATTTCTCATGATGTAATCTGCATATAAGCTAAATAAGCAGTGTGACAATATACATCCTTGCTGTACTTCTTTTCTAATTTTGAGCCAGCTAGTTGTTGCATGGTACTAACTGTTGCTTCTTGAGCTGTATATAGTTTTTCTGGAGACAAGTAAGGTGGTTGGTACTCTCATCAATTTAAGTATTTTCCACAGTTTGTTGTGATCTACACAGTCAAAGGCTTTAGCGTTGTTAATGAAGCAGAAGTAGATGTTTTTCTGGAACTCTCTTGCTTCTCTGTAATCCAACAAATGTTGACAATTTGATCTCGGTTCCTATGCCTTTTCTAAACCTAGCTAGTACATCTGGAATTTCTCGGTTCACATGTTGCTGAAGCCTAGCTTGAAGGATTTTGAGCATAACCTTGCAAGGATGTGAAATGAGCTCATTGCATGGTAGTTTAAACACTTTTGGCACTGCTTTTCTGAGACTGGAATAAAAACTGCCCTTTTCCAGTTCTGTGATCACTGCTGAGTTTTCCAAATTTGCTGGCTTATTGAGTACAGCACTTTCACAGCATTATCTTTTAGGATTTGAAATAACTCAGCTGGAATTCCATCACTTCCACTAGCTTTGTTTGTAGTAATGTTTCCTAAGGCCCTCTTGACTTCACAGTCCAGGATATCTGGCTCTAGATGAGTGACTACATCATTGTGTTATTCAGGTCATTAAGATATTTTTTTTTCCCATATAGTTCTTCTATGTATTCTTGCCACCTTTTCTTAATATCATCTGCTTCTGGTAGGTCCTTACCATTTCTGTCCTTTATCATGCCTATCCTTGCATGAAATATTCCCTTGATCTTTCCAAATTTCTCAAAGAGGTCTCTAGTCTTTTTCATTCTATTGTTTTCCTCTATTTCTTTGTATTGTTTATTTAAGCAATAAACTTTTCTCATCTTGCTAGTCTCTGGAACTCTGCATTCAGTTGAGTATATCTTTCCATTTCTCCCTTGCCTTTCACTTCTCTTCTTTCCTCAGCTATTTGTAAAGCCTCCTTATACAACCACTTTGCCTTCATACATTTCTTTTTCTTTGAGATGATTTTGGTCACTGCCTTCTGTACAGTATTACAAATCTCCGTCTATGATTCTTCAGGCATTCTGTCTACCAGCTCTAATCCCTTGAATATTTCTCACTTCTACTGTATAATCATAAGGGATTTGATTTAGATCATACCTGGATGGTCTAGTGGTTTTCCTTACTTTCTTCAATTTAAGCCTGAATGTTGCAGTAAGGAGCTCATGATCTGAGCCGTAGTCAGCCCTAGGTATTGTTTTTGCTGACTGAATAGAGCTTCTCCTTCACTGGCTGCAAAGAACATAATCAATCTGATTTCAGTATTGACCATCTGGTTATGTCCATGTGTAAAGTCATCTCTTTGGTTGTTGGAAAAGGGTATTTACTATGATCGTGTGTTCTTTTGACAAAACTCTGATAGCCTTTGCTCTGCTTCACTTTGTACTCTAAGACCAAACTTACCTTTTACTCCACATATCTCTTGACTTTCTACTTTGGCACTCCAAAGCTCTATGATGAAAAGGATAGTTTTGGGGGATGTTAGTTCTAGTAAGTTTTGTAAGTCTTGTATTCATAGAACTGTTTGATTTCAGCTTCCTTGGCATTAGTGGTTGGAGCATAGACATGGATTACTATGATGTTGAATCGTTTGCCTTGGAAACAAACCAAGATTATTCTGTCATTTTTGAGGTTACACCCAAGTGCTGCACTTTGGACTCTTTTGTTGACTATGAGGGCTATTCCATTTCTTCTAAGGGATTCTTGCCCCCAGTAGTAGATATAATGGTCATCTAAATTATATTTTCCTCATTCCTAGCCATTTTATTCACTGATTCCTAAGATGTCAATGTTCAATCTTGCCATCTCCTGCTTGAGTATGCCCAATTTACCTTGATTCATGATCCTAACATTCCAGGTTCCTATGCAATATTGTTCTTTACAGCATCAAACTTTAGTTTCACCACCAGACATATCCACAACTTAGCATTGTCTCTGCTTTGGCCCAGTTGCTTCACTCTTACTGTATCTATGAGTAATTACCCTCCACTCTTCCCCAATTATTTGACATCTTCCAATCTGGGGGGCTCATCTTCTGGTGTTAAATCTCTTTTCCATTTCATATTGTCCACGGGATTCTCCAGGGAAGAATACTGGAGTGGATTGCCATTTCCTTCTCTAGAGGACCACATTTTGTCAGAATTCTTCATCCAACCAGGGTGGCCCTGCAGGGCATGACATAAGCCATGCTTCAAGCTCAAGCTTCATTGAGTTATGTAAGCCCCTTCACCACCACAAGGCTGTGGTCCATGAAGGGGAGAGGAAGTCCATAGATGATGACAAAAATATTATCATGGTGAAACAAAATGAGAGGAAAGATAAATATATAATAAAAATTCTCCAAATAGGTAGAGAATAAAGGATAAGACAAAGATAATTAATAAGATATAAGAGAAGAAAATTTAATTGAATTGAGGAAGAACACCAGTTTGAAAAGTGTACAGGCTCTTTATTAATAAGTACAATAAATTAATTAAACAGAAAAACATATGTTTTGATGCCGTTTTTCCAAAAAATACATTCAGAAAACACTAGTCCTATATGACATTCTGAGTGGTGAGAAAAGGTTACTATATATTAATATATTTTGGAACTAGTATGTATATATTATCTACCTCATAGTGTTAGTTGCGCAGTTGAGTCTGACTCTTTACAACCCCATGGACTGTAGCCTGCCAAGTACTTCTGTCCATGGGATTTCCCAGACTGGAGTGGGTTGCCATATCCTTCTCTAAGGGATCTTCCCAACCCAGGAATTGAACCCAGGTCTCCTACATTGTAAGCAGATTCCACTTCATGGATGTTTACAAAACTCATGAGCTCTGAGGATCCCTATGATGAAAAAACTGTTAATTTGTGTCTAACCCAGCATTTTCGTTATCTATTTGAGCAAAAAGTCTATTAATATTCTAAAACACACCTTGGAAAGAATTGTATAATTGTAAGCATATGGGTGACTTCCCTGTGGCTAAGACTCCACACTTTCAATGCATGGGGCTAGGGTTCAGTCGCTGGTTAGGGAACTAGATCCCACATACTACAGCTAAGAGTTTGCATGCTACAAGTAAATATCCTGAGTGCTTAAGATCTGGTGGTGCTGGTTTAGTCACTCAGTCGTGTCTGACTCTTGCGATCCCATGGACTGTAGCCCGCCAGGCTCCTCTGTCCATGGGATTCTCCAGGCAAGAGTACTGGAGTGCATTGCCATTTCCTTCTCCGGGGGATCTTCCTGACCCAGGATTAGAACCCGGGTTTCCTGCATTGCAGTCAGATTCTTTACTGACTGAGCTATGAAGGAAGACCTGGTGCAGCCACACAAATAAGTAAGTAAATAAATAAATATTTTTTAAAAGTAGGTAGGATTTTTTTAGTTGCAATGCTGGGTTTGAATGTGATTTTTCTGTGTCTCAGTTATGAAATGAGCATAATAATAATAATAATAGTATCTACTTTATGAAGTTGAATGCTAGAAGTTAAGATTGCTTGACAAAGTAACCCATTAGTTGATTTAATTAATCAATTAACCAGTTACCACCTATTGACATACAGTAAAAGTTAGTATCTTGAAAGATTAGGATTCTGAAAGGGCACAAGTTGGTGGAGAGTTATGAAAATTGAGTCATAATTGGGGATCAGCATTGACCAGAGTGATGTTCTATAACTAGACACCTGGGGATTTGTTTATGTGTGTGTTGATGGTGAGTTGGCCAGAATTTCTTAACAGATGAACAAAGTTAAAACCAATTTGGGAGTAGCTAAACTATGAGTCAGTAACTACTCCTACCAATAAAATAAACCTTTGTGATCTCATATAAAACCAAGTACTGGCCTAGGAAACTAATTTGTCTGGGTCTTTGTACTATTAATTATGTCCCTATATGAGCTGCTGGAGAGATCTAACCTTTTTCTCAATGTGACAGTTTTCCTTTGCAAACTAAAATTCAAAGAGAACTCTAATCTTGCTTGTTGCAGTTCATCAAAGGATGACCTTGTGAGTAATACTTGAGATAAGAAATTTTAAGGATTATGCATATCTTGTGTTTTCCCTGAATGCATATAAAATAATTCCAATATGCATATAACCTTTGCTTAATTTGATAGACTGCATCTGAAATTTTGTCCTTGAATGATTATCTGAATGTCCTGTTCTTCAATCTATGTATTTCTGACCTTGGGTAATTTTTTAAATAACAAAATGGCCTTGACTAGTTATCCAAAGTGGTACATGTGTTCCCAGCCGGTTTTCCTGGGCTCTTGCCTATAAATAGATTTTCCTTCCTGTGGTTCCCTCATTTTGCCACGCTAACAAATGCATGACTTCTGTAAGACTGTTGATGTATGCTCCATGAATATGTCCATTAATGCTAATAATGGTACAATCAATTTGCATTAATTACCTTGCTAAAGGACTCACCATTGGCAAAACAAAACAAAATCCATTATATTGTAAAAATAGCTCCAGAATATTAACAAGTAGAATTTTATAGCTTTCTGTGTGATGGATTTGAAACAGCTCCACTGGAATTCCATCACCTCCACTAGCTTTGTTCGTAGTGATGCTTTCTAAGGCCCACTTGACTTCACATTCCAAGATGTCTGGCTCTAGATGAGTCATCACATCATCATGATTATCTGGGTCGTGAAGATCTTTTTTGTACAGTTCTTCCGTGTATTCTTGCCACCTCTTCTTAATATCTTCTGCTTCTGTTAGGTCCAGACCATTTCTGTCCTTTATCGAGCCCATCTTTGCATGCAATGTTTCCTTGGCATCTCTAATTTTCTTGAAGAGATCTCTAGTCTTTCCCCTTCTGTTCTTTTCCTCTATTTCTTTGTATTGATCGCTGAAGAAGGCTTTCTTATCTTTTCTTGCTATTCTTTGGAACTCTGCATTCAGATGCTTATATCTTTCCTTTTCTCCTTTGCTTTTCGCCTCTTTTCTTTTCACAGCTATTTGTAAGGCCTCCTCAGACAGCCATTTTGCTTTTTTGCATTTCTTTTTCATGGGGATGGTCTTGATCTCTGTCTCCTGTACAATGTCACGAACCTCCATCCATAGTTCATCAGACACTCTATCTATCAGATCTAGTCCCTTAAATCTATTTCTCACTCCCACTGTATAATCATAAAGGATTTGATTTAGGTCATACCTGAATGGTCTAGTGGTTTTCCCTACTTTCTTCAAGTTAAGTCTGCATTTGGCAATAAGGAGTTAATGATCTGAGCCACAGTCAGTTCCCAGTCTTATTTTTGCTGACTGTATAGAGCTTCTCCATCTTTGGCTGCAAAGAATATAATCAATCTGATTTCAGTATTGACCATCTGGTGATGTCCATGTGTAGAGTCTTCTCTTGTGTTTTTAGAAGAGAGTGTTTGCTATGACCAGTGTGTTCACTTGGCAAAACTCTATTAGCCTTTGCCCTGCTTCATTCTGTATTCCAAGGCCAAATTTTCCTGTTACTCCAGGTGTTTCTTGACTTCCTACTTTTGCATTTCAATCGCCTATAATGAATAGGACATCAGACATCTTTTTTGGGTGTTAGTTCTAAAAGGTCTTGTAGGTCTTCATAGAGCCATTCAACTTCAGCTTCTTCAGCATTACTGGTTGGGTCATAGACTTGTATAACTGTGATATTGAATGGTTTGCCTTGGAAATGAACGAGATCATTCTGTCATTTTTGAGATTGCATCCAAGTACTGCATTTTGGACTCTTTTGTTGACCATGATAGCTACTCCATTTCTTCTAAGGGATTCCTGCCTGCAGTAGTAGATATAATGGTCATCTGAGTTAAATTCACCCATTCCAGTCCATTTTAGTTCACTGATTCCTAGAATGTTGACATTTACTCTTTCCATCTCCTGTTTGAATGTTTCTAATTTGCCTTGATTCATGGACCTAACATTCCAGGTTCTTATGCAATATTGCTCTTTATAGCATTTGACCTTGCTTCTATCACCAGTCACATCCGCAACTGGGTATTGTTTTTGCTTTGGCTCCATCTCTTCATTCTTTCTGGAGTTATTTCTCTGTTGATCTCCAGTAGTATATTGGGCACCTACCGACCTGGGGAGTTCCTCTTTCAGTATCCTATCATTTTGCCTTTTCATACTGTTCATAGGGTTCTCAAGGCAATAATACTGAAGTGGTTTGCCATTCCCTTCTTCAGTGGACCACAGTCTGTCAGACCTCTCCACCATGACCCACCTGTCTTGGGTGGCCCCACAGGGCATGGCTTAGTTTCATTGAGTTAGACAAGGCTGTGGTCCTAGTGTGATTAGATTGACTAGTTTTCTGTGATTATGGTTTCAGTGCTTCTGCCCTCTGATGCCCTCTTGCAACACCTACCATCTTACTTGGGTTTCTCTTACCCTCTATGTGGGGTATCTCTTCACGGCTGGAGTATCTCTTCTCACCCCCCCTGCCCCCCATCCAGTTTCTGCCTAATCACCTTTAAAACAGAATAACTCTGCATGGTGGAATCTTACTCTGTGTCAAGTATTTTCTGAGCCTTACCATCTCATTTATTCCTGCAGATCAGAGCTGCAGTTAGGACTGTTCTGGTTGCAAGGTTGGAGAACCCAATTATGGTTGCCTTGCACTGTGAAGAAAGCTGAGCACCGAAGAATTGATGCTTTTGAACTGTTGTGTTGGAGAAGACTCTTGAGAGTCCCTTGGACTGCAGGAGATACAACCAGTCCATTCTAAAGGGGATCAGTCCTGGGTGTTCTTTGGAAGGAATGATGCTAAAGCTGAAACTCCAGTACTTTCGCCAGCTCATGTGAAGAGTTGACTCATTGGAAAAGAGTCTGATGCTGGGAGGGATTGGGGGCAGGAGGAGAAGGGGACGACAGAGGATGAGATGGCTGGATGGCATCACCGACTTGATGGATGTGAGTGTGAGTGAAATCCAGGAGTTGGTGATGGAGAGGGAGGCCTGGCATGCTGCAATTCATGGGGTAGCAAAGAGTTGTACATGACTGAGTGACTGAACTGAACTGAACTGTGCCAAAAAGGCACACTTGCAAATTACATACTTGTGTATTATTATTGGCTTCTGCAGCTGGACAATCTTGGAGTAAGCCAGGTTTAGGAATGACAGAATCCAGCACCCACTTGTTGTTTTTAGGGTGAACAACACCCTGGCTGTTGCTAGGCTGGCTGATGCTAGGGGTGTGTGTGTGTGTGTGTGTGTGTGTGTGTGTGTATGTGGGGCTTCCTTGGTGGCTGTGTGGTAAAGAACCCACATGCAGGTTCGATCCTTGGGTGGGGAAGATCCTCTGTAGGAGGGCTTGGCAACCCACTTCAGTATTCTTGCCTGGAGAACCCCACGGACAGAGGAACCTTGTAGGCAATGGTCCATAGGATCACAAAGAATTGGCTATGACTGAAACGACTGAGTGTGCACACCACAACTTTTTATCTATTTATCTATTGATCGACCCTTAAGTTGCTTCTTTATCTTGGCAGTTGTAAATAATGCCACTATGAACATTTGGGTGTGTGTGTCATTTTGAAGTAGTGTTTTTGTTCTTTTTGGATATATACTCAGGAGTGGAATTGCTGGGGCATATGATAATTCTAATTTTAGTTTTTTGAGGAACCTCCATGCTGTCTTCCATAGTGGGTGCACCAGTTTACATTCCCACCTATGGTGTACATAGGTTCCTTTGTTCCCCCATCCTCGCCAACATTTGCTGATTTTAGTTGGCCTTATTCCTAAGCCTGTGCCCAAGGCATGACCCTTGACATGCCTTCCCATCTGACCCTGCCATGCCCTTTGTTATGCATATAATTCTCACCATTTCATTTCATCATGTCCTCATTTATAGCTCTTTATCCTTTGCTTTATACAAAGTTTTATTGTTGTTGGACAGTGGAGAACACTATGAGGGAGAATTAATGTTAGGAATCTTTTTCTTACTAGGTGTATCACATAGATGATCATTCGTAAAATTTCTGATCCTTTGCATTTATTTTATTTATATGGTAAGACATGATGCCGACTAAGATCCGTCTAGTCAAGGCTACGGTTTTTCCAGTGGTCATGTGTGGATGTGAGAGTTGGACTGTGAAGAAGGCTGAATGCTGAAGAATTAATGCTTTTGAACTGTGGTGTTGGAGAAAACTCCTGAGAGTCCCTTAGACTGCAAGGAGATCTAACCAGTCCATTCTGAAGGAAATCAGCCCTGGGATTTCTTTGGAAGGAATGATGCTAAAGCTGAAGCTCCAGTACTTTAGCCACCTCATGCGAAGAGGTGACTCATTGGAAAAGACCCTGATGCTGAGAAGGATTGGGGGCAGGAGGAGAAGGGGACAACAGAGGATGAGATGGCTGGATGGCATCATGGACTCGATGGATGTGAATCTGAGTGAACTCCAGGAGTTGGTGATGGACTGGGAGGCCTGGCGTGCTGCGATTCATGGGGTCGCAAAGAGTCGGACATGACTGAGCTACTGAACTGAACTGAACTGAACTGAAGACATAATGATGAACACATGGTAGTGGTTTATCATATGATAGACGCATAATGACAATGGTGACAATGCTACTACCATTAGCTAAGAGTTATCTTGTGCCAGGTACTATAATATGTTTAACTCTTGAAACATCTCTATAACATGGCTATTACACCACTGAAAGTATTAGATAATTAAAGAAATGAAGGAACAGAGAGGTTAAGCAACTTGCCCAAGGTCACACAGCTAGAACATGGCAGAACAGAATTCAAACTCTAGACCTCTGCCTAATATTACCTCTTACCAAGTTAAGTTTGTGGTTTCACTGGTATTATTGCTCAGAATAAGGCTGAGTTTAAGAAATAAAGGAATTGCCAGAAAAATAAAAATAAATTTCAGTGCTGGGACTTGTTGAGTACTGGGGAGAGGTACCAAAGATTGGCACGTAGATTCAGATTCACAAATATTTGGATTGAACATGGTCATTCAGAGCCCTCCATGCTAGGGCTTGAGTCCCTTTTGTAGAGTAGCCGAATCCTTGTGGAAAGTATTCCCAGCTCACCATGATTCTCTCACTTCCAGCTAAGGGCCCTGGTGGCATTTTCAAGCCTGCAGTGTTTTTACTGTGAGTCCATACCTATTTGTCATCCTGTTTAGACCAAGGTGGTTAGCTTACTCAAGATGTGCCAATCAGAGCTTTTTCCCTGATAATCTGGAGTTGAGAGAGAGGAATGAAAAGATAACACATATACTGTAGAGCACAAGGAACTCTGCTCAGTATTACGTGACAACCTAAATGGGAAAAAATTTGAAAGGGACTTCCCTGGTGGTCCAGTGGCTAAGATTTGCACTCCCAATGCAGGGGCCCTGGGTTCGATCCCTGGTCAGGGAACTAGACCCCACATGCCTCAACTGAGAGTTTTCATGCTACAACTAAAGACGCTGCAACAAAGATAAAAAACCCTGCATGCTTCAGCTAAGACCTGGTGCAGCCAAATTAATTCATTAAAAAAGAATAAATACATGTATACGTATAAATGAATCACTTAGTTGTACACTTGAAACTAACACAATATTGCTAATCAACTATACCCCAATATGAAATAAAGATTATTTGAGATTAAAAAAAAGATTCACACACACACACACAGGCATGCTGCTTCATTTTCTTTTAGTGGTTGAACCAATGACATCCCCGCCCCTGCCAGGTGCTGTGGGGTGGCCCACGATGCAGTTGAAGAATTTGGGGTCTGTTTCCAGTTAAAGCAGAGGGATAAAGGCAGCCTGTAAGAGAGACAGAGGGAGTGAAGAAAGGGGATCACTGGGTACCTGAGGGCCTCTTTTCCAGTTCTACACCTTCCACAAGTTCAGCTGCATTCCAGTCTTAAGATTCCCTAAGACTCCCCTGTTGTTATTCAGTCAGTAAGTCGTATCCAACTCTTTTGTGACGCTATGGACTGAAACCTGCCAGGCTCCACTGTCCATGGGATTTCTCAGGCAAGAATACTGGAGTAGGGTGCCATTTCCTCCTCCAGGGGATCTTTCTGGCCCAAAGATCTAACCTGTGCCTCTCTCCTGCCTTGGCAGGCAGGTTCTTTAGTGCTGAGCTATCAGGATAACCCGTATGACTCCCTTGTGTGCATGCTAAGTCATTTCAGTCGTGTCCGACTCTTGTGACCCTATGGACTGTAGCCTGCCTGGCTCTTCTGTCCATGGGATTCTCCAGGCAAGAATACAAGAGTGTTGCCATGCCCTCCTCCAGGGGAACTTCCCAACCCAGGGATCAAACCTGCGTCTCATGTCTACCTGCATTGGCAGGTGGGTTCTTTACCACTGTGACTCCATTAGTCCTTTATAATATATGCTGTCTAAAATACCTCTATCCAGTTTCTGTCACTTACAATCACTCAGCTTGGTCTCAAATGCCCAACCTCTCTGCCCAGAGCTGGGTCAAGTCTATGGGGCAATTCGAGGGAAATCCCTTCTGAGCAGACCTTCTCTCTAACCCTCAGACTCGGCTGGAACTGTGATTTCAGACAGCAGCCAACAGGAGCCCTTACCATCGAGGCCCAGTGGACCAATGTGGATTTCTTTCCCCTCAAGGTCAGCGAAACCTATCACAGTGATTTCCCTCTGTCAGCAGCCAAATTGATCATTTTCTCAGGCTGCCTGAGAAATGCCAATTCCCGAGCCTCAGATATTCGCAGTGGAAACCTGTCTCTCCCCCTGGATGCCCTGGGGCCTTGTTAAACCTCTCTCTTCAGCTCCAGGAGTCAATGTCCAGCCTCAGAAATGGCCCCATCTCACAATCATCCAGGGGAGCGGGCAATGCTAAAATCCCTGGTGTCACGGCTGGAGTCTCACTGTCTCTCTTTAAGGGTTGATAGTTAAAAATTCATGCTTATTTTCAAAGGAGGAAAAATGCTTAAACTGCTTTCCTACTTGCAAACCTTCCCTTTTTTGATTCAAAATCAAACTTTTGTCTAGACAGGCGAGGGCTTTTTGCTGACATGCCTTGCCAGCTCAGAAACCTTGAGGTTTCCAAATGCAACACCCCCGCCCCTTCCTGGCGGCCAGGCTCTGGCCACGTTTCTTCCAAACACAACCTCTGAGCAGCTCAGAGCAGAGCTAACTGGGTGGAAAAGCCCAAGATGGACATTGGCGGTTCTTCCTTTGGCTCAGCCATCTTCCTTAACAAGTTGTCTCTGCTGGCAGCTGCTATGCTAACTCTGGCACAGTCTAGCTGTATTGCAATGTTTGAAGTAGCTCTAACAGGTTCCTCATCACCCAGCCTGTGTGTGTGCTTGCTCAGTTGCTTCAGTTGTGGCTGACTCTTTGTGACCCTGTGGACTGTAGCCCATCAGGCGCCTCTGTCCATGGGGATTCCCCAGGCAAGTATACCGGAGTGGGTTGCCATGCTTCCCTCCAGGGGATCTTTCCGATCCAAGGATTGAGCCTGCAAGTCTCCTGCAGCTCCTGCAATGCAGACAGATCCTTTACTGCTGAGCCACCAGAAAGCCCCCATCACCCAACAGCTGCTGCTGTTTCTCCTCTCCCCTTCTTCTTTCTTCTTGTCTTCTGTTCCAAGTAATGTGTTCACTGTAGAAAAATTACAAACTGGATAAGAACTAGGAAAGATTAAATATCCAATCCCATGATCTTATTCTCATAAAAATTTTCTCTAAATATATATACATATATACCTAAGTGCGTTCTCACTCAGTTCATTTCAGTCGCTCAGTTGTGTCCAACTCTTTGCGACCCCATGAATCGCAGCACGCCAGGCCTCCCTGTCCATCACCAACTCCCGGAGTTCACTCAGACTCACGTCCTTGAGTCTGTGATGCCATCCAGCCATCTCATCCTCGGTCGTCCCCTTCTCCTCCTGCCCCCAATCCCTCCCAGCATCAGGGTCTTTTCCAATGAGTCAGCTCTTCGCATGAGGTGGCCAAAGTACTGGAGCTTCAATTTGAGCATCATTCCTTCCAAAGACATCCCAGGGTTGATCTCCTTCAGAATGGACTGGTTGGATCTCCTTGCAGTCCAAGGGACTCTCAAGAGTCTTCTCCAATACCACAGTTCAAAAGCATCAATTCTTCGATGCTCAGCCTTCTTCACAGTCCAACTCTCACATCCTTACATGACCACAGGAAAGACCATGGCCTTGACTAGACGGACCTTAGTCGGCAAAGTAATGTCTCTGCTTTTGAATATACTATCTAGGTTGGTCATAACTTTTCTTCCAAGGAGTAAGCGCCTTTTAATTTCATGGCTGCAGTCACCATCTGCAGTGATTTTGGAGCCCAAAAAAACAAAGTCTGACACTGTTTCTACTGTTTCCCCATCTATTTCCCATGAAGTGATGGGGCCAGATGCCATGATCTTCGTTTTCTGAATGTTGAGCTTTAAGCCAACTTTTCCACTCTCCTCTTTCACTTTCAACAAGAGGCTTTTTAGCTCCTCCTCACTTTCTGCCATAAGGGTGGTGTCATCTGCATATCTGAGATTATTGATATTTCTCCCAGCAATCTTGATTCCAGCTTGTGTTTCTTCCAGTCCAGCATTTCTCATGATGTACTCTGCATATAAGTTAAATAAGCAGGGTGACAATATACAGCCTTGACGTACTCCTTTTCCTATTTGGAACCAGTCTGTTGTTCCATGTCCAGTTCTAACTGTTGCTTCCTGACCTGCATACAGATTTCTCAAGAGGCAGGTCAGGTGGTCTGGTATTCCCATCTCTTTCAGAATTTTCCACAGTTTACTGTGATCCACACAGTCAAAGGCTTTGGCATAGTCAATAAAGCAGAAATAGATGTTTTTCTGGAACTCTCTTGCTTTTTCCATGATCCAGCATATCTAGGTTGGTCATAACTTTTCTTCCAAGGAGTAAGCGTCTTTTAATTTCATGGCTGCAGTCACCATCTGCAGTGATTTTGGAGCCCCCAAAAATAAAGTCTGACACTGTTTCTACTGTTTCCCCATCTATTTCCCATGAAGTGATGGGGCCAGATGCCATGATCTTCATTTTCTGAATGTTGAGCTTTCAGCCAACTTTTTCACTCTCCTCTTTCATTTCATCAAGAGGCTTTTTAGCTCCTCTTCACTTTCTGCCATAAAGGTGGTGTCATCTGCATATCTGAGGTTATTGATATTTCTCCTGGCAATCTTGATTCCAGCTTGTGTTTCTTCCAGTCCAGCGTTTCTCATGATGTACCCTGTCATGTCCAGTTTTCTGTGACCTTGTGGACTGTAGCCTGCTAGGCTCCTCTGTCCATGGGAAGTGAGAATACTGGAGTGGGTTGCCATTTCCTCCTCCAGAGGATCTTTCTGATCCAGGGATTGAACCCGTGTCTTCTGTGTCTCCTGCATTGCAGGCAGATTCTTTACCCACTGAGCCATTGGAGAAACCCACATATATTCCTAGATATGATTAAATAAGGATCCTAAAAATTATCCCCAAAACTTTACAGCTTAAGCAACACAAATCTATTATCTCACAGTTTCTGTGGGTCAAGAATTAGAGAACAGCTTATGTAGGCAGGTGTGTCATTATCTCTCATGAATTTGCAGCCAGATGTTGGCTGGGGCTTCAAGTCATCTGAAGGCTTGCCTGGGGCTGGACAGCCTGCTACCAAGATGGTGCATTCACTTAGCTGGCTACTTGGTGCTGACTGCTGGCAGGGGACCAGATGGAACTCTCTTTTAGTAGGCTGTTTGAATATCCATCCTCACAATATGGCAGCTGGCTTCTCCCCAGAGTGAGTGATCCAAGAAGAGTCAAAGCAAAAGTGGGAATGATATTTTTGACATAGTCTCAGAGTTATATTTTATCACTTCTGCCATATTCTATGAGTCGTACAGACCTGCCCTGATTCACTGTGGCAGAAAACTACAAGAGAGTGATGAGGCAAAGATACTAGGGGTCTATCTAGATGCTTGTTGTCTATCATCATATAATACCCACATCTTTTTCTTTCTGCAAAAAAAAAAAAAAAAAGATGGCATTGTAGTCAACATGCCAACATACCAACCATGTGACTAAGTCACCTTGGATCAGATTCTCTGGCCCCAGTGAAGACTCTGATAACAATGCATCCCCCAAAATCTGACAGTGACTTCATGAGAAATTCTGAGCCAAAAATGACTAGTTGAGACTCTCAACTTCCTGACTCCCAGAAAGTGTGACATAATAAATGGTCACTGTGTTAAGCTGCTAAGTGTCTGTGATTTGCCATTTTCTGAATCAGTGTATTATGATCAACTTTGAACTATACGTAAATGTAACTTTATAGCATCTTCTTACGGGGGCAGTTGGAAGTGTGTGTTTGTGTGTATGCATGTGTGGAGGGTGATTTAGGTTGTTACCTAAACTAGCAGGCATTCCAGAATTGGGTAGGGACCTGGTCAGATAGCTGTGGTCAGTGTTGCCCACCTATATTCTCAGGCCTCTCTCTTTTAAAAATTATTATTTATTTATTTTTGGCTGCACTGGGTCTTTGTTACTATGCATGGGCTTTCCCCATTTGTAGTGCCTGGGGGCTACTCTGTTGCAACGCATGGACTTCTCATTGCAGTGGCTTCTCTTGCTGTGGAGCATGGTCTCCAGGGTGCATGGGCTCAGCAGCTGTGGCACATGGGTTCAGTTGCCCTGAGGCATGTGGGATCCTCCTGGACCAGGGGTCGAACTTGTGTCCTGTTCATTGGTAGGCATACTCCCAACCACTGAACCACCAGGGAAGCCCTCCAGGTTTCTTCTTTAGAGCATATGAAGGGGTTATGGGCTTCGCAAACACCTTCTTCCAGCAACACAAGAGAAGACTCTACACATGGACATCACCAGATGGTCAACACCAAAATCAGATTGATTATATTCTTTGCAGCCAAAGATGGAGAAGCTCTATACAGTCAACAAAGACAAGACCGGGAGCTGACTGTGGCTCAGATCATGAACTCCTGATTGCCAAATTCAGACTTAAATTGAAGAAAGTGGGCAACACCACTAGACCATTCAGGGATGACCTAAATCAAATCCCTTATGATTATACAGTGGAAGTGAGAAATAGATTTAAGGGTCTAGATCTGATAGATAGAGTGCCTGATGAACTATGGAATGAGGTTCGTGACATTGTACAGGAGANCGCCTCTTTTCTTTTCACAGCTATTTGTAAGGCCTCCCCAGACAGCCTTTTTAAGACTTCGAGTAATCATGGGAAACTCTACTATCCAAGAATTGGTTATAATACAGGAATGATTCATAAATATTTAGATCTTAAGCTAACTCAGACTTGTAAATTTTAGGTCATATCCAGGAAAATAGAACCTAATGAAATTGTCCCTTGGGATAAATGGTTTTGATTTGGAAAGTATGGTTTGAGAAATACAGCAGCCCTACATTTTACAGAGATGGCCTTTGGCATAAAAAAATAATGTATCTAAGAAAAAATTTAAAGGATTAAATATATACATATTCATGCACTTTAATTTTTAGTGCTATATAAATTTAATATTTTTCAGGTGTTATGAATGTGTTTGGGAACTATATTCGACCAAAGTCAAATCTGATGTATAAGAATGTGCCACTTAGAAACTTTATAAGAAAGTTTCATTTTCTGATATAAAATACTTATTCTGATGTTTGTGTTTCGACTTTGAAAGGTCAGGGGCAATTAACTTCATTTGGCATAGTTAGAAGAAAGTTGTCCTCAGAATAAACAGATTCAGATTGTGCTGATTATTACCATATTCATAGAATCAGATTAGTTTTCCCAGGATTTTTAAACATATACTCTTTTATATAACAAAATCTTATATCCTACTTTCATATTATAGAAAATTTACAAATAAATATGTAACATGACTTAAAAATTAACTTGATAAAATAAATTTTACATCAAAAGGTATCTTTCTTGACTTTATCATGTGATATAAATTTAAGGCTTGACTTGGCTTGATTGTGAAGTGTGAGCAGAGTGTAGATCGATTTCGTGTTAAGTTTGTGGGAAAAGAGAAACTAATCTCTCTACAGTGATTTTCTAGCAATTGCCTAAGGTGATCAAGTCACGTGATTTTAAAACTTCTTAGACAGAGCCTGGAATAGATTGAAAATGATTAAGAATAAGGTTCCTTGAACATTCAAAATGGGAAATTTTAGCATCATGACAGGAAAATGTTATCTGGTTTCAATTTACAGAAAGAATAAATATAATTTAATGTTACACTTTAGAAGATTTTTCACAGAATATAGACAAATATATTAGCACTAATTCCTATAGTGATAGTTGATTTGGATGAAGTAGTTAGGATTATTATCTTCATTTTAGAGATGAAGTTGAGTGAAGTATAGGACATAAGACTTAGATTAAGTAATAGCCCAAGATCACACACTTAGCAAATGAAAGAACCTAGATTTGAATGTAGAGCTCTTTGATTGCTAAGTCCCGAATCTTGATCATAGCTTACAATATACATGATCAATTCTCTTAAGCAGTGCTATGATGTTTGCTCCCTCTAATAATGCATTAAAACTTAAAATATCCCTGGGAAATTTGCCAAAATCTTCTGAGAATTATTTCTTACATTTGGAGTAAAATTTCACCCTTGTTTTAACAATGCAGAAACTATAGCTTCAGTTCAGTTCAGTTCAGTCACTCAGTCGTGTCCGACTCTTTGTGACCTCATGAATCGCAGCACGCCAGGCCTCCCTGTCCATCACCATCTCCCGGAGTTCACTCAGACTCACGTCCATGGAGTCCGTAATGTCATCCAGCCATCTCATCCTCGGTCGTCCCCTTCTCCTCCTGCCCCCAATCCCTCGCAGCTCAAGGTATTTTCCAATGAGTTGACTCTTCACATGAGGTGGCCAAAGTACTGGAGCTTCAGCTTTAGCATCATTCCTTCCAAAGAAATCCCAGGGTTGATCTCCTTCAGAAGGGACTGGTTGGATCTCCTTGCAGTCCAAGGGACTCTCAAGAGTCTTCTCCAACACTCTTAGTGGGAATGTAAATTCATGCAGCCATTGTGGAGAACAGCATGGCATTTCCTTAAAAAAACTAAAAAGAGAGTTATATATGAGCCAGTGATTCCACTGCTGGGCGAATGTCTGTATATCAAGAGAAGACTTCAATACAAAAAGCTACATGCCTCCAACTCCAAAGTGTGGGAGCAGCATTCACACTATAGCCTTTGTGAGAATCTTCAGTGATATGAGGTTTTTTGTTTTTGCTTTTGCTTAGTGATTAAAAGAGAAGTTTCTTTGAATTTCCTATAGAATTAGTGGCTTTATTTCTCACACTGGCTAATAGTATGTGCTACACAGAATCATGCTTTGCAAAAAAAACAAGCAATAACAACAAATAAAATATAGTCCCTCACACCTTTTATTTTTAAAAGGGCTTTTATGCTTTTCGATTCAAGTTTTCCTCAAGTCAAAGGAGCCCTACTGTTGTAGACAGATTATAGCCAGAGTAAACCCTATTCCCTTCGTTGCCAGCTCTGTGACTTAACCATTGAGCACTCAACCAAAGGGAGAGGGCAGACTGGAATCCACCGCTCTGGTTCACCAGACCCCATGCCTTGGTCAAGCCATCATCCAGCAAGAGTTCCTCCAAGCTTGGAGGTGCATTCAAGTTTTGTGTGTGTCAGTAGTTTATAGTTTTGTTTTTTTTAATTACTGAGTAGTATCTCATGATATACCAGAGTTTCTTTAACCATTATCCTCTTAAAAGCATCTGACTTGCTCCCACTGTTTGACTACTGTGAATAAAGCTTCTATGAACATGATATAAAGGTTTTGGGGAGCACATAAATTTTCATCTCTCTGATGCTGAAGAGCAAAATTTCTGGTCAGATGATAATTACATGTTTTGTTTCATAAGAAACCACAAGACTGTTTCCCAGAGTGGCTGAACATTTTCCATTCCCATCAGCAATATACGAGTGATCCAGTTTCTCAGCATCCTTGCCAGCACCTTGAGGTTATCACCAAGTTTTATCTTGGGCTTTCGAGGGGGCTCAATGGTAAAGAAACTGCCTGCTAATGTAGGAGATGCAGAAGACATGGGTTCTGTCCCTGGGTTGGGAAGATCTCCTGAAGGAGGAAATGGCAACTCACTCTAGCATTCTTGTCTAAAATATCCCATGGACAGAGGAGCCTGGCAGGCTACCATCTGTGGGGTTACACAAAGAGAGTCAGACATAACTCCGCACTCATGCTAAGTTCATTTTAGCTGTTTTGATGGGTATTTGGTGATGTCCCATGTTGTTGTGTTTTTAATGTGCATTTTCCTAATAGGTAGGTTAATATATATATATATATATAAATAGATTAATATATATATGATATGTATATATAAGATAACCTAATATAAAGATTAATCATATTTTCATGTGCTTATTTGCCATCTGTACATTCTCTTCAGTGAAAGAGCTCTTCAGGTCTTTTTTAAAAATTAATTAATTAATTTTAAATGGAGACTAATTACAATATTGTGGTGGTTTTTGCCATACATTGACATGAATCAGCCATGGGTGCACATGTGTCCCCCCATCCTGAACCTCCCTCCCACCTTCCTCCCTACCCCATCCCTCTGGGTTGTCCCAGAGCACCGACTTGGAGTGCCTTGCTTCATGCATCAAACTTGCACTGGTCATCAGATGTACACATACAAATTTTAATCCTGTTCTCTCAAATCATCCCACCCTCACCTTCTCCCACATAGTCTAAAAGTCTGTCCTTTACGTCTGTGTTTCTTTTGCTGCCTTGCATATAGGATCATTGTTAGTATCTTTCTAAATTCCATATATTTGCGTTAATATACTGTATTGGTGTTTTCCTTTCTGACTTATTTGACTCTGTATAATAGGTCCAGTTTCATCCACCTCATTAGAACTGACTCAAATGCATTTCTTTTTGTAGCTGAGTAATATTCTATCATGTCTCTTTCATCTCTTTTTAAAAGTATGTATGTACCTGGCTGCATCAGGTCTCCGCTGCAGCACACGGGACCTTTGTGGTGTCCTGCAGGATCTTTTGAGCTGGGCACAGGCCCTCTAGTTGTGGCACGTGGGCTCAGTGGCTGCGGCACCCAGGCTTAGCGACTCTGTGGCCCGTGGTGTCTTAGTTCCCTGACCAGGGATCAAACCTGCACCCCCTGCATTGCAAGGCAGAGTCTTGATCCCTGGGCCACCAAGGAAGTCCCATTTCTTCATATTTTGCCTGTTTTCAAATTGCATTTTTAAAAAACTGTTATTCCCAGAGAACTTTACTTACCTAGATAACAGTCTATTGTTGGATATGTAGCATGCAAATACCTTTTCTCACTCCTCAACTTGTCTTTTCATCCTCTGAACAGGATCTTTGCAAAACAAATGTTCTTACTTTTGATGGGATCTGAGTTACCAAGTTTTCCTTTGATGTCCAGTCTAATAACTCTTTGTGTAGCCGTAGATCCCAAAGATTTTATTTTTTTCCCTATAAGTGTATTATTGTTGTGTATTCACCAAGTTGTGTCTGACTCTTGTGACCCCATGGACTGTAGCCTGTCAAGCTCCTCTGTCCATGGGATGCCAGGCAAGAATACTGGAGTGGGTTGACATTTCCTTCTGCAGGGGATCTTCCTAACCCAGGGATTGACCCTGCATCTGCATCGGCGGCAAATTCTTTACCACTGAGCCACCAGGGAAGCTCAAAAGTTGTATAACTTTATGTTTTACAGGGACGTGCATGCTTAATTTTGAGTTAGTTTTTGAGTACTGTGTGATGTTTAGCTTCTTTTTTTTTTTTTTTTGCCCATGAAAGTCCAATTGCTTTGTCATCATTTGATGAAAAAGTTATCTTCCTTCCCTTAAATTGCTTTACACCTTTGTAAAAAAGTCAATTGGGCATAATGTGTGGATTATCTGTACTGGTCATTGAACTTGTGTGTTTATTCCACTTACTATTAGAGCTTTTCAGTGGGCCTTTGTATCAGAACAATTCCTTCTATTTTATTACTTATTTAATTTAGCTATCCTACAGCCTATACCTTTCCATGTGAATTTTAGAATAAGCTTGTCTATGAATTTCATTAAGCTGGTTGTTCAACTTTGGGGGAGATCTGACATCTTCACTGTGTTGAATCTTCCAATTCATAAACTTCCATTTGACTTTTTTCATTAGCTTTTTGTAATTTTCAACATACAGATCTTGTGCATATTTTTAAAGTGTAAATCTAAACATTTCATTCGCTTTCATAACAAGTGGTGCTAAATTTTGATTTGTTTCTACAGGTTAATACATAGAAATCTGACTGATATATATGTTGGGATGATTTTTTTTAAGTTGTTCCTAGTTCAAAGACCTCCTGTAGTAGTATTGTAAGACCTAACGGCCTTTTCTCAGGATCTGTCACAGTGACTCGGATTCGATGCAACAGGCAAGAGGATTTATTAGGCTGGCGCGCCAGGGTTCAATCTCCACCCGAGGAGATGAACCTCGAACACTAATCGCGAGGAACTTTTATACCGAAAAATCACAGGCAGGTGTGGGTGGGGTCAGGCTATTGGGAACAATGTGGTAGGGAGCCATAGGCAGGTGTAGGTGGGGTGAGGACGCTTGATTGGTGGGATAGGTCTGCAGGTAATTAAGTCGAAACAGTTGACTGACCACCCTGCGGCGCTTGGCCAGTTCTTAGAAGAACAATTACCCGGAAAAGTCCGACAGAAAATACATCTTTTTGAGAGGGGGTCTCCTTGCAAGGTCAGGAAACTAGGTTGTAAGTCATCAGTTAAGAATTAATAGAATGGGGCTTTGTTAGGGACCAGGAGACTCTGAGTCACCAGATAAGGGGAAAGTTATCTTCCGTGAGGCATAGCCTGCCTCCGGGGTTTTAACATAAAGGGGACTTAAAATTTTAACCTAGGTTCTTCAGTATAGCTTTTCATTAGTTAATTCATTCAGCAGATATTTATGAGGAGCCTTCTGTATGCCAAGAACTGTTCTAGGTAATAGGGATAGAACAACAAAAAAAAAAAAAAAAAAAATTAGAATTCCCTAGCAGTCCAGTGGTTAGGACTCTGAGTTTTCACTACCATGGCCCTAGGTTCAATCCCTGGTTAGGGAAATAAAATCCTATAAGCCATATGGTGAGGCCAAAAAATTAGGTAAAGTTTCTGTACTGTGGGAATTAAATTCTAGTCGAGAAGTAGAAACGGGGGACAGGGGGTGCAGAGAGAAAACAAACAAAAGGTATCATGTTGTAGATGATGATTGGGGTTATTGTGAAAAATAGTGCAGATTAAAGATATGGTGACCACATGATTTATCTTCCACAGTTGGACATCTTTAAGGGCGACAAATGGCACTGACCAAGTGGTACATAAACAAGAGGTGTGCATTTGGATTCTCCCAGCAACCTGGTGTTTATTGACACGTTGCTTAAAGTCATGGAGCATGCTTCTTGAGGTTGGTGATGCTATTGGTGATGCCCTCCCCCCTCCTCACCAGGCAAGATCTAACATAAACACAACTGTAGCCACTCAAAGTTGGGTTTATTAACTCATAGTAATGAGAAGGCTGCAAACCATAGGAAACTGGGATGTCTTGGTAAGAGGTTGTTAAGACAAGCCTTATTACAGGGTTTGAGCTTGTGTTGTGTGATTTTGGAGAACTTTCAAGGAAGTGAGGTTTTGCTCTTGATTGGTTACTGTTAGAAAGTCAAAGCAATTCTATGATTTGCTTAATAGTCTTAATATGTGAGGTGTAGGACACAAAGTGGAGCTACGGCTGAAACTGATAAAGATGGAGCAGTCACTCATATTAGCAGGAGAAAGGAGAGTGTTTGACAGTGTTCCTCTCTCTCTCTCTCTCTCTCTCCCCCCAGTCTCTATTCACCACAATTACAGACTGCAATTGTTTTTGTCTTGATCTGTCACATCACAAAGTAGCCTTGTCTAATGTTGGTGTTCTGTAAAATTGTTTATAATTCAAGAGAAAAATGCATTTGCCTGGCTATTATAGCAAGGACAGCTCCAAGCTGATGGTAGATGAGGGCTGCATTTTCTTTCTTACTTTTTTATATGATGTAGTCAGGGCCAGCCATTCTAACAAGAGGTCACTTGACCCAGCGGATATGAGAGTCATGGGACGTCCAGGGTCCAGCAGTTAGCCTGGAGAGCAGCCAGTGCCAAGGATCTGAAGTGGGCATGTGCTGGGCATATTTGGGAGCAGAAGGAAGGCCAGCATGTGGCTCAGGTTTTGAGAGGCAAATGTTAGGAGATCATGCAGGGAAAGTAAAGGTGGTCCAGATCATTCTGGGTCTTGCAGGTAATTGGAAGGGCTTTTGTTTTAACTCTGGATGAGATAAGAATCCTTTGAATTGCTTTTTGTTTTTCAGTGTGTACATGACCTCCCAAAGTCCCTAACTATCTTTTGCCCCTGCAACCATAAGTTCATTTTCTAAGTCTGTGAGTCTCTTTCTGTTTTATAAGTAAGTTCATTTGTATAATTTCTTTTTAGACTTCACATACAAGGGATGTCATATGATATTTCTCCTTCTCTGTCTGGTGTACTTAGTATGACACTCTCTAGGTCATCCACGTTGCTGCAAATGGCATTACTTCATTCGTTTTAATGACCAAGTAATATTCCATTGTATATATGTGAAGTGAAAGTTGCTCAGTTGTGTCCAACTCTTTACCACCCTATAGGCTATACAGTCCCTGGAATTCTCCAGGCCAGAATACTGGAGTGGGTAGCCTTTCCCTTATCCAGGGGAAATTCCCAACCCAAGGATCAAACCCAGGTCTCCCACATTGCAGGTGGATTCTTTACCAGCTAAGCCACAATATATGTACCACCTTGAATTGATTTGAGTAGAGTTAATCATATAAAAATCATATATTATTTTATTTATCCTTTCAAAGAACCAGCTTTTGGTTTTGTTGATTTTTGCTATGGTCTCTCTCTCTCTCTCTTTTTTTTTTTTTGCATTTATTTCTGCCCTAATTTTTAAGATTTCTTTCCTTCTACTAACCCTGGGGTTCTCCATTTCTTCCTTTTCTAGTTGCTTTGGGTGTAGAGTTAGGTTATTTATTTGTCTTTTTTCTTGTTTCTTGAGGTATGCCTGTATTGCTATGAACTTTCCCCTTAGCACTGCTTTTACAGTGTCCCACAGGTTTGGGGTTGTTGTGTTTTCATTTTCATTCATTTCTATGCATATTTTGATTTCTTTTTTGATTTCTTCTGTGATTTGCTAGTTATTCAGAAGTGTTGGTCAGCTTCCATATGCTGGAATTTTTAATACTTTTTCTCCTGTAATTGAGATCTAATCTTACTGCATTATGGTCAGAAAAGATGCTTGGATTGATTTCAATTTTTTTGAATTTACCAAGGCTAGATTTATGGCCCAGGATGTGATCTATCTTGGAGAAGGTTCCGTAAGCACTTGAGAAAAAGGTGAAATTTATTGTCTTGGGGCGAAATGTCCACAAACCATTAGCCAGACTCATCAAGAAACAAAGGGAGAAAAATCAAATCAATAAAATTAGAAATGAAAAGGGAGAGATCACAACAGACAACACAGAAATACAAAGGATCATAAGAGACTACTATCAGCAATTATATGCCAATAAAATGGACAACGTGGAAGAAATGGACAAATTCTTAGAAAAGTACAACTTTCCAAAACTGAACCAGGAAGAAATAGAAAATCTCAACAGACCCATCACAAGCACGGAAATTGAAACTGTAATCAGAAACCTTCCAGCAAACAAAAGCCCAGGTCCAGACGGCTTCACAGCTGAATTCTACCAAAAATTTCGAGAAGAGCTAACACCTATCCTACTCAAACTCTTTCAGAAAATTGCAGAGGAAGGTAAACTTCCAAACTCATTCTATGAGGCCACCATCACCCTAATACCAAAACCTGACAAAGATGCCACAAAAAAAGAAAACTACAGGCCAATATCACTGATGAACATAGATGCAAAAATCCTTAACAAAATTTTAGCAATCAGAATCCAACAACACATTAAAAAGATCATACACCATGACCAAGTGGGCTTTATCCCAGGGATGCAAGGATTCTTCAATATCCGCAAATCAATCAATGTAATACACCACATTAACAAATTGAAAAATAAAAACCATATGATTATCTCAATAGATGCAGAGAAGGCTTTCGACAAAATTCAACATCCATTTATGATAAAAACTCTCCAGAAAGCAGGAATAGAAGGAACATACCTCAACATAATAAAAGCTATATATGACAAACCCACAGCAAACATTCTCCTCAATGGTGAAAAATTGAAAGCATTTCCCCTAAAGTCGGGAACAAGACAAGGGTGCCCACTTTCACCGCTACTATTCAACATAGTTCTGGAAGTTTTGGCCACAGCAATCAGAGCAGAAAAAGAAATAAAAGGAATCCAGATTGGAAAAGAAGAAGTAAAGCTCTCACTGTTTGCAGATGACATGATCCTCTACATAGAAAACCCGAAAGACTCCACCAGAAAATTACTAGAGCTAATCAATGAATATAGTAAAGTTGCAGGATATAAAATCAATACACAGAAATCCCTTGCATTCCTATACACTAATAATGAGAAAGTAGAAAAAGAAATTAAGGAATCAATTCCATTCACCATTGCAACGAAAAGAATAAAATACTTAGGAATATACCTACCTAAAGAAACTAAAGACCTATATATAGAAAATTATAAAACACTGATGAAAGAAATCAAAGAGGACACTAATAGATGGAGAAACATACCATGTTCATGGATCGGAAGAATCAATATAGTGAAAATGAGTATACTACCCAAAGCAATCTACAGATTCAATGCAATTCCTATCAAGATACCAGCGGTGTTTTTCACAGAGCTAGAACAAATAATTTCACAATTTGTATGGAAACACAAAAAACCTCGAATAGCCAAAGCCATCTTGAGAAAGAAGAATGGAACTGGAGGAATCAACCTGCCTGACTTCAGGCTTTACTACAAAGCCACAGTCATCAAGACAGTATGGTACTGGCACAAAGACAGAAATATAGATCAATGGAACAAAATAGAAAGCCCAGAGATAAATCCACACACCTATGGACAGCTTATCTTCGACAAAGGAGGCAAGAATATACAGTGGATTAAAGACAATCTTTTTAACAAGTGGTGCTGGGAAAACTGGTCAACCACTTGTAAAAGAATGAAATTAGATCACTTTCTAACACCATACACAAAAATAAACTCAAAATGGATTAAAGATCTAAACGTAAGACAAGAAACTATAAAACTCTTAGAGGAGAACATAGGCAAAACACTCTCTGACATAAATCACAGCAGGATCCTCTATGATCCACCTCCCAGAATACTGGAAATAAAAGCAAAAATAAACAAATGGGATCTAATTAAAATTAAAAGCTTCTGCACAACAAAGGAAACTATAAGCAAGGTGAAAAGACAGCCTTCTGAATGGGAGAAAATAATAGCAAATGAAGCAACTGACAAACAACTAATCTCAAAAATATACAAGCAGCTTATGCAGCTCAACTCCAGAAAAATAAATGACCCAATCAAAAAATGGGCCAAAGAACTAAATAGACATTTCTCCAAAGAAGACATACGAATGGCTAACAAACACATGAAAAGATGCTCAACATCACTCATTATCAGAGAAATGCAAATCAAAACCACAATGAGGTACCATTTCACACCAGTCAGAATGGCTGCGATCCAAAAGTCAACAAGCAATAAATGCTGGAGAAGGTGTGGAGAAAAGGGAACCCTCTTACACTGTTGGTGGGAATGCAAACTAATACAGACACTATGGAAAACAGTGTGGAGATTCCTTAAAAAACTGGAAATAGAACTGACATATGAACCAGCAATCCCACTGCTGGGCATACACACCAAGGAAACCAGAATTGAAAGAGACACATGTACCCCAATGTTCATTGCAACACTTTTTATAATAGCCAGAACATGGAAGCAACCTAGATGTCCATCAGCAGATGAATGGATAAGGAAGCTGTGGTACATATACACAATGGAGTATTACTCAGCCATTAAAAAGAATCCATTTGAATCAATTCTAATGAGGTGGATGAAACCGGAGCCTATTATACAGAGTGAAGTAAGCCAGAAACAAAAAACACTAATACAGTATACTAACACATATATTTAGAAGGATGGTAACGATAACCCTGTATGTGAGACAGCATAAAAGACACAGATGTATAGAGCAGACTTTTGGATTCTGTGGGAGAGGGAGAGGGTGGGATGATTTGGGAGAATGGCATTGAAACATGTGTAATATCATATAAGAAATGAATCGCCAGTCTAAGTTCAATGCAGGATACAGAATGCTTGGGGCTGGTGCACTAGGATGACCCAGAGAGATGGTATGGGGAGGGAGGTGGGAGGGGGGTTCAGGATTGGGAACACGTGTACACCCATGGCAGATTCATGTTGATGCATAGCAAAACCAATACAGTACTGTAAAGTAAAATAAAGTAAAAATTTAAAAAATCATATATTATTTTAAATGTGTAAAATGAACATAATATAAATGAAATGAAAAGTAAAGTAAAAAATGAAAAGTGACTTGTAAATCCAAATAAAGATGATTAGATGAGACTGCAATACAATTAATATAGGTTAATGACATATAGTGTTTGGGGGAGAAGGGAGTTATTTACAGATGATGATTCTGGAAAAAGTTGCTGAGAAATGATACTTCAATAAACTCTTGAATACTACAAAAAAAGTCAGCATTCCAAGAAGAGTATATGAATGTTCTAAAGTGGAAAACTTGGCAGTTTGAAAAATAGGATAAAAGCAATGACATTTGAGAACCATGAAGAAGGGGAGAGTGCTGGGAGGTGATATGGTGAGCAGTTCCCAGTGTAGTGAGAAGCCATTGAAAGGTTTTAAGAAGAGAAATGTTATAATGTGATTGAGATTGTTAAAAGATCATGCTGACTATAGAACAGAAAATATAGACTGAAGGGGTTACAGTGAAAAGCTACTGCTGTGGTCCAGATGAGTGGTGAGAGCTTAGATCTGGGTCAGATGATAGATTTAGATTCAAGATAAATTTTGGAATTTCAGCTTTTAGGATTTGCTTTTGGGTTGAGTGATTCTTAGTTGAGAATGATTTTCACCCCTTTCCTGCAGGGGATATTTGAAAATGTCTGGGAATATTTTTGGTTGTGATTGCTGGGGATGTGCTGTTAGCATGGAGAAGTCAACCAGTGCTCAGCTGCTCAGTAGCATGTGACTTCTTACGGCGCCATGGACTGTAACCAGGCTTCTCTCCCTACGGGATTCTCCAGGCAAGAATACTGGAATGGGGTGCCATTTCCTACTCCAGGGCATCTTTCCGACCCAGGGATTCAACCCGTGACTCTTGTGTCTCCTGCGTTGGTAGGTGGATTCTTTACCACTGGTGCCACCTGCAAAGCCCTGGATGCTGCTAAATATCCTGCTGTGACCAGGACAGCATCCCCACAATATGAATTATTCAACTCCAAATATCGGTGATGCCAAGACTGAGAAATCCTGGATTAGAAGTTGTGGGAGAAGAGTCGATGATGATTTCTATGTTTGGGACATCAGCCATGAATGGTGTTCGTTAGTCATTAGTTTCATGATGAGAAAGAAGGGAAGAGGAACAGTTTTGCATCGTGACTATCACATAGAATGAAGTAGCATACTGTGGATGAAGACATACTCAGGTATTTCACTGAATTTGTGCCAAGTAGGACAGCATCCCCACAATATGAATTATTCAACTCCAAATATCGGTGATGCCAAGACTGAGAAATCCTGGATTAGAAGTTGTGAGAGAAGAGTCGATGATGATTTCTATGTTTGGGACATCAGCCATGAATGGTGTTCGTTAGTCATTAGTTTCATGAAAGAAGGGAAGAGGAACAGTTTTGCATCGTGACTATCACATAGAATGAAGTAGCATACTGTGGATGAAGACATACTCCGGTATTTCACTGAATTTGTGCCAAGGTACTCAATTCCTCTCTAACCTGTAAATGATAATTATGTTAAGGTCAGCTGAGTAGATTCAAGAACCCAAACCCAGAGGAATTCGAGCTTCTCAAGTTTTCGCTTGCAGAGTTTTTTGTATTCTAGGTTGAGCCAGTTAATGATGGCTCTACCATCATTATGTAACTTGCATCTATACAAAAGAGGCATGAAGAATAAACCCGTGCAGACACATGGAAAACAAAACTCCCTTCAGGAAGGATGCTCGCTATGTGTCTCCTGAAATTTTCCTGAGCTAAGAGTGATAATGACTGATATTTTCCTAGATACTTTGGGTAATAAGTAGGAAGGTACCAACTGAAAAATGTTTGAGGCCCTGGGATGTATGATGAAGTGAGGTTAGATGTTGGAAAATTTGTTAAATGAGCAGTGAATAAATGAATGAAAAAACCAGCATGCAGGGAGAGCTGAAAAGGCCAAGGCAAATTATTACAGCTTGTGGAATTTGTTAAATGTACTTTTTTTGGACAGAAATTTATCTGAAAAAGTGATGTTTCATGCTTGAACTCAATTCACAATCACAACTAGAAAATTCTAGTAAAGAGAAAATGAAAATGAACACTTTCTTCTTTATTGTGTTTCTAGCTTACAAAGGTAGAAATAAAGTCTTAGATACATATTTGTAAGTGAAGTACAGCCCTAGCTGTTGAGTTTTTATTTCTTTTTTTTTATTGCTGCTTTTCAAAGCTGTCTTTTCTTAGTCAGTCAGAATGGTCTTCTACCTTACATAAATGATGGCATAGATACCAGAAAATCTATAATTTTGAGCTGCAATTATATTTTTGAATTTTTCAATTTCTCTTAGTATTAATTCCCTGATTAAAGAAATCTATGGTGGAGACTTCCCTGATGGTCCAGTGTTTAAGACTTAGCCTTCCATCTCAGGGGGTGCGGGTTTGATCCCCGGTAGAGGAGCTAATATCCTCCTACATGCCTCGTGGTCAAAAAACCAAAACATGAAACAGAAGCTATATTGTAACAAATTCAATGAAGACTTTTAAAATGGTCCACATCAAAAAAATCCTTAAAAAATAAAAGAACTCTACAGTTGCTGAGATTTTGTTTAATTCAGAATTGTCAATGTCACCTTCCTTGATGGAAGGGAATTGGATAGTTAGAAGACTTTTAAAGGGAGTTTTGAGTCTTTCTCCTCCAAGTCAGAAAGGCTTATAAACAGCTCCTTATTTTTAGCTCTGACTGCTAAAGCCCCCAGGTCACTTTGAAAAACTTGAGGGGTCTCAAAGACTGCTTTGTTTTCGGCACCATCCTTCCACCAGGAAACTGTAATTCATCATGAGTAAAAAATGAGCTGTATTCTCTTCAGTGTAACTTAGCTTCCCCAGGCATGTACCAAATACCCATTGGAGTTGATTGGTTCTCCTTGCAGGGGCCAAGAAGGCACCAACCATGAGTTACGCACAAGGAAAAGTCTGCAAGTTTTGTGTCAAGGTCACTAGCATGTCTTTCTATAAATAGCAAGTGATAATGTAAACCATAAAGATATATGAAGACAAAGAAACTATTGCTTGACTGGGGACATTTTCTTGGCTTTTCCCGTACAAACCAATCAAGGCTTGTTCAAAAAGATGATTCTCAGTGCACATATATTGATACTTTAAACCATTTTTCTTTTTTTTCTTGTGTGTTCTTTCCACTAGGTTTGTTTTTACTTGTTGTTACCAAATACTATGTGTTCATGAAACTATTTGAAAGCACTAATTTGACTGTTGAGCACAGGATTCAAGTGTAAGATCCTTATTATAAATAGTGAATGTAGAATTGAAATTTCGTGGTCATTGGACTGAATGAACTGCTTATCTCAGCATGTTACAGGAATGTCTTAATTTATCATTAAATCTAAAATATATCAGAATCCTGCAAGTTTGACCTTGCATGATTCATTTATAATATAAGAAGTGTCTGTGGCACTCTTTCAAAGAATATTGCCATTATTCCTCAGTGAGTGAGCGTGTACTAAATCGCTTTAGTCACGTCCGACTCTGTGTTACCCTGTGGACTATAGCACGTCAGTCTCTTCCTCCATGGAATTCTCCAGGCAAGAATACTGGAATGGGTTGCCATGTCATTCTCCAGGGAGTCTTCCCTACCCAGGGATCAAACCAGAGTCTCTTACATTTCCTACATTGGCAGGCAGGTTCTTTGCCACTAGCACAGCCTGGGAAGCCCATTCCTGAGTAAACTTCAATAAAGACTTTTTAAAGGGTCCACATCAGAAAAATCTTTAAACAAAAATGTTCTGCAAATAGTAACTAGAAGTGCATGTCCCTTTTCTCTGCTGCCCCACCTAAGCTTCTGAGAAAATGCCTGTAACTATGGAGGCAGTTCTTTAGGAATGCTTTCCTGTAACTTGAAAATCAATGCCCAGTGCAACATCCATTTGTTAGTCCTTTTTCATGGCTTGTGGAAGGATACATGTCCTATTCTGTCTGAAATGGGAAGATATTCTGAGCACGTAGTAAGAATCTCTAATCCCACAAAGTTATTGGAAAATATAAAACGCTTTTCTGAAGGTGGTATAAAAATACCCAAATATTGATAAATCTTTTGCTCTGCTGTTTACTCAGGAATGGGCTTCCCAGGCCATGCTAGTGGCAAAGAACCTGCTTGCTAATACAGGAGAAGTAAGAGATGCAGGTTCCATCCCTGGGTCAGGAAGATCCCCTGGAGGAGGGCATGGCAACTCACTCCAGTATTCTTGCCTGGAGAATCACATGGACAGAGGGGCCTGGCGGGCTACAGGCATAGGGTTGCAGAGTCGGACATGACTGAAGCAACCTGGCACGCATGCACACACAGCATCCACACTATGATTATAGGGCAGGAAGTGCCTTAAACCAGGGGTCCCCAACCCCTGGGCCATGGACCAGTACCATGGTTAGGAGCCAGCTGCACGGCAGGATGTGAGTGGTGGGCACACGAGCGAAGCTTCTTCGTCTGTATTTACAGTCGTTCCCCATTGCTCGCGTTGGTCATTGCTATCGCGTTGGGCAATGTATCCTTCCACAAGCCATGAAAAAGGACTAACAAATGGATGTGCACTGGGCATTGCTATCGTGTTGGGCATTGCTATCAGGTCAGCAGCAGCGTTAGCTTCTAATAGGAGTGTGAACCCTATTGTGCTTCAATCATCCCAAAGCCATCTCCCCAGCCCTCCCAGTCCATGGAAAAATTGTCTTCCATGAAACTAACTGGTCTTTGGTGCCAAAAAGGTTGGGGTCTGCTGCCTTAAACACTCAGGCTGTGGATTCAGAAGAATCAGATTTAGCTCCCAGGAAACTTACTATCCAGGAGACTCAGCAATAGAATAGGAATTATTTAATAATTATCTGAAATGTTTGTTGGAAGAGCTAAATGTAAACGATTTGTCACTTGTTTAGCTCAGAGTGGATGATAAAGTTTCTTATTTGTCTACATTACTCCTTTTTAGATTTCTGAAAAATCCAAACCTACTCATTTCCTAACCTGTTCTTAGCCAGCTCTCTGCAGTATGCAGTTGGATTACCCAAAAGTTAGGTTAAGTCTGTGCTTGGGGCAAAGCAAACCAGAGGTACAAATATATCTTTGGAGTGAATTTGAGCTTTTATATTTAAGCTGAGAACTGTTATAGGATAATCACAACTCTTTTGGACATTCTTGCCCTTATTTTTTGGTTCAATATTATTCTTGTTTTAGCGAGTGATGTAGAGACTTGTAGGTGTAGGAATGTAGGTATAAGTGTAGGAAAAATGATCTTTTAAGTGCTTATAAGCCTGGTTGAGTATATGACAAAGGTCCCACATGTACAGATGGACTGGGCTAGATGTCAGGGCAGAGAGAGTAGTTTCCACAAATGGCCTGACTCTGGGTGTGAGAGTCAAGGAAGGACACGCCAGGTGGCAATGAAAAAGGACAGTTTCTGCCTCCGTCTCTATTTCTATGTTAGGAGCAGTGTTTCTGTGCAGTAGAAGCTACATTGACCTGCTTTAAGCCTTGGCTCTGCTCCTGAAGTTTTCTCAGTTCTAGTAATTTCTATTTGTAATAATAAAGCAAAGTTCAGATCAGGCATAGCCAGATAAGCAGAGGGACAAGGCAGGGAAGTCTGAACGGGAAAAGAGACAGAAGGAAAGAATACAGGCCAGGAAGAGGTCAGGGGAAGCCAGAATGAAGGGGAGAAAGAAGAGAGGAGAGAGGGATGGGAAAGAGAAGACGAGGAATATGAAGGAAGGAGAGAGGAGTCACACAGCCTGAGAGCTTAGGCAGACAAACTTGTTTTCACACTCAGCTCTGCCACTTCCTGGCTGGGTGACCTAGCCTTGGGTAAGCTGTTTTGTCTTGTCAAGCCCAGGGTACCTTTCAAGGGGTCTATCACATCTCTCCCAGGGAAGTTTCAGGAAGTAATGCAGACTGTCAGTGTGTGCTGCTTTAATGCTCAATAAATAACGGCAGCAATGATGGTGGTGCTGATGGTGATGGTTATGATACGATCGTGATGATGAAGGGCAAAACTAACAAATTTTCAGAAGTAAGAAAAAGAGAGGGAGAAGAAACCTGGAGAATAGGAAAGTATAATAAGAGGAATAAAAAGGGAAAAAGCAAACATGAAAGGGGTTCATTTTTTGAATGCCTTGTAGACGGTTGAGGCTTTGCCCCAACCCTCTTCAAGGAATAGCATCTCTTTCTCTTCCTCGTGATGGCAGCCATGCCCCTCCACTAGATAGACACAGGTCATTTACCCATTCACTGGCTGCCAGAGGCACTCAGTCCTCACATTTGTGATATTTACCACCTCCTTGCCCTTCTAGGAGGGACAGAATTGTGTCTTATGAGCTGCAATTTAACTGAACTAAAGATGAATCCAGGACTATAAGTTATGCAGATTGGGGATGGATATATGCTCATTCTAACTTTATAGATCTTTTCTGAACATGCCAAAAGCAAAGAAATTATTCTTGATTCCTCTTTCTATCATTCATCAAAAAATCCTGCTCATTTTACCTCCAAAACGTGTACTAAATGCACCCACTTTCTTTATACTAATCTCTCTCTAGCCTGAGCCTTCGTTGGCAGTCACCAGGTATTCTAAGACAAGCTTTGCTTCCCTTTTGCTTCCCACAGTCTTTCCCCAAAGGTAAAATTATTCCCCTATCAAAAGCATTCTATGGGATGGCTTCCCTTTGCACTCAAATAAAATCCAAACCTTTTCTCTTTGTTTACAAAGCCCTGCATAATCACTTTCATTGACCTTTCGAATTTCTATTCTACTTTTCTCTTTGCCTTTTACCCTCAGGCCAGACTGAAGACATTTCTCTATTTCTTGAACTGGCCAAGTTTTGATGTTTCCCTTTAGGGCTTTTCAAATGGCTCTGTCTTTTCTTTCTTATCTTCATATGCCAGATTCCTTCTTGTCATTCTGATTTTAGCTTAAAAGTCACTCTCTGAGCAGCTTTAGATTGCTACTCCATGCAAAAGTCACCCAGTCTCCTGGGGCACAGTAAACGACTTTATTTCTTCACACCGGCTCTTCTCACTTCTGTTTCTCTCACGTGTGTATCTGGGCATATGTATGTGTGTGTGGGTGTGTGTATATGTGTACGTCTCCTTGCCCGAGAATTTCAGCGCTAAGAGTACAGAGGTCACACCTGTCACGCTTACAGAATGTTTCCTGGTGCCAAGAGTTATGGCTAGTATATAATAGGAACTCAGTACGTAATCTGTTAAATTAATGATTCAGACTCTGAATACAGAATCCTTGCCAGTATTTGAAATTCTTTATAGGTAATCAGCATTCCAATAAAGCTGTTAATCCAGAAAGCGTTTCCATCCTTCTTCTAACTTGATAAGTTAATAATGAGTAAAATTTGCTAAGTCAGTAGTGATACAAATAGTAAGAAATGCTACTTAGAAGAAAGTTCAGATGCTTTTATTTTATTTTTTACTTTCAACATACAAACAACTCAAGGCATCCATCTGCCTTGGGGTGAAGTGAGATTAAGACTATTAAGGAAAGAAAAAAATAATTTATTTTATGACTTTCAATACAGATTAAATTAATGATTCAGACTCTGAATACAGAATCCTTGCCAGTATTTGAAATTCTTTATAGGTAATCAGCATTCCAATAAAGCTGTTAATCCAGAAAGCGTTTCCATCCTTCTTCTAACTTGATAAGTTAATAATGAGTAAAATTTGCTAAGTCAGTAGTGATACAAATAGTAAGAAATGCTACTTAGAAGAAAGTTCAGATGCTTTTATTTTATTTTTTACTTTCAACATACAAACAACTCAAGGCATCCATCTGCCTTGGGGTGAAGTGAGATTAAGACTATTAAGGAAAGAAAAAAATAATTTATTTTATGACTTTCAATACAGACTCTTGCAGCAAATCAGTGGCTTTAAAAGCCAGAGGCTGTTGAAAGAAAAAGAATTTCCTAAATCTCTATAGCTCCCATTTAACAGTCTAAAATGCCAGGCCTGGCCAAACTAGATCAGATAATTTTATATACAGGCAATCTGTGATGGAGAAAAGATGAAGTAAAAGAAAAATCTATCTAATCAAACCCTGGAGAAGGGGAAGAGATATAAAACGAAAATATGGTAAAAAGTCAGAAACAAACCCTCTTGGTCTGAACCACGAGGCCATAGGAGTGTGGGTTGCCGACATTCTTAGGCCTTGCTTCTCTTTTGTGACATGGTCCTCATGCATGGAGGGGCTGAGGCAACACAGAGGGGTGGGCTTGGGGCCCAACACAGTTGACAGGACAAACCAGCCTGGTCAGTGTGCCTGGGGACTCTGCAGTCTTGAAGCTTATATAGATGGCAGTGTACGGCCCGGCTTCAGTTTCCGTGAGGCACGGGTTCCCAGGTGAGAGCCAGCAGACCCGGCCTTGGGACTGTAGACTTGGCCGAGACTCAGAGGGTCTGCAGTGCCAGGCAGCCAGGGCTGAGGTGAGGCTGAGCCAGCAGGCAGGGCTGGACCCCAACCCACAGGCAGAATAGAGACTCTCGGTGTATTGACCCCAGGAGTCACGTGTTGATACTAGCAGAATGCTCCGGAAGAGACGGGCTTGATGACACTTCAGGGGGTCGACTAACCCACAACAAAGGAGGGACATGCCCTCCTCTGTGGCTTCCTTCCTCGCAGTACCAAGAGACGAAGTAAACATTGTCCAGTTCCCTAGAGTGCATCTCTGAAAGAAGCAAGGAGAGGGTGTGACTGAGGACAGAGCAAATATTGCCAAAGGGCAAGTTATATAATACCCAGGGGTCTGGTATGAATTAATGGCTCAGCTGGAAATTTTCTAGTTTTGGCTGCATCAGATCCAGGTGTGGGTTTCTGATGTGGCCCACGGTCTTCCCTCTCGTTGAGGTGCTGTGTGCTCAGTAGCTGTGGCTCCTGTGACTTAGTACACAGACTTGGTAGTTATGGCCTGTGGGTGTGTGGGATCTTAGTTCCCTGACCAGGGATTAGAACCCACATCCTCTGTGTTGGAAGGCAGATGCTTAACCACTGGACCACCAGGGATGTCCCTCAAATGGACTTTTTTTCTTTAATTAATTTTTATTTTTTAGTTTGTTTTGCTTTACAATACTGTATTCGTTTTGCTACACATCGACANTGGTGATGTCCATGTGTAGAGTCTTCTCTTGTGTTGTTGGAAGAGGGTGTTTGCTATGACCAGTGCATTCTCTTGGCAAAACTCTATTAGTCTTTGCCCTACTTCATTCTGCATTCCAAGTCCTGTTGGAATTTGCCTGTTACTCCAGGTGTTTCTTGACTTCCTTCTTTTGCATTCCAGTCCCCTATAATGAAAATGACATCTTTTTTGGGTGTTAGTTATTTCCATTGCTCTGGGAATTTCCTTTTTTCATTTAATAAGATGTATGTTCCATGAGGTATTTCAGTATGATGACTTTTGGTCTTCAGTTCTGGAAATTTTTCTATTATTTCCCTGACAATTTTCTCTGCTAAGTCTCTTTTTCTGGAACTACTACTATTTTAACACTAGAACCTCTGAACTAATACTCCATCTTATATTTTCTTTCCTCTTTTCTGTTCTCTGTGTTTTCTGTTAATTTCCAAGGAGTACCTTCAGATGTATCTGCTCAAACTTCTCTGCAATTTTTCACTAGGGCTACCCAAATTTTGATTTCCAAGAGTTTCTTTTTGTTTCCTGATCACTTATTTTTTATAACCCTCTGTTATTTTTTGGATTGTCTTTTTTTGATCAATAATTAATTTTATTGAATTTTCACTAAAAATATAGGTTTGTCTCTTTATTTTACTGACATATAAACAACAAATAAAAATTGTATTTATCAAAAAAGTACAGTATGATGATTTTGTATAAGTATGTGTTGGAAATGATTACCACAATCAAGCTAATGATCACATCCATCATCTCACCTAGTTACTTCTCTTAGCTCTCAGATTAAAACTTATAGTTTCTATGAAATTATCTTTTGGTCTCTGGATTGTCTCTGTGTGCTGAGTTTTTTTTTTTTAAGTTGTTTTGCACTTTTTTGCATTAAAGGATTTCCTCTTACGTTCGATGATCCCTGGTGGTCCATTTGTGTTTATGAGAACTAACATCAGTGTGTGTGTGTGGTGAGAAGTGCCTGTGGAGTGGTGAGTTTCTGAGTAGCGACTTTAAAGCTAATGATCACATCCATCATCTCACCTAGTTACTTCTCTTAGCTCTCAGATTAAAACTTATAGTTTCTATGAAATTATCTTTTGGTCTCTGGATTGTCTCTGTGTGCTGAGTTTTTTTTTTTTAAGTTGTTTTGCACTTTTTTGCATTAAAGGATTTCCTCTTACGTTCGATGATCCCTGGTGGTCCATTTGTGTTTATGAGAACTAACATCAGTGTGTGTGTGTGGTGAGAAGTGCCTGTGGAGTGGTGAGTTTCTGAGTAGCGACTTTACTACAGGGATCAGGCAGACAGTGGGCTCCAGACCTTTCTTCTTGGGTCTGTCAACTTCTCCACAGAGGAATTACCTAATCCTTGGCCTGGGGAACTGACTTAAGCCTGCTGTCAGCATTCTGGGAGCCAAGTGTGGGAAGGGAGCATTTCTTCAAACTATCTGAAAAATAGCACTGACTCTTGTTTAATTTGTTCTGTATTTCATCCAGATTTGTTGGGATTACTGAGACTTCTCTTCATGAACAATGATGGTAAACATCTGGGCCAATCCTAGAAACTGTGATTGTCACCATATACTCTAAACACTGTAAGACTCTAAAAAATCATCTTTGCGGGTGATTAAATTGTTTCATCAATTTGCCATAATGACTGACATTTTTAAGCACTAAACTTTGTGAACAAAGCTGCCTTTATATACACCTATGTTACCTGAAAGAAGTATACATCATCAAATAACATACAATGTTAGCTAGTTATCTCTTAATCCAGATTCTCTGAATGGCAGGCAGACAGATTTCTTTTGATTGGGAAGAAAGTAAAGGAAACACATAAAATGCATGATATACTAGCCTTCAGTTCCCTACTGGAATATCATAACTGAGGAACCTGGCGGATTTGGTGCCGAGCAGAAATGGAGAAAGAACACAAAGAAATAGAACCACCAGAAAAATCTCCCTTCACAATGTTTTTGAAGGGAAAACAAAATTAATAGCTGGTTGACTCTGTAAAAGTAAGAACTTAAAAGCAACCAGAGTGGAAGGGGCCCTGTAGAATGTGTCTGGGGGTGTTTTATGGGTCAGTTCCCTCGAGCAGTCCTAAAGTAGAAAAAGAAATATGATGTGGAGGTGACATCACTGAGCAAAAGGGATTGTTATCTATCTATCGAAATATCTATCTATCTACCAGGTTATTAAGCATTTTTTTTTTTTGGTAATCTAAGTAAGCTATGTAGATTCACAGGTACTCATGTAAAGAGAATTAGAGAAACTGGATTCTACACGAAACATTAGAGTTAAAATACCACATTTATCTGAAATATCTGAAATATCCTAATCATTGAGACACAACTGTGTCAAGTCTGCATTTTTAAAAGCTTATGTCTATAAGTATTTAATATGGTTGGATCCAACCAAAGAAAATAAATAACTGAATTTCATAGAGTTCAGAAAATTCAGAAACTTCCCAAGTCCCAGAACCAGTGTTTGGCTGCATCACCTTGGTGATGAGGCTGCAGAATCCAATGTCTAGAACAGTTTTTACTTCCCTGGGTGATTCCAACAGGCTTGGCTTGCTCACTGTTTTCTAAGGACCTCACTGCTCGGACACTGAGCTCCTCCATAAAGGGATGCAGGTAACTGGGAAAGTTATGGCTTGCTCTAGGTACAGCTGGAACCTGGGACAGGGAGGAAGCCGGCAAAACTACTACTGAGTCTGCCCTTCCAGGAGCTGGGAAACAGGCCACTCTGGTTTTCTTAAACATCAAGGCCAAGCTTCACTGAAGGCAGGATTGTTTAATATTCAAGAGCTCAGGCTGAAGTCCATCTCCACTAATTATATTACTTATACTTGAATTCCTTTGCAGTTTCAGAGAAAAGGTCTGTCTTCTTTCTGCTATTGCTCTCTTCCCATTGCTAGCTGTGTGCGTGCTCAGTCACGTCAGACTTTCTGTGACCCCATGGATTGTAGCCTGGCAACTCCTCTGTCCGTGGGATTATCCAGGCAAGAATACTGGAGTGGGTTGGCATTTCCTTCTCCAGGGGATCTTCCTGATCCAGAGACTGAATCCATGTCCCTTGTGTCTCCTGCATTACCACTCCACCACCTGGGAAGCCATACATCCTGTTTATTTCTTGTGTTTGTGGGTTGTGCAGGGTTGTGGTGCAGTGTTTAAATATTAGCTGTGTCTTATTAAACAGATTAGGTTATGATCTGATTTGGAGAAACTTTAGAAATGAGAGGTAATAAAGGATGAAAAATTTGCAAGTAATGCAATATACTACTTATTTAAACTAATTTTAAATTGAGGGATTAGGCATTATATTATCAAGGCTTTGCATTCTTACCCAAAGAAATTTATCTAATGCTTTAAGCAAGTATTTTTTAGACTTTTTGTAAACAGAACTTTTAAAATGGAACAAGATTTTTAGAGGTACTCTAATTTGAAGATGCACTCAGATAAATCCTCTTACAAAGCCAGGAGCTGCCACCTATTTTATCTGTCTTCAAAGACTGGATTTGAATCAGAAGTTACAGAGAATTTCAGGCCCAGGTATTCTTTAAATTTTTTTCCAAAAGACATTTTATTGGTCCTTAGTCTTAGCTAGATTTTTTAGGGGAAAATAAAAAGAATGAAAAGTAAGAAATTCAAGCATCTAATTCATGAGTTGAGATATATGAAATACATTTATTGAAACATTTAGGATTTCAAAACTAAAGTTCTTTCCCTTAGCAGTACTCATCTGATTATTGACTAGAGGTAAATTATGACTCAATGTTTTGATTTCATATTAAATGAGAATTAGGTACCTAGGTGGAGAAGGCAATGACACCCTACTCTAGTGCTCTTGCCTGAAAAATCCCATGGAGGAGCCTGATAGGCTGCAGTCCATGGGGTCACAAAGAGTCGGACACAACTGAGCAACTTCACCTTCACTTTTCACTTTCATGCATTGGAGAAGGAAATGACAACCCACTCCAGTGGTCTTACCTGGAGAATCCAGGGATGGGGGAGCCTGGTGGGCTGCCATCTATGGGGTCGCCCAGAGTTGCACACAACTGAAGCGACTTAGCTGCAGCAGCAGCAGCAGCAGGTACCCAGGAGCCAAATGATAAAAAGGACTTTGTGTAGGAAAATGTTTTTAAGAAATTGTGCATGTGATTAACAAGCAAGCCTCTTCTTCTAAGCTACTGCTTTGTTTTCACAAACACTACAATCTTATTTGATGGGAAATATGGACAACTTACATTAGCAACCCATGTTCTGAGTTAATAGCCTGTCTAACTATTAAGTCATATATGTGTCTTTGAAGTAAAAACTGAGAGGAAAGGAAAATAAAGCTGTCTCTTCTTAAAGTTCAAAAGAGAACCTCCCACCTCCTTTTCTTGCCTATACTCGAAATTGGGTGTGAATTTGGTGACTGCTGGACAGTTTTTGGTGTGGATCTTTGGGTCAGTATGCAAAGTACATGCTTTGTCTATCATTTCTAATCCCTGGCTCTTAACTCAGGACTTTTTGCTTTGATAAAGCAGTGAGTAGAAAGGGCTTGTCAAGGTAGTCTAACAATGTGAAAAGGCATGAAAGAGACTCTTTGCCTCATATTCATAAGACTTTCTTTCATTTTTATAACCTAAGGCAAATATTAGATTTTAAGTGATAAAGATTTTTACTCTAAATTTGATTAGGGATCATTCTGAAAAAGCTCTGCATATCTCAACATGGGTAAATCTTGACAAGGTAAGATTTAAGTGAAAAAAAAAATGCCAGTTGAAAAGAATTCATTTAATACAGTACCACTTATGTAAATTTTAAAATACTTTATATTTTTATGGCTACATAGGCACATGAGAAAAACATATTTACAGTCACAAGAAGGATGAGCACCAACTCCAGGAGGGCTGTTATTTTGGGAGAAAGAGACAGAAGAAAGGAACAGGATGGGTTTGGTGAATCAGGACTATGGTTGTCATATTTTTTTTAATCAAAAAAAGAGAAAAAATATATCTGAAGCAAATATGGCAAACGCTGGTACTTTTAAAATCCAGGTTTACACTAATTTAGGTTATTTTGTAATATTTGCCACTTAAAAATTGGCAAAATTTTTATAAACAAAAAAGTCTTCAAGGTTGCTAAAATACTGGAGATTTAGCAAGGCTTTATTGAGAATCTACTATGTATTAGGTATTAGGGAGAGTGGCATGAGGGTGACTCCATCCCTACCCTAAGGATTTCACTGTCAAGGGGGAATGAGATACCCTTGACATAATAAATACCCATAATCGTGTTATACATAATGGTTTCTACATGGAACGATTGACTTTGAGATGATGCCTTTACCGGCTAAATGTTAATGAAATCTAGCCCAAGTTAATGACAAAAAAAATCATCATGAATTGAATTTTAAAAATAACATCTTCATATTTAATATTTCAAATGGATTGCTAACAAAGTATTCTCAAAGGGAGGTTCTCAGATATAACTGGCCCATGCTCCTGTGTAATTTATTTAAATAAATATTCATTACGTACCTTAGCATATTTCCTTTGTGGTACCTTCTAGCTCTGTCTTTATGATTCATATTTTTGTTCATGGAAATGTTGTCTTCCCAGCTAGATAAATCTTTTCAGAGAGGGTTGTCTGGTTTTTATATTTTTATCTACCAATCCCTGTAGCTTTAAGTATGCTGCTGCTGCTGCTAAGTAGCGTCAGTCGTGTCCCACTCTGCGACCCCATAGACGGCAGCCCATCAGGCTCCCCCGTCCCTGGGATTCTCCAGGCAAGGACACTGGAGTGGGTTGTCATTTCCTTCTCCAATGCATCAAAGTGAAAAGTGAAAGTGAAGTCGCTCAGTCGTGTCCAACTCTTAGCAATCCCATGGACTGCAGCCTACCAGGCTTCTCCGTCCATGGGATTTTCCAGGCAAGAGTACTGGAGTGGGGTGCCATTGCCTTCTCTGATATATGTATTATTTATGTGCAAACAATAGCAATGGTTCAATAACAAGAGCAATGGTAAATTTTTATTGAATGCCTCCTATATGTTAAGGATCACAGTAAAAGAGTACTTAACTCTGAACTCAGAATTCAGGGTCAAGGGTAGCAAGAAACATACATAGATTTAAAATCTATATTGCCAGAAATATGTGGATATAGTATGTGAAAAATGTAATGCCACATATGAAGACGTTACAAACAACATACATCACTGCAGGCAAAAGAAACACTATGGTTAATTACCAAGAAAGTTGGCAAGGCATTTTGGAATCTGAACAATACACTAATGGTTCCCCTTCTTAAGAAAATATTAATGCAAAACAGTAAAGTTTTTTTATACCCAACTTTTGTCCAAAAAAATACTACCACAAAACAGCATTCTACTGTTGGGGTAGAAATAAAAACAAGAAAAGAAGGCCATTTATTCTACTTATGGCTGTGCTTGGTGGCTAACAGATTTTCATCAAAAATTGTTAAAAATAAAACAGTAAATATTTGACATCTCAATTTTAATTAAAACGAGCATAATGTGATACCAAGGTGAGAAGAATAGAAGAGATCCCTGATAAATCAGCAAAGAGGGAACAGGTACAGTATCTGAGTCACAGGAGTAAATACACACTACACCTGTTGCCCCAACAGAAAACGCCATTCCTGGAACCCGTACTGTGTATATTATTTGCTTACATTGGTCCCTTAGCAACCAACTTGGGGGTTCTAAAAATTTTACCTGAACTGAAGACCTGTTTGTGGAAGAGTTTTATCTGTGTCCAGAAGACAACATTGATAACAATGAAAGGGGGAAAGAATCAAGCAAACCCAGAAATGTTGAAAGCAATCATAGTTGCTAAGGAGATAGAAAGTAAAGTCAACACAATTTAAAGGCCAGTTGTGGCTCAGCTGGTAAAGAATCAGCCTGCAATGAGGGAGAACGGGGTTTGATCTCTGGGTTGGAAAGATCCCCTGCAGAAGGTAAAGGCTACCCATTCCAGTATCCTGGCCTGGAGAATTCCATGGACTGTATAGTCCATGGGATCACAGAGAGTTGGACACAACTGAGCAACTTTCACTTCACTTCAGATAGCAACAGTTCAAAATGTTGGGGCCATAACCAAAGGGAGATCTGAGTATGTGCATGGTAAAGAAAGTGGCAACATCCCATCTATAACGATGAGAAGAGAGCTTTAGGTCTGTTTCTGCACTCCCAGTATAGCCTTATGAACACCCTCTACTGTCTGCCTTCCTAACCCAACTGGATCTCACCCATCCACCTTTGTTGGCTACATCCTTGTAAGGACTCCTCTGCCCTCAGGTGGGATGGGCAAGGCTTCCTGCTCTAGGAAGAAGCCTTCTGAGTTGCAGAGTCCTCTTCATTCTAGAACAGAAAGGCTAGAATATGACTATCTTTTGCAGCTGTATTTTCCTTCCTGAATCCCAGTTGTTCATTTGGTTCCTAAAAGCCAGTTTCCGGGTGTTTGCTGGCCAGGCCCCAGAAGATTAATGATCTCCTTTTTGTTTTCACTTACCTCACATCCATCGTCTTTCCCTCTCTCCATGGTTTAGGGCTATCGGTGCGAGTAATACTATTACTAGTGACCAATGTTTACTGAGTTCTCACTCTGTTTAGGGCACTGTTCTAATACTTATCATGAATTGACTCTTTTAGGTCTCATTAACAGGTTGAGGTTGATTACTTTTCACCCCCGTCTCACTGATGAGGAATTAAGGCACAGGTAATAATAAGTGGCTGAGCCTGGACTTGAATCTGGGCAGCTCACAATTTTCACCAGTGAACTACATTGACCTTCGTGTGAATCTTATGTGAAGACAGAATTATATGAGATAATAAAGAGCATGAAAGAAATACGGTGACTTTCAATGTGCTAAAAATACCTTGATGTGAAAAATGATTTCTGATGATAAATGTCACAGTTAACCATGAAATCTTCTTTGAAAGTCATAAGAGCTGGTGATTTTGTGTGTTGGGATAGTGGTGGTCTTTAATTTACACCAATTCAAAAAAAATTGCATATACTATGTGTTATAAGAAATAAAAAAAATTCAGATAAGATACTTGTCTTCAGAGAGCCTTAGCTAGTAGAGAAAGCATGACATGGAGACAAGTATACACATAAGAATAAAAGATGCTATGAATTTATAGCAGGATCCATAGACAATTGTGATCAAATTTATCAGAGGTTAAGAAGGCTTCATAGAGCAGGATAGTCAGGATATATGATCAGGTAGCTGTCCTGATCAAATTTTCTAACTGTATTTCTTGTTTTCCAATGTCTGAAGACCCAGATTTCACAGGAACTTGGGACTTCATTATATCTTGTTCTTATTCAAATTATGGTTACAGGGATTAGGCAGGATTGAAGTGTCTATGCTAGTTCTGTTTTCCAAGTTAGTGTTTTGACAATTCATAAATAGATTTGGAGAAGGAAATGGCAACCCACTCCAATATTCTTGCCTGGAGAAACGCATGGACAGAGGAGCCTGGCAGGTCATGGTCCCTAGGGTCGCAGAGCTGGACACAACTGAAGTGACTAAGCACACAAATATTATTTGCATAACTGGGTATGTTAGTCCTTGTGTGAGGTTGACATGTCTTATGGCTCTTAAGCTTTGAAAAAAGCTTTCTAGATATTGTGACAACCCTGAATTAACATTTTGCCCTCAGTTATTACATAATTGTGCACATTAATTATCTCATGGAAGAGTCTGCTGTGATGATGAATGAGAAGGTCTGTATTGTGAGTGGCTGCTTAGGAAAGGTCATGGTGTTCTCTATAATGTCTAGTTTTAAAACATTTCAGATGTGATTTCTCAGCTGAAAGCTGAACCATTGTAAGAGCATTCCATGGTAACGAACCTGCATCTGTTGGACTCCACTGGCAAGCTGTTGCAGGGCTAGAGACAGATCTCCATCTGAAGCATCTGGCAGTGTGGCAGAAGTAAGCAGGTATTAAGCTGAAACTTGGGAGAAAAGTATAGTTAAAGCAATTCCATCAGAAATGAGTTGCAACATCTCAGAGGAGAAGAAACAACAGCACTCAAGAGGCATTTTTTCCAAGGAGGAAGAAAAACTTGAGATGCCATTGGAAGTGTAAGTTTTTCATCATATGTGCGGTGCAATGCACATTTGAGCACAGTATTTTGAGTGAGTGATAATTGCTTCCTCTGCAATACACACCTTACCTGGATCTCCAGGAAAGGGAAACATAAGCAATAAAAGAGTTCCCATGTGTGATCTAGCAGGGAGGGTAAGCAGCAGCGAAACAAGACAGCAGGGCCAGAACTAAGGTGAGGCTAGTGAGGCCAGCCTCTGCATGTGCAAGTTTGGATCCTCTTTATTCAAAACTGCAAGCTTTTTGTTCACCATGTATTTTTCACATTAAGATTGATTTTTAAATACTGTATTCAAATGTTATCTATCTGTGTTTTGATGCCCATTTAAATTTTGTGCCCCAGGCGAGTACCCTCTCACTCACTTTAGCCTAGTGCCAGCCCTGCATGACTACAATTGAAGTGAGATGTTTCAACACTTGCCATAGCCTAGAAGATAGAATCATTGCATTTTATTGCAGATGTGACCTCACAGGGCATCTGATGTTACCTGAACCCAGAGGCTAGAATCGAAGAGCCTCAGGACCATGTGCAGCCTACAGATATGTTTTACTTGCCGTTATCATTGTTTATTTTGGAACAATGACTTACCTTCCTTGCTAGATCACACACACATGGGAACTCTCTCTTATTGCTTACGTTTCCCCTTCCTGGAGCTCCAGGTACAGTGTGTATTACAGAGGAAGGATTTATCACTCACTCAAAATACTGTGCTCAAACATGCATTGCACCGCACATATGATGAAATAACTTACACTTCCAGTGGCCCCAGACATGGAACAACTGGCTGGTTCAAAACTGGGAAAGTAATATGACAAGGCTGTATGTTGTCATCTTGTTTATTTAACTTAAATGAGGAGTACATCATTCGAAATGCCAGGGCTGGATGAATCACAAGCTGGAATCAAGATAGCTGGGAGAAATACCAACAACCTTAGATATGCAAATGATACATTCTAATGACAGACAGTAAAGAGGAACTAAAGAGCCTCTTGATGAGGGTGAAAGAGAGAGTAGAAAAGCTGGCTTAAAACTCAACATTAAACAGTCTAAGATCATGGCATCTGGTCCCATCACTTCATGGCAAATAGAAGGGGGGAAAGTAGAAGATTTTATTTTCTTGGGCTCCGAAATCACTGCAGATGGTGACTGTAGCCATGAAATTAAAAGACACTTGCCCCTTGGAAGGAAAGCTATGACAAACCTAGACAGAGTATTAAAAAGTAGAGACATCACTTTGCTGACAAAGGTGTGTATAGTCAAAGCTATGGTTTTTCCAGTAGTCATGTATGGATGTGAGAGCTGGACCATAAAGAAGGCTGAGTGCCAAAGAATTTATGCTTTCGAATTGTGATGTTGGAGAAGACTCTTGAGAGTCCCTTGGACTGAAAATAAGATGAATTAATCCTAAGGGAAATCAGTCTTGAATATTCATTGGAAGGACTGATGCTGAAGCTGAAACTCCAATATTTTGGCCACCTGATGGGAAGAACTGACTCACTGGAAAAGACCCTGATGCTGGGAAAGATTGAGGACAGGAGGGGAAGAGGGCAGTAGATTAGATGGTTAGATAGCATCAATGACTCAATGGACATGAATCTGAGCAAACTCTAGGAGATATTGAATGACAAGGGAGCCTGGCGTGCTGCAGTCCATGGGGTCACAAAGAGTCAGATGTGACATGTGACTTAGCAACTGAACAACAACAATTTGAAATTGAAAGATTTCTTCTTAGACAATCTGGATATATGACTTCTCTTGGAAAACTGGAAGGTTTAACACACTGGATCCATGTTCTTTCATGGATCGACTAAATATGATTAGACTATCTCCTCCAGTTCACTGGTTCACTAGACCCACTTCATGCATATATGTTCCTGCCTGATGCTGTATTCATTGCGATTCTGAGCCCTAATTAACTGCAGGATTCTTTCAATAATATCTCTTAATAGTGAACTTTCATTCATTTAAGAAGTATTTATTTTTGTGCTTATTATATGTAAGACATTGTGCTTAGGAACAAGATGATGAATCCCTTCTCTGTTGGAACTTGTTTTAGTCCCACACACAATGTTATGGGTTGAATTGTGTCCCCCCAAAAATGTATATTGAAGTCCTAGCCCCAGTACCTGAGAATGTGACCTTACTGGGAAAAGGGGTCTATACCAAAGCAATTAAGTTAAAAATGGGCTTCCCTGCTTGCTCAGTGGTAAAGGATCTGCCTTCCAATACAGAAGACACATGTTAGATCCCTGGGTCAGGAAGACCCCCTGGAGAAGGAAATGGCAACCCACTCTAATATTCTTGCCTGGATAATCCCATGGACAGAGGAGCCTGGGGAATTACAGTCCATTGGGTCACAAAAGAGTCAGACAGGACTTAGCAACTAAACAACATCAACAAGAGGTCATTAGTTGTGCCCTGATCTCGTAGGACAGGCATCCTTTAAGAAAAGAGAAATTGGGACACAGAGCTAGACACAAACAAGGAAAATAATGTGAAGACATGCAAGAATATGCCCATGGGGCTGGAGTGATGCATATACAAGCCAAAGAATGCCAAGAACACCAAGGATTGACAGCAAACACCAGAAGCTAGAAGGCGATGGCACCCCACTCCAGCACTCTTGCCTGGAAAATCCCATGGATGGAGGAGCCTGGTAGGCTGCAGTCTGTGGGGTCGCTAAGACACGACTGAGCAACTTCACTTTCACTTTCACTTTTCACTTTCATGCACTGGAGAAGGAAATGGCAACCCACTCCAGTGTTCTTGTCTGGAGAATCCCAGGGACGGAGGAACCTGGTAGGCTGCTGTCTATGCAGTCACACAGAGTCGGACACGACTGAAGTGACTTAGCAGCAGCAGCAGAAGCAGTAAGGAGGGATTCTCCCCTAGTGCTGTCAGCTTGATTTCTGACTTCTAGTCTCCAGAACGGAGATAAAGATGTCTGGTGTTCTTAGCCACCCAACTTTTTGGTGCACTGTCATGGCAGCCCTAAGAAACTAATATAGGGCAGTGACTAAATAATTTGAAGAAGTAGTTAAATAACAATTTGACCACAGTAATGAGGGGAGAGTCCAGAATGTTGCGAGAGTGTATCTGTTGGGGTGATGGGTTGGTCTTGTTAAGAGGTTATGGAGCCTTTTTTGAGGAAGGAAAATCCCATGAACAGAGGAACATAGTGGTTCTCAGAGTTGGACACGACTGAGTGTGCACACACACACGTCTTAGCTGAAGCCTGAAGAAATAGTGTAAGTTAGTTTCTAGTAGTAAGGGAAACAGGCACAGTCTAGGCTAGAAGGACTGGTATCGTGAAGACACTAAGGAAAGAAGGAACAGGGGATACTCAAGAAACTGGAAATGAGAGGAAAAGCTGGTGATTAATCAGCTATGTTACATTGGGGAAGTTATTTTAACTACTCTGAGGATAATAACAGCGGTAGCTCAGAGGTTAAAGCATCTGCCTGCAATGCAGGAGACCCGAGTTTGATCCTTGGGTTGGGAATAGCCCCTGGAGAAGGAAATGGCATCCCACTTTAGTATTCTTGCCTGCAGAATCCCATGGATGGAGGAGCCGGGTGGGCTACAGTCCACAGGGTCGCAAAGAGTCAGACATGACTGAGTGATTTTACTTTCACTTTTATCTCATTGGTTGTTAGGAGGATTAAATGAAGAAGTAAATGAAATGATCTTAAAAGAATGGCCAACACAAATGCTTTGTTAGATGTTACCTCTTGTTATGAGTCCCGTTGTTCTTGTTGTTACTATGATTATTCACAGGCCAAAGATGGAGAAGCTCTATACAGTCAACAAAGATAAGACCGGGAGCTGACTGTGGCTCAGATCATGAACTCCTTATTGCCAAATTCAGACTTAAATTGAAGAAAGTGGGCAACACCACTAGACCATTCAGGTATGACCTAAATCAAATCCCTTATGATTATACAGTGGAAGTGAGAAATAGATTTAAGGGTCTAGATCTGATAGAGTGCCTGATGAACTGTGGAATGAGGTTCGTGACACTGTACAGGAGACAGGGATCAAGACCATCCCCATGGCAAAGAAATGCAAAAAAAGAGAAATGGCTGTTTGAGGAGGCCTTACAAATAGCTGTGAAAAGAAGAGAGGCGAAAAGCAAAGGAGAAAAGGAAAGATATAAGCATCTGAATGCAGAGTTCCAAAGAATAGCAAGAAGAGATAAGAAAGCCTTCTTCAGCGATCAATGCAAAGAAATAGAGGAAAAGAACAGAATGGGAAAGACTAGAGATCTCTTCAAGAAAATTAGAGATACCAAGGGAACATTTCATGCAAAGATGGGCTCGATAAAGGACAGAAATGGTCTGGACCTAACAGAAGCAGAAGATATTAAGAAGAGGTGGCAAGAATACACGGAAGAACTGTACAAAAAAGATCTTCATGACCCAGATAATCATGATGATGTGATGACTAATCTAGAGCCAGACATCTTGGAATGTGAAGTCAAGTGGGCCTTAGAAAGCATCACTACGAACAAAGCTAGTGGAGGTGATGGAATTCCAGTTGAGCTGTTTCAAATCCTGAAAGATGATGCTGTGAAAGTGCTGCACTCAATATGCCAGCAAATCTGGAAAACTCAGCAGTGGCCACAGGACTGGAAAAGGTCAGTTTTCATTCCAATTCCAAAGAAAGGCAATGCCAAAGAATGCTCAAACTACCGCACAATTGCACTCATCTCACATGCTAGTAAAGTAATGCTCAAAATTCTCCAAGCCAGACTTCAGCAATACGTGAACCGTGAACTCCCTGATGTTCAAGCTGGTTTTAGAAAAGGCAGAGGAACCAGAGATCAAATTGCCAACATCCGCTGGATCATGGAAAAAGCAAGAGAGTTCCAGAAAAACATCTATTTCTGCTTTATTGACTATGCCAAAGCCTTTGACTGTGTGGATCACAATAAACTGTGGAAAATTCTGAAAGAGATGGGAATACCAGACCACCTGACCTGCCTCTTGAGAAATCTGTATGCAGGTCAGGAAGCAACAGTTAGAACTGGACATGGAACAACAGACTGGTTCCAAATAGGAAAAGGAGTACGTCAAGGCTGTATATTGTCACCCTGCTTATTTAACTTATATGCAGAGTACATCATGAGAAACGCTGGACTGGAAGAAACACAAGCTGGAATCAAGATTGCTGGGAGAAATATCAATAACCTCAGATATGCAGATGACACCACCCTTATGGCAGAAAGTGAAGAGGAGCTAAAAAGCCTCTTGTTGAAAGTGAAAGAGGAGAGTGAAAAAGTTGGCTTAAAGCTCAACATTCAGAAAACGAAGATCATGGCATCTGGCCCCATCACTTCATGGGAAATAGATGGGGAAACAGTAGAAACAGTGTCAGACTTTGTTTTTTTGGGCTCCAAAATCACTGCAGATGGTGACTGCAGCCATGAAATTAAAAGGCGCTTACTCCTTGGAAGAAAAGTTATGACCAACCTAGATAGTATATTCAAAAGCAGAGACATTACTTTGCCGACTAAGGTCCGTCTAGTCAAGGCTATGGTTTTTCCTGTGGTCATGTATGGATGTGAGAGTTGGACTGTGAAGAAGGCTGAACGCCAAAGAATTGATGCTTTTGAACTGTGGTGTTGGAGAAGACTCTTGAGAGTCCCTTGGACTGCAAGGAGATCCAACCAGTCCATTCTGAAGGAGATCAACCCTGGGATTTCTTTGGAAGGAATGATGCTAAAGCTGAAGCTCCAGTACTTTGGCCACCTTATGTGAAGAGCTGACTCATTTGAAAAGACCCTGATGCTGGGAGGGATTGGGAGCAGGGGAGAAGGGGACGACCGAGGATGAGATGGCTGGATGGCATCACGGACTCAATGGATGTGAGTCTGAGTGAACTCCGGGAGTTGGTGATGGACAGGGAAGCCTGGCGTGCTGGGATTCATGGGGTCGCAAAGAGTCGGACACGACTGAGCAACTGAACTGAACTGAACTGAAAGACTTTCAAGGCCCTGAGAATGCCCCTAGACTATTAGTCTCTATGGTGAAGGCAATGGGAGGTTAGTGTATGCTTCAGGGCTTCAGCTTAGCTGGGTTTATCTCTAAACGCCTCCTCTGGCCATACTGTGGAGGATGGATCAGAGGTTAGTGGAGATGAGGCTGCTAGTGAAGGTCCTGGGGACAGGTGGCCTTGGGAGTGGCAGTCTTCTTGCCTGGTTCACTTTGTAGAATGTTGAGAGATTGCACAATCAGCTTAACAATTTTAAAAATTCAAGAAAAAGCTGCTTTTTTTCCTTTCTTTCTTATAGAACAAACATGCCTTGGGTGAAGCATAAGTTTTTAATCTTAATTCTTCCATAACTTAGTAGAAGGCCTTGAACAAGACTTGTGTGTGCTCATTTAATCATAGACACAGAAACGTATAAGGGAAAGTTAGATTCTATGTGTGTATGGTGACACTGGGCTTCCCTTGTACCTCAGCTGGTAAAGAATCTGCCTGCAATATGGGAGACCTGGGTTCTATCCCTGGGCTGGGAAGATCTCCTGGAGAAGGGATAGGCTGCCCACTCCAAGATTCTTGGGCTTCCCTTGTGGCTCACCTGGTAAAGAATCCACCTGTAACGCAGGAGACCTGGGTTCAATCTCTGGGTGGGAAGTTCCCTTGGAGAAGGGAAAGGCTACTCACTCTAGTATTCTGGCCTGGAGAATTCCATGGAATGTATAATCCATGGGGTTGTAAAGAGTCAGACACAACTGAGTGACTTTCACTTACGATGACATTAATGGTGATCTTAATGGTGACATTAAGATCTCTGGTTACTGAACACGTTAACAAACATCTTCAAAAGGTTCAAACCTCACAGTCTCTATTTGCTTTTCTATTGCCTGTCTTGTGACTTAATTTTAGAAGAGAAATTGAATTGATTTGTTCGTCACACACAAAAATTGATTTGTTCTTCATTGTTGTCAGAATCTGTGCTCTCAGGTAAAGACAAAATGCTGGATTGGCAACTTTTCATAACCAATACAAGTTTTAAATAAGGTACTGGATGTGCTGAAAATTCATTAGGAAATGAAAGCCATCAAGAAAAAAATTTAAGTTTAGTTCTCTCTGCGTTTATGGCTGATTTTAATAAAAAGCACCAAATTTGATATAATTAATTTGCCTACTGTTAGCAGACTTTAAAAATTATTTTAAAATGAATCCATTGTTAGTCCAGATACATATCAGTGAAATGTTCATTTCCTGGTGATAGTTTATGATACTCAGCTTTGAAAGGAGGAAGAAAATTTGGAGTAGAATTTCCTCTTTGTAGACTAAGTAAATTCTAATGTTTTCAGAATTTAATCATAACAGAGTACCATTATGATAAGGATTTCTTTACAACACCCTTAATCAAGACTTTATTTTCTTTCGAGCAAAGTTATATATGAATGTTAACTTATTTTTGTAAGTAACGCTTAAATGTACTTACTGTTTAAAGAACTGATTTTATATGCAAAAGTTGGGTGTTTTGACTTACATAAATTTTCAAAATTGAAAAGAAATTGCATAGGACTAAGAATTGCCATTATAAGAGAGAGTCTTGTTTACATTTTAAAACCTTATCATTCTTCATATTTTTGTGTAAACATGTATAATATCATATATGAAATGAATCGCCAGTCCAGGTTCGATGCATGATACTGGATGCTTGAGGCTGGTGCACTGGGACGACCCAGAGGGATGGTACAGGGAGGCAGGAGGGAGGAGGGTTCAGAATGGGGAACACGTGTATACCTGTGGCGGATTCATGTTGATGTATGGCAAAACCAATACAATATTGTAAAGTAATTAACCTCCAATTAAAATAAATAAATTTATATTAAAATAAGTAAATAAAACCAAAAATAAATAAAAATAGATAAAGTAAGCAAATATATAAAGCCATTAAATATATTGCTGAGTGTTATATTTTAGAGTGACTTTAATTTTTTCAAAATGAACCTCTTGATAAATTTTGTGAAGTTTAATGAAAAAACTGACAAATTTTTTTTCATTTTTTAGGATGAGGTACTTTTAATCTGAAACCCCCTCAGTAACTTGATGATATTTTTCCAATAGACACAGACATGGTTTCACTGGTGTGATTCTTTCCTTATTTTGACTCCATGATTAGAATGATTTGGTGTGTTTTTTTTTTCCTACAGTGTATCCCCAAGTACTAGAAAGATGCCTGTCCGATACACACGCATACACGCTCAGTCACTTCAGTCATGTCCAGCTCTCTGCGACCCCAAGGACTGTAGCCCGCCAGGCTCTTCAGTTCATGGGATTCTCCAGGCAAGAATACTGGAGTGGGTTGTTTTTGTCTTCCAGGAGTTCTTTCTGACCCAGGGATCAAACCCTGGTCTCCTGCATTGCAGACAGATTCTTTACTTCTGAGCCACCAGGGAAGCCCCTTCTGATACACAGAGGTGCTTAACAGTGAGAGTGAATGGTGATATGTGCCAGTGCCTGGCGTGATTCGCCAACCCCGGGCAGAGGGCCTGAGTTGTCATCTCACCCAATTTCTTGTACTGCAGAAACCACCTCTGTGATAGGGAGCGTCAGTAGTTCAGTTCAGTTCAGTTGCTCAGTCGTGTCCGACTCTTTGCAACCTCATGAATTGCAGCACGCCAGGCCTCCCTGTCCATCACCAACTCCCAGAATTCACTCAAACTCACGTACATGGAGTTGGTGATGCCATCCAGCCATCTCATCCTCTGTCGTCCCCTTCTCCTCCTGCCCCCAATCCCTCCCAGCATCAAAGTCTTTTCCAATGAGTCAACTCTTTGCATGAGGTGGCCAAGGTACTGGAGTTTCAGCTTTAGCATCATTCCTTCCAAAGAAGACCCAGTGGGACTGATGCATGGGGATAATCCAGAGAGAAGGTGTGGGGTGGGAGGGGGGAGGTGGGGGTCGGGATTAGGAGTTCATGTACACTCGTGGCTGATTCTGTCGATGTATAGCAAAGCTAATACAGTATTGTAAAGCAAAACAAACTAAAAAATAAAAAT
>SJXQ01008552.1:120416-145229 GCA_006408695.1 Aepyceros melampus | reverse complement strand
CCTCGCCCTCTGCCCGGCCCGCGGGTGTCCCCTCCTTCCCGCGATTCCGTGTCTTCTCACGCTCCCTTCCTCCCTCCCCGCGTCCAGCCCTGGCTCTCCCCACCTTGTAAAACAAAGCCGGGGAAAAAAAATGCCTGCCTGTGCAGCTCGGAGCGCGCAGCCCGTCTCTGAATAAGAAGTGAGTACAATGGCGTGTTGTTTGTAAAAGCTTCAAGTCCGTCTTTTTCCAAAAAAAAAAAAAAAAAAATTGTGAATGCTGCATGCCTCATGCTTCCCAGCGCCTCGCGGGAGAGAGCCGGCTATAGAGCAGGAGGTGAGACCCCCGGGTACCCCCCCTCCCCAGCTCCCGCCGCGCGTTTTCCGTCCCAGCCAGTCCCGGGAGGGTTGCAAAAGCCCCGCTGGCAGCACGCGGACGTTTTCCACCTTTCGTTTCCCGTCCGAGGTGTTGGATCCCAATCTGGGGCTGGAGGCAAATCTATCCCCGGATCCACTCCTGGCTGCTTCTCCCCACTCTCCCGCGGGTGCTGGGCGTTTTGCAGCTGTCTCGGGTGTAGGTTTGGGACACTTAGGGGAGTTTCCGAAGGAGGAGGGTCAGCTCTTGGGAGTCGCCCGACGGGTGACCCTGGTCACACTTGTTGCCCACAGCGCGGTGGCATAGGAAGTGGTGCTGAAAAAAGCCCATTTCTCCTAGAATTGAGTCGTCAGTTGTGGCCGGGAGCGAAGAAGACAGACGTGGGTGCGGATGAGAGGCTAGGATTAAGCGGAGGCTGTGAGGTGCTGCAGGCAGAGAAGGGAGGGCGTGATGGTGCCCAGAGTGTGTGGAAGGGGTGAATCTTTGATTCCTTATTCTAAGGAGCTTCTCTTCATGATCATATATCAAACGACATGGAGATGGAAACCCAAAGGGTTCCCCATATTCGTGCGGAAAGACTGTTGTTTTTTATTTTGATGTTTCACCAGGTCCTGCCCATTCTGTCTGCCAAATGTGCATTATATGTATTTCTGCTAATTAAAAAGAAAAAGCAATAACTTAAAAGAATTAAAATACACCAGGAAATGTTTTAGCTTAATAATACACACAGTACACACACAGTCTTAAAAAAAAAAAAAACAAAAACTCTTCCTTTTCCCCCTAATCATATAATATCTTAGTTTGGCATTGCAATTTAGGATTGGGATTTGGGAGCATCAAGGTAAATGGTCTTGGTGTTTTCCAGTGCTGCAGACAAGAAATCAGTGATGGGAAAAATCAGAAAGATGAGAAGAGAGCACAGAGAACTGGGGAGGAAAGGCTTGGACAGCTTCCTTCAGAGAGATAATGTGGAGTTTCTGAGTGATTTTCTGTTATTTTTGTTCCAAAGATGGCTTAATTTTAGATGATGACCTTTATTTTTCACTGAGACTCACTAAGCAGCTTGGAGGTGGGGTGAGGTGGCTAGACAGCAGATGACAGTAATTTCAGCTGTTATCAACATTTCTATTAAAATGTTTCAAAAAATTAAAGCCTTGAACACGTGCTGTTCTGTGCTTAGTTGATCAGTCGTGTAGACTCTGGTCTACAGTCCAGACCCCATGGACTGTAGCCATGAAACACATATCCAATGCTTATTTGAGATGAAGTTTCCTTTATGAGCATCACATGTTAAAAGGTGTCTGCTAATTTGTGGTTTTATTTGAAGCAGGTGACTGTATTAGGAGGAAAATATGTACATATCTGTGCATAGCAGGTTGAACCATTTGAAACTGCTAAATGACCTGTACTTATGTGGAATCCCCACTTGGAGCCCAGGCTACAGTTACTTCATCAGGGCCCTGACTTCCCTTCAAAGTCCGAATCATTCAGAGTTATGCTGATTGAGGAGTGCTTTGTTACCTGCCATCATTACACAACACTCCTTACTTAGGTCTGGTGCCTCACAAGCTTTGTTTGCAAAGCTTCTTTCAGATGGGCAACAGATGATTTATTTTATGAACTCCAACTGTGGCGGTCCTACATTTAACTCACAGTGGTAGACAAGAGGGCAGAGTATGTAATCATGTGAAAATTGACACTCCTTATTCCCTTCTTATTTTCAAGTAATTTCAGCTACCTGTATGTTGCATAGGTATTTCTTATGTACTTACCTAAAAAGTGTTATTCAGATTGCTGCTGTTGCTGTTGCTGCTGCTGAGTCGCTTCAGTCGTGTCCAACTCTGTGCGACCCCATAGATGGCAGCCCACCAGGCTCCCCCGTCCCTGGGATTCTCCAGGCAAGAACACTGGAGTGGGTTGCCATTTCCTTCTCCAATGCATGAAAGTGAAAAGTGAAAGTGAAGTTGCTCAGTCGTGTCCGACTCTTAGCGACCCCATGGACTGCAGCCTACCAGGCTCCTCCATCCATGAGATTTTCCAGGCAAGAGTACTGGAGTGGGGTGCCATCACCTTCTCTGGTTATTCAGATTAGGTTATAATTTTATTAAACACCAAAGTAATTCTGGGCTTCCCTCATAGCTCAGCGTTAAAGAATCCGCCTGCCAACGCAAGAGACATGGATTCAGTCTCCGGGGTTGGGAAGATCCTCTGGAGAAGAAATTCCAGTATTCTTGCCTGGGAAATCCCATGTACAGTGGGGCCTGACGGGCCATGGAGTTGAAAAAAGTCAGACATGACTTAGCAACTAAATAACAACAACAGCAACAAAGTAATTTTACTTATATTTGTAAGAATTATGGATGGTAAATCGATTATTCTGTCCGAGTTAATGATATTTTGAAGTGTCCCATCTTTCAGCCATTCTGTTACCACTTTTGGTTCAGTGTTGCCTTTCCAATCAAATACTCTGTAGTAAATGGCTTATTTTCCCTTTAGCAAGTGCAAGTCTAGTATCTCTTGAATTTTCTAAAAATAAATCCATTAATGATATTTTGGAACAGCTGAGATAAATAATAAATGGATTTAGAGTCACCTCAGAGTATATGGGAATTTGTAAGAGAACACGTAAATCCACTCTAATGGAGCAATTAGCTTTGTACAGAGCCTGTAGGTCTAAGGTGTGAGACAAGGTTTTAATTTTTTTTTCTTGATAATGTTCACTGTTGAAATGGAAAGAACATGTCATCTCTTGGCTGCACCCGTGATTGAGCCAGAATGGGTGACAATACTTTTGTTTTTCTTTTTTCAAGATATCAGAGATTGAATAACAAAATACAGAGAATAATTAATCATGAGCCCACTTTGGACGCGGGCAAAAAGAAATGATAGAGCTATTGAGTGGTTTATTTGCCATCACGTTTTACCAGATAATTACTAATGTTTTACTTCGAGCAACAACGTCTGGAGTGCAAATTCACTTATAATACAGTCCCTTTATTGTAACGAATTTTAAGATAATTTGCTTGTGATATAGAGTGTTCTTGAGAACAGGAATAATACCTTAGCCTTCTTTATGAGCATTCAGATAGCTAGTTTAGTACCATCAACTCTTAGAAGTTCTGCAAATGTGTTCACTAGCACGTTGGACAGGTATACATTTTTTAAATTAGGAAGACTGCAGGCATTCTTTCATTCTTTTTTTTTAAGGTTCTTGGTCCACCTCCTGGTTTTTTCCTCTTCTATTGGAAATCCCAATAGCAGCAGAGAGCTGAGACCCACCCCCTTCTCCCTGAACCTCATATATGGTCCTGGATGCCACTCATGGGCACACTTTGGTTTAGGCTCTGGAGCTCTCACCAGGAGAGCAGGCAGAGTCCAGACCACTTTCGCTGACCCCTCTAACCTCCCTTCTCTGTTGTTGGCAGTGGCGGCCCCTGATTTGCTGGATCCTAAGTCTGCTGCTCAGAACTCCAAACCCAGGCTCTCCTTCTCCACCAAACCCACCGTGCTTGCTTCCCGGGTGGAGAGTGACACGACCATCAATGTTATGAAATGGAAGACGGTCTCCACGATTTTCCTGGTGGTCGTCCTCTATCTCATCATCGGAGCCACCGTGTTCAAAGCCTTGGAGCAGCCTCACGAGATTTCCCAGCGGACCACCATCGTGATCCAGAAGCAGACGTTTATTTCCCAACACGCCTGTGTCAATTCAACCGAGCTGGACGAACTCATCCAGGTAAGGCACCCAGGAGTTGTTACTCCATTTTCCCTGCGGGGAAGACAAGTAAGAAGAGGCAGTAGCTCAGCATCTGGCCGTCCATGTGCCTGTGGGGTCCCCTTCCTCTTTTCTCCTTAGCCTGGGCCTGTTTGGCCACTGTTTCTTCTTGGTATTGTGCTGCCTCTCTCTTCTGCTTTTGTCGTCTCTTCTTCTCCTTCTGCTTTATTTCTCCAGCTTGCTGCTCCTTCTCATCCCCTCCTGCCCTTGTGTTTCTCTGCCTCTTTCCTGTTGTCACCTCCCTTCTTTCCGTTTGCCTTGTCTTGGAACTGCCAGTGAGTGCCCGTGCACGTGAGTCACGCTGCTGGAGGCCCTCAAGGCGAGAGGGCCCTTGCGGGCTGAGAAACTTGGCTGTGACGAATGAAGGGAAAACACGAGGCGGGAAAAGTGCAGTAACTGTGGCGCTGGCCGTTGTAGGAAAGAAAAGATGGGTTTGTGGTGCGACCCGCTTCAGGTGGGCACCCTTCATGGTCAACAAGCTGTAGCCACTTCTTTAATCTCACCAAATTTAACTCCAGTAACTGGCTTTTTTAGGTGTCTGGGCCGAAGTGATTAATCATTGCTTCTCTAAACCCCAACTAAAAGCAATTTACTATTAACACAGAAAAATGGACTTTTTGAATAAAAAGTAATTTAGTTTTAATTTACTCTATGATGGCAGAGTAGTATCCTTATGGAAAAACTTTTTTTTTTTTCCAAAAAAATGTTAATCCCAAAATGATGTAAAAATTTCAGTTAGACTCCTTGGAGATGGCTATATTTTTGTTGTAGATTTCTTTTGTTTAAAAGAATACATTGGTCCAACCAAGAATCTTGGTCAAGATGAAAACTCTAGAATTTTATTTCAAGGAGAGATCTATCTGATAGTTGAATACATTTTAACGATATATATATTTTCTATGGAGCCTATTTTTCTTACCAGTTTTAAGTCAAATGAGATTGAAAACCATCTGTGAGTCATCAACTGAGCAGTTTCTTCCTCATTATGCTTGGTTTTTTACATCATTTGAGTGAGCTGGGATAGTCGATTGAGGGAAGAAATTATTAGTGACTTTTTACCCAGTTTCTTGCTCTACGGCCTTTCTTCTCATATTCCCTCCTGCCATGGATCCCCACATGTTACTTCTGCCTTTTATCGCCCTATTTATAGAACACACACACAAGTTCTCATTCAAGTTTTGTTAAAAGCTATGAAAGCTAGTACGCTCTTTTCCTCATCTACCACATTCAGCACTTGTGCATCTCACCTATTGGACTTAAATTTTGGAAAGGTTCTTTAGGCACTAGATACTGAATTCCCTACTATTTGTAGATGATGGCACCATTTTCAGTACTGGCAGTGTACCTGCCAGATAATATTGATTCAACCATCCCATTTCCTATTCCTGCATAAGATCATTTCCACTTCACTCTTGATTTGTGCATATCATCCGTAGTGGTACTAAAAATCTTTGAAGAATCCCTACTTCCCTTGAGTTTTAGAAGACCTCCTGGTTATTTTGGCAGAGGAACATGAAGTGGTAAAAATCTAAACTTTGGGATTGGATAAGATGTTTTAAACTTCATTTGAGTACTTTACTAGAGGTGTTATCTTGAACAAGTAATTTTCCTCTCTAATTCTTAATCTATCTAGAATGAAGGAAGAAAAGCTATCAAACAGGTTGCTGTGAGGAGTAATGAGATAATCCATGTAAAGCATTGAGGTGTTAGGTTTGTTTGCTGTTGTTGTTATTTTTCCTTCCCTGCTTATCTTTTAATTGGGTGGAAGCATCTGTTTCAAGCAGTTGCACTCTTACCTTCTCCAGAGAGATTGTCTTTGGCAGAAAAAGAAAATGTTACATTTTTTTTTGGAATAAACACAAATGGAGCTCAGTATATGACCTAATTTTTATTTCTTTCTGCTATCCACAGGCAATCCATTTTAGCCTTATTGATATTCACTGCTGATTGAGTATTTTTGCTTTTCAAAAAATCTTAAGGATTTTGGTGCTTATTCAGTACTTTTAAATGCAGAGGTTGCATGTTATTTATAGTCATATCCATCACCTTTCTAACCCTGTGGTTTAAATAAATTATTTTTCTCCCTTTGAATAGAACTTCTTCTTATCAGAGAAATCTTTGTAATGGCATGGCTCCAAGGGTCAAGATCAGTGTCTAAATAGGGAGGAAAGCGAATGAGCCAGGAATCATATATTAGAATTACATTTCATTTGTGTGATTCTCATAAATTTCCAAGTGTTTTCTCCATGTTTGTTTTCCCTTTTACTCCTGCCTTAAAGCCTCATGAGTAGTCATATTAAGCAGTAATATTGTAGCTCTAAGGATCAGGAAACTAAGACACAGAAAGCCCCACTGACTTACTCCAGACAGTATCATTAGTATCAAACTTCAGGGCTTCAGATCTGGTTTTATTCCTAGGCGTCTGCACTCTTCCATGGCTTTCAGTGCTGAGGGTTAAACAGGTGATAGAAGTTCAGGCCTAGTGCTGATAGAGAAGGAATTCTGGATTCTTTTTGTAATGAGCGGGCAAGAGGAGGAAGTGGATAGTAAGACAGTAAAATCAACTTCAGTTAACCTTAGGTTACCTACAGTTAACCTAATCTTTGTTGTTATTGTTCAGTCGCTAAGTCATGTCCGACTCTTTGTGACCCCATGAACTGCAGCATGCCAGGCTTCCCTGACCTTCACTATTTCCCGGAGTTTGCTCAAACCCATGTCCTTTCAGTCAGTGATGCCATCCAACCATCTCATCCCCTGTCACCCACTTCTGCTCCTGCCCTCAATCTTTCCCAGCATCAGGGTCTTTTGCAATGAGTCAGCTCTGCATCAAGTGGCAAAGTATTGGAACTTCAGCTTCAGCATCAATCCTTCCAATGAATATTCAGGATTGATTTCCTTTAGGATTGACTGGTTGGATTTCCATGCAGTCCAAGGGACTCTCAAGAGTCTTCTCCAACACCATAGTTCAGAAGCATCATTTCTTTGGGGCTCAGCCTTCTTTATGGTCCAACACTCATATCCATACATAACTACTGGAAAAACCATATCTTTGACCAAATGGACCTTTGTCAGCAAAGTGATGTCTTTGCTTTTTTTTTTTCCTATTAATTACACCTCTGAGTGGGCGATTGCAACCTCATTCCACGCTGCGGTTGTGTCACAGGGTAGCCTAGGCTTGGGGGCAGGGGGGAAGGGGAGATGGGGGATGCAGCCTTAAGGCACGTGAGAGCAACTTCCTCTTCTCTTTTGATTCCCAACATGTGTGTTCCATCTAAGTGCTGTTTTTGGCACAGGCCCTCTAAGGCAAGATTGAGGTGGCAGCAGAGATATCAAGACAAAGAAATCTTTTCTGGGATGAAATACTTTGAAAACTTTGATTTTTCAACTTTCTTTACATTCGTTAGTTTGATATCAGTACAGAAAAAATATATGGAAACATCTTTAAATTGTAAGAGTCATGAATGCATTAATAATAGCCAAAAGTTAATGAGTAATTTCTATGTGCAGGGCAATGTTCTAACTCTTTATATGTGTTATCTCCTTTAATTCTCTAAACAACTCTATGAGGAATGTGTTTTATTATGAATATTTAACTTATGTGAAACTGAATCAGAAGGAGCTAATTTTCTAAAAGTTAGACTGTACTGTTATTCAAAGCTAAATGGACAGACTCCAGAGCCTATGCTTTTAGCTCTTGAATTTACTGCCTCTTAAAACAGGTAATAAGAATTAAAGTTTGCTGCAAAGTTCTGTATCATTTTATTTAGCAAAGTGTAATGAATATCAAATTATAGTCCTCTGTATGCAGTGATTTATATTCTATAACATAGCTTTCTCTCCATATGCATAGAGAATATATAACCTGTATTTTAATATTCTTTTTAGACAACACTGTTTGAATGTTGTAAGCCAGTAGAGGCATAGTTATATTAGATATGTGAAAAAAAGTGAAAGTGTTAGTTACTCAGCCCTACTCTTTGGGACCCCGTGGACTGTAGCCCACCAGGCTTATCTGTCCATGAAATTCTTCAGGCAAGAATCCTGGAGTAGGTTGTCTTTCTCTTCTCCTGGAGATCTTCCTGACCCGGGGATCAAACCTGGGTCTCCTGCATGGCAGGCAGATTCTTCACCGTCTGAGCTATAGGTTGTTGTTGTTGTTCAGTTGCCAAGTTGTGTCTAGCTCTGCTCGATCCCATGGACTGCAGCACGCCAGGCATGCCTGTTCCTCACCATCTCCTGGAGTTTGCCCAGGTTCACGTCCATTGAACTGGTGATACCATCCAACCAGCTCATCCTCTGTCACCCTCTTCTCCGTCTGCCTTCACCCTTTCCCAGCATCAGGGTCTTTTGCAATGAGTCAGGTATTTGTATCAGGTGGCCAAAATATTACAGCTTCAGCATCAGCCCTTCCAAAGAGTATTCAGGTTTGATCTCCTCACTGTTCAAGGGACTTTCAAGAGTCAGCTCCAGCACCACAGTTCGAAAGCATCAATTTTGCAGCACTCAGCTGGAGAAGGCAATGGCACCCCACTCCAGTACTCTTGCCTGGAAAATCCCATGGATGGAGGAGTCTGTAGGCTGCAGTCTATGGGGTCGCGAGGAGTCAGACATGACTGAAGTGACTTAGCAGCAGCAGCAGCAACAGCCTTCTTTATTGTCCAGCTCTCACATCCATATGTGACTACTGAAAACTCTTAAATTAGATGTACCTGGTTTTGATCTAGTTATTTCCATGTTTGCTGAATTAATTATGAGATTTTAAAAAAGAGCGAAAATTTTTGATCTATACATTGATAAAAAGTATGTCATGGGATATTTGACTTTTGTTTTACCATTTGAGCTCTACCCTCTGTGAGGTAGGTAGGGAAGGTATTCATTCCATCTGCTCTTTGGGTGAAGAAACGGACACATTTAACATGTGGTAGGTCCTGTGGTAGCCTCAGATCTAGGTCTTGGAGTTTTCCTGTTGGGGGGATTATATTCTCTGCATGGTTCCCTCCTTTCAGTTTTGTTCTTATGGATTCATTCAGTGGTGTTTATTGAGCACTTCCACTGTGTTGACCTTTGTGCTGGATATTGAGCCAAGTAAAGTGATGGAAATAACTTGGCTTCTCTTAAGATCCTCTCTCCTCCAGAGTCAATGGAGGAGACTGTTATGAACTTAATCATGAGATAAGTACTTACAGATTGGAGCTGAGCTGCTGAGGAAGAAATTAACCACCCAGTGAGAGTGGAGAAGACATAGAAGTAGTGAAAGGGAACTGGATTTTCAGTGTGGAATCAGAGCTATCTGGAGGAAAACTGGGGATCAGCAGATGTTTGAGGCAGAAGGCATGGTGTAACTGGACTGTCTGGGTGTGAGGGGCGGCATTATGAGCAAGTCTGGCAGAGCAGAGCAAGGCCTCTTGTTCCATATGAAGGAAGTGGGCGTTATCCTAGGCCTGGTCCCCTCCTTCTGGAGGAGGGGTGCCACTGAGGGCATTGGCTGGGTACCAGGGGATGCCTGGAGTTACCTGCCTTCTTAGAATGCCAACAGACTAGACTTAGAAAAAAGAAAAACTTTGTTTTCTATTAATTCTACTATCAATCATTATTATTCACAAGTATTTATTAAATTCCTGCTATGTGCATTGTCCCAGGCACTGAAACACAGTAGAGGATAAAATGTGAAAATTCTTGCTCTGGGTGAGCTTGCATTCTCCTAAGGGAAGAGAGTTTATTAGGGAGTGATAAGTCTCAAGAGAAAAACATAAGAGTAAAGAGGGATAGGAAATGTTGGATGGTCCTAGGGATGAATGTTAGATAAGGTCACTGAATAAGCTTCATGGATAAGGTGACTTTCAATGAGGGAATTAGCTCAGGGACCATCTGGGGAATAACAGCAGAGGGCTCAGCGTATCCCCAGATGAGAGCGTCCCTTGCGTGCAGAGGAGCAGCTGGAATGCTGGGAGGGCATGGTAGAGAGGGATGTCAGGCAGGTAACGATGGCCAAGTCCTGTAGCTCCTTGTAAGTGATAATCAGGAGTTTGGCTCTTTTGGTGCAGATGAGTGTCCTCTGGCGTGTGTTTCCCCAGGATCCCTCTGGCTGCTGACTTGACGATAGACTGCAGGAGGCCACGGGCAGAAACTGAGAAAGCAGTTCTGAGGCTCCTGTGGTAATCCTAGTGATGGATCAGGGATAAGGGGAGCTTGCAATAAGGTGGTTGTGGTAAAGGTTGTAAGATATGGTTAGATTCTAGATACAGTTTGCAAGGCCAGAAGTGAGACTTAACAAGATGGGCAGGGCAAAGGTGAGGCGTTAAAGATAACCCCAATATTTTTGTCCTGAGGAACTAAGAGAAGGCAGTTTCCATTTTTCTGAGATGAGGAAGGGTGCTGGGGGAGCTTAGTTTTGGGCTCTGATAGTGTCCATTAGACAGACTTCGGTTACTGAAGAAGATCTGTGCGTGTGTGCACACTAAGTCACTTCTGTCATGTCCGACACTTGGCGACCCTGTGGACCGTAGCCCACCAGGCTCCTCTGTCCATGGGATTCTCCAGGCAAGAATACTGGAGTGGGATGCCCTCCTCTAGGGGATCTTCCCAAGCCAGGGATTGAACCCACAACTCTTATGTCTCCTGCATTGATAGATGGGTTCTTCACCACTTGTGCCAAAGAAGATTCATAGGACCCCCAGTAACAGTGCGGGAACATGGCTCAGTACTGCAGCACCCACAGTCCATGCCAGGCCATACTCTTTTCCTTGGATCAAGAATCCCCCGTGTGTGCTTAGAACACTATGGGACCAGGAAGACCAAAACGGCGGCGTCTTGACTGGAGTTTCCGGTCCCCTGCTGGCCACTTCGGCATTTTCTTGCCATATCGTCAGCCTCAGTGGCACCGCTTTCCAGGAGACTCTCTGAGACCAGGCGCAAATCATCTGTCACACTGTCATCCGCAAATAATGCCGACAAGCTGGTGTCACCTCCCTGAAGCGCCTCGGGCTGTGGTTACGAAACAGCACTCTTGATCGGTGTGTCTCATGCCTTTCCCAGGGGACGGTGTTGTGTGGTTATTTTAGCCCAATGGCTCAGGCCAATTCCCGCCCAGCCAAGTTAAATCTGAGATGCCTGTGAGCGCATCCAGGGGATGATGTTGTGTGGGATGCTGGAGATGTGTTGGCCTTTGGGGGAGGGGTCAGGAGGAAGAGATCCTTTTGGAACTCATCTTTATGCCAAAACCATTTGAAGTCAAGACTTTGGATAAAATCACCTGGGGAATGAGTGTAGGCTGAGATGAGCAAAGATTATAGTAAACTCCCAGGAGAACGTCAACATGTCGAGGTCGCTAAGAAATAGATCCCAAATTTACGTGGATGATTGATTTACAACCTAAGATTTCAAGGATGTTTCCCTCATTTTAGCAACCTGTATCACCCCATTCCCCCAAGGTTTCATTTTTCTTTGCGTAGGGACCCTTTAAAGAAACATGTAAAAAGTGATCTCTAATCATGGGAGCCACTGAAAATGTTTGAATGGGGGGGGCAATTATGTTTGGGACTGGGGCTCTCTTAATGGCAAATAGGATAGTTGGGCGTATGAAAAATGCCCTTAGACCTGATTGTAAGTGGTGGTGAGTGATACTACATGGTTCTACATGGTATCGTGAGTCATACTATTCTGTTACAATGGTTTCGTAGCTATTACTTTATTTTGTATAAGCATCCAGGTATATAAAATATTTGGCTTCCATTTAGGGGAGCATCTGTTCATCTTTTGTACACATGTGTGTGTGTTTGTGTGTGTGTGCGCTTGGTGGCTCAGTCGTGTCTGACTCTCTTGCACCCTATGGACTGTAGCCTGCTGGCCTCCTACGTCCATGGGATTCTCCAGACAAGAATACTGGAGTGGGTTGTCATTTCCTACTCCAGGGGATCTTCCCGACCCAGGAATTGAACCCACTTCTCTTGCATCTCCTGCACTGGCAGAAGAAATCTTTACCACTTTACCACTGCGCCACCTGGGAAGCCGCATATATATTATATGCACACACATATATTCATCTTTGATCATTTTATTTATGGATACAATATCATTTTGTCCAGAAAGCATCTAAATGGCTGTCTTTTCTTTTGGATTAATTTTGACTTTAGAACATGATTTTAACAACAAAAAAAAATACCGCCCAAATATTTAAACATCCCATAAATACTTTTGGGTTAATCTCTGGAGAAGGCACTTTGAGATAGCATAATGTGTAAACTTCTAGTTGCTGTTCGTTGTTCAGTCGCTCAGTCACTCTTTGTGACCCCATGGACTACAGCACACCAGCTGTCCTTCACTGTCTCCAGTTTGCTCAAACTCATGTCCATTGAGTTGATGATGTCATACAACCATCTCATCCTCTGTCATCCCCTTCTCCTTCTGGTAGCATGGATTATTTTACCAGAATATCTAGGAGTTATTTAAAAACCTGGGCTTCAAGGGTGAGGATTACTCAGGAGTACTGTCTTCACAGTTACAAGAAGGAATAAGGTATCAAGGGTGATACAGAAGTCTTAAGGAAAACCTTGTCAATTTCCAGTTTTCCTGGGATTTCCTGGAATTCTCTCATTTGCTACTTTCCTAGTGAGATATGTTTGCCTCCCATCTCTCCCTATATTTTAATGCTATCTTGACTTTCAGAGTGAAAGCATTGAAATGGAAAACATTTTTTCCATGTCTAAGTACATTAAGTAACAACTGAGATATTTTCATTCACTGTTTTCTAATTACACTTAAGTTTTTGTGTAAAGCATAAAAGTAGTTGTCAGAAAAATATTTTATCTCCAAAGAATATATGAAAATTAAGTAGTTAATATTTGTTAAAAGATTAGTAAGGTGCTATATGAATATTATATATCAATAAAATATGCCCCAAACTGATATGATTAAAAAATAATATTTTCAAATAATAATGGCATGATTTGATAGCTAGAATGGTTATTGGAGAATAGAAGAAATTCTTTTGCAAATACATTGTAATACATTTAAAAATAGATTTTGGCTGACAATTTATTTGGGCTAAACTAAAAACATGACTTAAATGTAAAGCTCAAATAGTATTAGAGTGAAGCTTGACTAGTACATATCTGTCAATATCAATTATGATGGTGGCTGTAAAATTCTTAGAGTTGTATATCTACATTTTCATTTGTCATACATTTGAATACTATTTTTCATGTTAAGGCATATTATATAACTTAATTCACATAGCCCCTGACATGTATATTTTAGTTCACATTTGTACAATGAGGAAACTGAGGCACAGACAGATTAATTGCCTTGTAGTTCAGGAAGAGACAGAATGGTACCTTGATTAGATTCTTCCTTGTGACTCTATCTCCAGGGCCTTTTGCTTAGATGGTTACACAAGAATGTGTGTAGGATAATGTCTAGTGATAGTAAATACCCAATAAGTATTTAGTTCAAGGGTGCTAGACTATGCTGTGCTTAGTCCCTCAGTTATGTCTGACTTTGCAACCCCATGGACTGTAGCCCACCGGGCTCCTCTGTCCATGGGATTCTCCAGACAAGAATACTAAAGTGGGTTGCCATGCCCTCCTCCAGGGGATCTCCCCAACCCAGGGATTGAACCCACGTCTCCCACATTGCAGGCAGATTCTTTACTGTCTGAGCCACCGGGGAAGCCCAAAAATACTGGAGTGGGTATCCTATCCCTTCTCCAGATCTCCCCAACCTAGGAATCCAACCAGGGTCTCCTGCATTGCAGGTGGGTTCTTTACCAGCTGAGCTACCCTGGAAGCCCTAGTTCAAGAATACATCTTTTTAAGAAGTACTTTGATTTTGTTTGGTCAGGAAGCAGAGAGGTTATTCTTCATCATCCCCTTTTGTATATAAGGAAACTGAGGCACAGAATGTCTAACCCCAGGTTACTCAGCCTTTTTTGGCTTGAGGTGCTGACAGTGGCATAATGAGCATTAGAATTGCAGAGTTGTCCTTCTGATGATTCTGTAGTTTGTTTCCATTGTTCCAAATGCCTTTTTGAAAGCAACATTATTTTCTTGTGTGTTCTCACCCTGGGCCCCGGTTGTATCCAGTCCTGCAAACTAAATCAGATTTCTGACTTGTGCACCAAGGATACACTGTCTTCATCTGAAGTTGCTAGTGCGTCTATATACTCCATGCTGTACTTAGATCAGCAGCAGAAGGTGCAGCGGGTCCGTAAGTGTGAAGGCAAGATGTATGCTTGTGGAAAGCTAGAGTACAATTATAAGGCCACAATGAGCAGCTAAAATATAATGCAGAAACACGTGGTTGGGCGCAAGTCATGCTGAAGCCTGAGCAGGTGAGGTAAGTCAGGGAAGGTGATTTAGAGCTGGTGAATTCTTACCTGGAAGGAGGAGGTAGACAGAAGTGAAAAGTGGAAAAGCAGAGGGAAATAATTGCAAGAACAGACTAAGTTAACATTCTGTCTGTAGCATTATAGCACTCTCATCCTTTTCTTGATTTCTAACATTCACAATAGTATCTTGTACAATATCCAGATGATTCCAGTAGATATCAAGAAGAAGGTAACAGTCTGAAATCCTTCCCCCCAGAGTTGGCCAAGACCTCTCTTTAGGCATTATATACAAATGGAATAGACGTGTGTGTGTGTGTGTGTACGCACACATATGCATATGTCCATGCAGAACTGTACACACAAGGGATCACATAGGCATGCCATTTTGCCATCTCTGTTTTTTGCTCACCATTGTGTAGGGAGCAATTCAGGAGTATTCCCAGTCTTCATGTTAGATGTCATCTGAAGGGTTTTGACATAGGAGACCATAGTTTTAACACAGAGTGCTACTGCCCCATCAGTGTCCCTTGAGGTGGGGGATTTAAATTCTCTTTTGGTCCTTTGGTCCAGATGGTTCATTCTTTTCATAAGTAATGTGTAGAGGAAACTGAAGTATTGACTGAAGGGTTCAAGTATGGAGTACTGAAGAGTATGGAGTAGAGCCTGTGGCATTGCAAGAGAGAACGACTCCTCTCTTCTAGGTCTTGGAGTAGTAGAACTGCTACATCCTGAAATTTTTTCATCTCAGGAAGTGAATGATGGTTCTTTTTCGCCATTAAACTGGGGGCCTCTTGTCTAAACTCAGAGGCATGGCCCCGTTCATTCCTATTTTGTTAATTTTAAGTCACATAGATTAGATGATATTCTTTTCAGTAAGGGAATGAGATGATGTTTTCTATCTTTTTCACTGTTTCCCTGCTTTTTATTTTTATGAACATTTGAATATCTTGGCTGAATCAAGAAGAGTAATTTATCTAGCTTAGGATTTCTTACTCTTAACAATTGTACTAAGGAACATTTAGAAACAGTACCATGGTTCCCTTTATAAAGCCAGTTTTAAAAGGGATATGTCTACCCTATGCATCCTGACATTATAAAAATCTGTGATGGATTTAATATCCATAAGCTTCATTTATCTAAACTCTTTGAATTTAGCTGTATTTCACCCTGTACCTTCTCTTGAGATATGTCTTACTTTCTATTCAATAAAGTTTTTCCTTTCATTTGCTCTTTTATAGAATTACATCCTTTAAGTTTTAAGCCATTTGCCTAGTGAATTTTGCAAACAAAGAAATGTAATTCCCTTCTAAAGAGAGGGACACTGTCTTTTTTATTTTCATCCCCTACTGCATCTGAATTCATTCTCACTCAGCTTGTATGCTTTTATAATTCTTGACAACGTGCCTTGGGTCTTTGACTTTCGGGTAGTCATGATTTTTAATCTTGTCCTTAGCTTACAAGGTCTCCTAGATTATTTTACTTATCCTTTTTTGAAGGATAAGTTAACATTTTGATAAGTGTCAATTACATCTGTGGGCAGTATTCCAGAAGAGGAGGAATCACAGTGTAGCACAAGAGTGGCTGTCGGTTTTGATTCTTTCTCTATCCTTTTTCCCCTTCTGTTTTACTTCTGTTACCTGTCTAGTAATGCCTAGCATTTGTATGCTGGCATTGTTGAATGATGCCTTCAGGCAAAGAATCGCAGTGACTTGAGGCTCCTCCTAGGTTATTGAAAACGCTATTTGAAAAGGGTGCATGCATGCATGCATGCTCATTTGCTCAGTCATGTCCGACTCTGTGACCACATGGACTGTAGCCCATCAGGCTCCTCTATCCGCAGGGTTTCCCAGGCAAGAATACTGAAGTGGGTTGCCATTTCCTCCTCCAGGGGGTCTTCCCAACCCAGGGATCAAACCTGTCTCTGCTGCATGGCAGGCTGATTCTTTACCATTGAGTCACCTTGGAAGCCTATTCGAAAAGGGTAACCTAGGTTATTTTCTCACAAGTCCATTAGTTTTCACTTGACAAAGATGAGCTTCAATTTTCATTCGTGTGCCTCTTCACCCAGGCATGCGAGATTTTAAAAATTTAATTGAACATCGGGCATTTCACAATCCTAAAGATCATAGTAGTACTTCCACACTTTGACATTTCCCTTTTTAGTGTAAAATTAAAACTGCAGAACAGATACCTTCAAACAGATTTAATCCTTTCAGATAGATATTTATTGTATCTACATTTCTAAACTATTAAAGCCTTTCCTTTCAGATCTGTAACCAAATGTATGCATTTTTACAAAGAATGTTTGTTTCTCAATCTTTAGTACATACTCCTCTTTTTATGACTTCTTACATTTTACTAATTAGTTTCTCTCTATGTCCTTATGTACTCCCTTATAATAGCTGTTTGATTGGTGAAGCCTGCTTTCTCTATGCACAACTGCTTTATTTCCCCTCTATGATTAGTTATGTTGCATGTGTGTTCAAAAATATACTCTATGTGCTTTCATTCTGTTCTGCTTTTAATTTTTCTCAGAAAACTCCAGTTTATTTAGAATTTGTTGTTATATGTGAGAGAGCTCCAATTAGTCCTCAGCCTATAATGATGTTTTGTGAAAGTGCCAATATTTGCAGTGTTAAGTTTAAAAATGGCTTCCCAGGTGGCTCAGAGGTAAAGAATCTACCTGCCAATGCAGGAGATCCAGGCTTGACCCCTGGGTTGGGAAGATCCCCTGGAAAAGAAAACGGCAACCTACTCTAGTAATCGTGCCTGAAAAATCCCACCGAGAGAGGAGCCTTGCGGGCTACAGTCCATGGGGTCACAAAGAGTTGGACGCGACTTAGTGACGGAGCAACAGCAGCCAGCAAGCAAGTTTAAAAATATGTGCTTCTTTTTAGGGATACCTAAATCACAACTTAGCAGAAACTTAGAGAAGTCAGTTATGTTCTCTGTGGTGTGGCCATGAAGGGAACTCTGGGCAATAAGTAAAGTGACGAATGTGAGCGCTCTGGACAAGGGGAAGGACCGCAGTAGGCACTGTCACAGGACCAGGTTGGTTGTGGTGATGCGCATTTCAGTAAAAAGAGTTTTTCATTCCTCAATGTTGCCTTTTTAGGGTCCCCACACAGTGTCTTGGCTATTGTGAAACCTCTTTTCTCCAGTTAGGCATCTACTGTTATTTTGCTAAAACTCACTTCGAGGAATATGAGGGGTCATCAGAACTCATAAGCTAAAACAGGGCATGCTCCTTTTGGGCAAATGAAAAGTTCTCCTTTCCTGTCACTGTTATTCATATATAGAGAAAGAGGGTGATTTCAAAACATTTGATTTAGGTGACAGATATGGTAAAAGGAGCCCCTCTCTCCTTGACACCGTATACATTCGGCCTAAGAGGACTCTAAGGGTGCCAAGGAAGCAGAGTCTGAGATTCGTGGGTGAGGAGACACTGGCCTGTGTCTGTTTTGATATTTTGGTGTAGCTCTGAGAGCAGAGGTGCCTCACTTCTCCATATTTGAAGGGCATCCTCAGGGAGGTTTTGTGTTAACCAAGAGTCGCGTGTGTCTGTGGTTCTGTGTTTCCAATAAAGTGACAGTGTAGTCAGGATTCACTAACAGATTTCCAAGCAAGGCAAGGCCAAATGGGTTAGAAAGGAGAAGCATTGTTATTAGATGGTAGAGTTCTTATGTTTTATTTTCAGGGGGAATAAAGGGAAGGTCTTATTTTCTTTAAAATAACTCTGGAGATGAATACAAATTATGTTCTTTAGTGGGCAGCATATTTTCACATAGCAACATCCAGATGTTTCTTGAGCAAAGAAGCAGCTGGTGAATATGGCAGAAATCTCCTTGGCTTTGACTTTAGAGCCTGCTCGGGCGATTGTGCCATTTTCTGGTAAAACAGAGGTTAATTGCATATCAGTCCATAAGGAAATTTAAAGGTTTCTGGGTGCAGTTCTGAAGATCTTGTTGGGTGAGGAGGGGTTGGTGAGGAATTCTCTGAACATCTGTTTTACCCTTGCTTCTCAGAAGGTGAGGCAGGCTGCTGCTGTTCTCCATCTGTCCCAGTGGATGCACAAATCAAGAGCATATCAAAAATGGAGATATTTATTCCCAATTTTTATGAAAAAACTTTATAAGACAAAATTATATTTTGATTAGTCAACTTATCAGTCATATAGGAGAAAAAGAATTGATTTGTAACATAGTTTTGTGAATTGGAATTTTTTTTGACATTTGGACACACACTGAACATCCTGAGTTCTCTCTTTCTGACTCCTCAGTTCAGTTCAGTCGCTCATCTGTGTCCGATTCTTTGTGACCCCATGGACTGCAGCACGCCAGGCTTCCCTGTCCATCATCAACTCCCAGAGCTTGCTCAGACTCATGTCCATCGAGTCGGTGATGCCACTGAATCCTCACTCGGAAATATTTTTGCGTTCATCTGTCATGTTCAGACAGCATATCAGCTCTCAGACCTGAAGTAACATGATGTAAAGATCTGCCCGTCTAAAGGAAGTAGCTAACATGCACTTTCAGTCTGCAGCAGTGTTTTTTAAAAGGTGTGGTTTTAAGCAAGAGGGAGCGTCGACATAGAGCTATACTGACAGAGTGCTCTCTTGAAGCTGCTACACTAGTGAGAAGTGACTGAAAATAAAGAAGCAGCTGAACAAGATCATTTCAGGAAGGGCAAATATTCTAAAGACCAAAGAATGACCCCATGAGATAGGGGAAGAGCTCCTCGAGAAGGGCTGTGTTCAGATGAGTTTTTTTCTGAGATGATGCCAATGAGATGAGGTTTGAATGAGGGAGTCAGTCACATAGAGATCTTGGGAGGAAGTGTTCTAGGAGGAGTTGGCAGCAAATGCAAAGGTGAAGAACATCCTTGGTGTGTCTTAGGAACTATGCATGCACTGGCGTGGGTGGGCCATTGTTGTGAGTTGAGGGAAGCCGGCCAAAGCTTTCTAGTCTTCATAAATGGTCTAGGTTTTACGTGCAAGGAAATCAACAAATAGAAAATTAAGAAAGAAACAAACTATGTCATATTATGTAATTATGTCATAATAGTGCTAGGCAAATAATACAGTGATTTGTTAGGGGGATTCAATCAAATAAAATTTGAAAGATTAGTTGGATAAATTTTAATGAAAGTTGATTTTGTGAAGAATTTTAAGTAAGGGTGAACAAATGAGGTTTGGGCTAGTAGGAGAGGAGAAAGTCCTTTAGGAAGACATGTTAAAGGGTGATGATCCTGGTAATGTGTGTACTTTTGGGGAAGATAGGGGAGGACAGATGACTAAGTGTTTTGAAGCTGATACTAGATATTCAACATAGTGTGTTTCAGATCCATTGGGAAGAAGATCATTTCAATAAGCATAGTAATTGCTGATGATTTGCATGGGCTCTGTGTGGCAGAAGCCCTTTATTTTGTTTTTATTTTATCAAAATACATCATAATCTCTATTTTAAAATATAAGATGGATATTTATTGCTTAAAATTTTTTTTAATTTAAAACTTCCCACAATGGTGATATTTCTGGTCATGTTACAGCTTACATGCTACCATAAAAAACTGTATAATTACTTTTTCCTTGATAAATATCAATGATATTTTTTTTTCCCTCTGGTTAATAAGTTCCAAAGCTTCACACCAGTTTTCATTTTTCATTTCTGGAAGATGTTTATCAGATGATGACATTTGACTCCTAATTTGAGCAGGCCTGAAGAATCTATTTCTTGAGGCTCGTTTTAAATAAATTGGTTTAATTAAAATTGTGAATAGTGTTTTTTATGATATTGGGTTCATTCCTGGGGCATATTTTTCGTGGACAGCCATACGGTGCTGTCTGTATGCATTATGCAAAAATAATGCAAAACCCATTTTTTTGATAAGACTTCCTGCTTTATTCTTCTTTTGTTAGTATCTCACAGTCTTATTATTTCTTGATCCATAGAGAACTTGTGTGTATGTTTGTATGGTTTTCTGTGTGTTTTATGCCCTGTGATTCTTCCCTTATGCAGATTAAGTTGCTTCAGGTAGCCTTCTTCCTTGAGCAAAAAGAAAAAAAAAATATGTTAATCTCATTATTAACCAAACTGCAATGTGTGTCTTTGAGTCTCAAAATACAGAGAAAATACAGAGAACAAGCAAAAGTGGTAACTTTTATATCTGAAAGTCAGGGAATCTCTGAAAATCATCAGATTTTTCTAATAAAAAAATCAAATTCTTTCACAATGTATTTTGAATTAATTGCATACAACATTTTAAGGAATAAACTTGTTGAATTTGGAACTTAGAATCTACATTGCTTAGTGAAACTCTGTCATTTTAGAACTAAACAACAAAAAAACAGTTCAACAATTTTTCTAAGAGCCTACTACCAGTTAGTAACAGAACGATATTGGATCCATGAATTCAAACTCCCTAAAACTTCCCCCACCTCCTAATTTATCCTTTTTCTTTTTCTCTTATAAATATCAGCATCTTTCTAGGATCAGAGCTGATAGACTAACATTTTTTATTTTGTTGAAATAAATAATCCGTATATTTTGCTTTTGCCCTCTTTATAGTTTGTATTTCCATACAGATATGACTCATTATTTGCACCTATCCATTGCTTACTGCCTCTTACACTGAGTGAATGAATGAATGAGACTATGATTTAAAATTGTATTTTATAATATGTAATTTTTATATCCTTATTGTCTTACTTTACAATATATCATGAATCTATCTCTATATCTTTCACTGTAGGTTTACGAAATCCTTTTAAATGGCTTTTTAGTATGTCATTTTATGGGAGTATCATACTCTGTTAAGATTATTCTCCTATTTCAGGGACTTCATCTTTTATTATTGTTTCTTCACTGTGGTAAAAAGCACATAGCCTGAGATCTGCCCAGTTAACAAATTCTTAGGTATGAAGTGCAGTGTTGTTGACTGTAAATATTGTTTGTTGAGCAGACTGCTGAGCTCTTGCGTCACGTGACTGAGGCTCTGTATCTATTGAAAAGCACCTGCACTTGTCCCCCCTCCAAACCCTACATCACCATCTTACTTTCTGCTTCTGTTGTTTGACTGCTTCAGATACCACATGTAAACGGAATCATGAAGTATATGTCCTTCTGTGACTAGTTCATTTAACTTAGTGTAATGTCCTCAAGTTTCATCCAAGTTGTTGCATGTGAAAGAATGCCTTTCTTCTTGAAGGCTGAGTAATATTTCATTGTATACCACTTTATTCTGTTATCCATTCTTCCACTGACTGACATTTAGATTGTCGTCACCTCTTGACTTTTGTGAACAATGCTACGATGGTTAGTGTCATCTTTGAGAAACTGTTTTGTATTGCTTTGGTTGAATATTCAGAGGTGGAATAACTGGATCATAAGCTAGTTCAAGCTTTACTTTTTGAGGACTGTCCATACTATTTCCTATAGTAGCTGCACCTGACTGTCTTACATTCCCACCAAAAGTGCCCAAGTGTTGCAGTTTCTCCATATTACTGGCAACACTTTTTTATGTTCTATTTTTTTGTTTGTTTGTTTTATAATGGCCATCCTATCAGGTGTGAGCTTATATCTCATTGTAGTTTTGCTTTGAATTTCCATGATGAGTAGTGATGGTGAGCATTTTTCATGTTATCTCTTGGCCATTTGCATATCTTTTTTGGGTAAATGTCTGTTCAAGTTTTTTGCTTATTTAAAATATTTATATTTATTTATTTATTTTGCTATTCAGTTGTAGGAGATCCTTATATATATTGGACATTTACCCCTTATCAGATAAACAGTTGGCAGATATTTTCTCTCATTATGTCGGTTGCCTTTTCATTCTGTTGATTGTTTCCTTTGCTGTGCAGAACATTTTTAGTTTGATGAAGTCCCACTTGTGTATTTTTGTCTTGTTGCTAGTGCTTTTGACAACATGTCCAAGAAATTGTTGCCAAGATCAATTTTATGAAGTTTGTTTCCTGTGTTTTATTCTAACAGTTTTATAATATCAGGTCTTATGTTTAAGTCTTTAATCTATTTCAAGTTGATTTTTATGTATGATGTAAGATAAGGTTTGCTTTCATTCTTTTGCATGTGAATATCCAATTTCCCCAGCACCATTTGTTGAAGAGACTATATTTTCCCTGTTTGTGGTCTTGATACTCTTGTGGGAGATCATTTGACCACTTGACAGTACTTGCTGTGCTGTGCTTAGTCACTCAGTCGGGTCTAATTCTTTGTGACCCCATGGACTATAGCCCAACAGGCACCTCTGTCCATGGGGTTTCTCAAGGCAAGAATACTGGAGTGGCTTGCCATGCCCTCCTCCAGGGGATCTTCTCAACTTAGGGGTTGAACCCAGGTCTCCTGCATTACAGGCAGATTCTTTACTGTCTGAGTCATCAGGGAAGCCCAGGAATACTGGAGTCGGTAGCCTAACCCTTCTCCAGGGAATCTTTCCAACCCAGTAATTGAACCAGAGTCTCCTGCATGGTAGGCAGATTCTTTACCAACTGAGCTACCAGGGAAGCCCTTGACCATGTCTGTGTGGGTTTATTTCTGGCTCTGTCTTCTGTTCTGCTGTCTATATGTCTGTCTGTATGTCTGTCTGCATGCCAGTACTATACTGTTTTGATTAAGTAGCTTTGTAATGTATTTTGAAGTTAGGAAATGTGGGGCCTCCAGCTTTGTTCTTTCTCAAAATTGCTTTGGATATCTGAGGTCCTTTTTAGTTCTATGTGAATTTAAGAATTAAAAAAAAATTCTTCAAAATGTAGAATTCCAAGTTCAATAGGATTGCATTGACTCTGCAGATAATTTTGCATAGCATGGACATTTCAACAATATTAAGTCTTACAATATAAGAACACAGGGGTGCATTTCCATTTATTTCTGTTTTCTTTAATTTCTTTCAGCAAATTTTGTGATTTTCGTTATACAAGTCATTCATCTGCTTGGTTAAGTTTATTTCTAAACATGTATCCATTTTGATGCTATTATGAATAAGAATTGGGTGTCTTTTTGTGCATCAACATTTTTATAGTTATAGTTATTTTTTATACTCTTGTATTTGGACTTCTATATCAGAATTAAATAATTTATACACGACCTTAACAGTTCAACAATATTCTATATTTGTTTATCTGTTTACCTTTAATAATGAAGTCTATGCTTTTATGTGCTATCTTCTTGATCTCTAGCATCCTCTCACTTCAACACCATGACCAAGTGGGCTTTATCCCAGGGATGCAAGGATTCTTCAATATCCGCAAATCAATCAATGTAATACACCACAATAACAAATTGAAAAATAAAAACCATATGACTATCTCAAAAGCCTTTAACAAAATTCAACATCCATTTATGGTAAAAACTCTCCAGAAGACAGGAATAGAAAGAACATACCTCAACATAATAAAAGGTGTGTATGACAAACCCACAGCAAACACTATCCTCAATGGTGAAAAATTGAAAGCATTTCCCCTAAAGTCACAAACAAGACAGGGGTGCCCACTTTCACAACTACTATTCAACATAGTTTTGGAAGTTTTGGCCATAGCAATCAGAGCAGAAAAAGAAATAAAAGGAATCTAAATTGGAAAAGAAGAAGTAAAACTCTCACTGTTTGCAGATGACATGATCCTCTACATAGAAAACCCTAAAGACTCCACCAGAAAATTACTAGAGCTAATCGATGAATATAGTAAAGTTGCAGGATATAAAATCAACACACAGAAATCCCTTGCATTCCTATACACTAATAATGAGAAAATAGAAAGAGAAATTAAGGAAACAATTTCATTCACCATTGCAACGAAAAGAATAAAATACTTAGGAATATATCTACCTAAAGAAACAAAAGACCTATATATAGAAAACTATAAAACACTCGTGAAAGAAATCAAAGACGACACTAATAGATGGAGAAATATACCATGGTCATGGATTGGAAGAATCAATATAGTGAAAATCAGTATACTACCCAAAGCAATTATAGATTCAATGCAATCCCTATCAAGCTACCAACAGTATTTTTCAGAGCTAGAACAAATAATTTCACAGTTTGTATGGAAATACAAAAAACCTCAAATAGCCAAAGCAATCTTGAGAAAGAAGAATGGAACTGGAGGAATCAACCTGCCTGACTTCTGGCTCTACTACAAAGCACAGTCATCAAGACAGTATGGTACTGGCACAAAGACAGAAATACAGATCAATGGAACAAAATAGAAAGCCCAGAGATAAATCCATGCACCTATGGACACCTTATCTTTGACAAAGGAGGCAAGAATATACAATGGATTAAAGACAATCTCTTTAACAAATGGTGCTGGGAAAACTGGTCAACCACTTGTAAAAGAATGAAACTAGA